>CAIGQZ010032545.1:14779580-14873024 GCA_903798205.1 Danio tinwini | reverse complement strand
TGTGTGTGTGTGTGTGTGTGTGTGTGTGTGTGTGTGTGTGTGTGTGTTTCTTTACCCCTTCTGCTGGGCTGAATTTGACCTGCACATTGGTTCTGTCACCAGGATAGAGTGTGCCATCTGAAGGCAATAACTCAAACACAACTGGAGGAGGCCGTTGCTTCATCTGAGCCTGTCGTCTGAGGTACAGTGGGATGTGCTTGTCAATCTGATCACATAACCAAAACACACAACATCTGGGATAAATTGTCGTTCCATTCAATCACAGCAGAAACTAGATATGTTATCAGAGAAAACGACAAATGGTATGAGCACTGAAGTAAACCTCAAATATACTGCAGCCTGATCTTAAACCAGCAGCAGCAAACATGCCATAAAGACAAATGAATCTCGGTCCTACAGCAAACACCCATTAATATTCAGTAGATATATATAATTCAGTACTAAACCAACTTATAAGGATGGAAATCATCAGTCAACATGAAACTGAAACAGGCTGTATTAACCTTTTAATATTAGATCATAATCTTGCTATGAATTATTAATCAGTGTAAAATACATGTGTATATATAATATGCATCTTTTTAGAAATATTTATGGAAACCAATTTTTTCAAAGTAAGTAATTTAATTTTGTACTACAACATCATGTTTGTGACAAGTGGGCGACACACAAGTGGCTCTTTGCCCCATTCTACAAAATGTTTGTTACAATATATTGGAATTATCAAATAAACTAACGTGTGCAGATTGTTTGGAAAAATGTCACATAACCCTAAATAACAATAGCATGTGTTATTGTCCCTATCAAAGAGATTATTTTTTAAACACTTGCATAATTATTGTTGAGGATCATGTAGTATATAACGAACACATCACAACAATGTTAACCCTACATATTTAAACATAACAGAAACCTCTGATAATCCCAAAATAGCACAAGATAACAGACTAATTAATAATCCCCATGTAAGTCTTGTGTAAGCAACATATAAAATAACACTTATGGGTCATTTCCACTGACCAGTACTGTTTAACCCAGTAGAGTATGGTATGTATTTATCAGACAATTCTACTGCCAGAAGTACCACAATTGCAAACTATACTGTACTCATTTTTGAGACCCTAGCACAACAGTACAGTAATAAACAGGTGAAGCCAGAATTGCTGCTGAACATTATTGGTTCACAGAAAATCAACAAGCCAGGGGAACGATAAACCCTTTTCACATTTCTGGGTTTCTTAGTAGCGGAAGTCATCATAGTTGGGTAAACTTAAAGCGCAGTGAATCAGAGAGTACAACAAAAAATTTTTTTACAACCCTATTAGCTGAAATAATAAAAGAAAAACTCCACAATGGTGTTATCAAGACTTTCAGAAAAAGAAAAAAATTGTGTGATACTGATGACGGCAGCCAGAAGAGAGAATAATGTCAAATTTACTCTTAACCCCATAGACGCTGCATTAAAAACACCTCGCATAAGTGGTCATTTGTTTTTTGTAATTTGACGCAAAGATGAATAAATAAATGCATATAAATGTTCATATGTTTTAAAAAAAATCTAAATATTAAAAACCTTCAAGGATTTAATATTATGATGTCCTTTAAACGTGTCATAACAGTAAAAAGGGTCCACAATGCAGGATTTTTTAAATATACAACCAAAGCACTGTACAATAATACAATGGTCAAACAGCGCCTTTATCATCTTCTTGTGACAAGCAGTCACGTGCCAAGAATCAAGAACAGGATCTGCTGTATGTCCTCCATTGTTGTTTACACGGATGTTCGTATATTGGGTCTAAATGTGTGGGAAATCTGCTAATTTCTCTGTCTATTTGCACTTGCTTGCTGTATTACACATTTGAATGTGCAAAAGATGTTATATGTGAACAGACTGTGCTTCCTTCTTCTTGAATCAAAAATGGCCATCTGCCATACACCACACCTAACAACTAAAGATTCTGTTGGCAGTGAAAAAACCTGTTAATGGTGACCCATACTGCACCAAATTCTACTGTACCACTCATGGCAAGAAGGCCTTAAATTCAACACTGATTTTGATATACATGTATTTGAACACACTGGGAATGAGACATCTTCTCAGTCAATTTAAGTTCACTTTAATACAATGCATTTTTGAGTTCATGTAACATGTTTCTATTAAGTACAGTGAAATTAAGTAAATAATTTCACTGTTCAGTTTTAGAGTAGGGCAGCACAGTATATTGTTTCAGCATCTATATAACAATGTGCAGATCTGCCAAAGTCACATGGCAAGATATGCAATGTTGAGTTGACTTTGCAGTGTATTTTTACATATAAATAAACAAAACCATAAAGCATTGTTATTTCAAGTTAATCTAGGATTGTAGTTTGTTTATTACATTTTATGCATGATTCACTCCCCACTCACCCCAATCAATCAAACTTAATACAATCGATTTATACTTTAGATACCAATTCTCACTATTAACTAGTTGCTTATTAGCATGCATGTTATTGAGATATTGGCTGCCTATTAGTACTTATAATCTACATATTCTGCATGATCTTAGTCTACATCCCTAACCCAATATCTAAACTACCTTAATATATATTAATAAGGAACAATTTAAGAGTTTTTTTTGACAAAAGTCAAACTTAATGTTTTGCTAATACTGTAGTGAGAATTAAACCTTAAAATAATGTGTAACTATAAATTCTTTCTAAAAGTGTTATTCAATCATTTGGTGAAATTGTATCAATATAGTATATCGAAATATTTAGTTCAGAACAATAAAATATTACAAAGTCAGATTTTTTCAATATCATGCAGCCCTATTTTAGAGTGTACCTTCTTTGGCCGCTCCTCCGGTCTGATGGTCCACTCACAAGGCACTGGTCCATCATTATGCAGCTGGATGGTTATGACCTCACACAGGCCACACTGTATGTTGTGGAATTGCAACGTGTCTGTTGACACTGTAAGGGAGGGCATGGTGACTTCTGCACATAAACGCACTTGCACCTGCGGCCCCTTAGTCACCTGTCAATCACACACTCAGCTTATAGTAAAACAAACAAAGAGGCAATACATAAAAAATGAACAGTGGCTGCTTTCAAATTAGTATGTATTGTACACACTACAAAAAAAACAATGTAGATTAATGTGTGTGTGCCTCCGTTTTTGCTTGTCTCAGATATTTAATGTTGTTTTCACCAAACCTGTATGGGCATAACAGCATCGATCTTTCCCAAATTGGCCCCACGGGTGTCAAACTTCACCTCAAATGTCTCCGTCTCACAGAAGGGCAAACCCTGCACCCTATCCAATTCCGTGCTAAACCCTGAGAAAAGCAAAAATGCATATTACTGCAGCACACTCTAAATAAATCTATCTAGAACGAAGATTTCAATACTAACAAACTGAAATCATAACACTAATAGAAGAAACTCAACTGTGCATCACGCCACAAGCTATTTCAACACCCTAAACACATCACAAAGATTGCTGTCCAGAACAAAAATATTTTTACATTCTGCAGAATGGACCAACCTGTGCCTGCTAGTGAGCTCCTGTCAGCTTTGAAAGATACAGCCAGTGGGCAAGTGTTGGTTATTTTGACAATATGGGTCACGATGCTACCATTGATCACAAACCCAAAGTCTAGTGTGTACTCGGGCAAGCTCAACCTAAAGGAAAAAACCCATCAGACATGCTTTGATTGCTTCTGAAAGTGAGTGATTTCTGCATGAATGGACTTACTTGCACAGCTTCTTTAGCCAGTTGCTACTGGACCCACTTCCTCTTAGATCAGTGGCTTGGTGTTGTTTCTGTACAGCTGTGGCATTTTCCTTTACAATGAGCCGTTCTAACTCAATCTGCAGCAGGGCGTCATACTACAGCACATATTAATGGACACTATTTAGAAATGTACTGCAAACACAAAGCTGCAATATTGGCTAATCTTACTGGAGCTTCATGGATCACATTATGATACATTTCCAGTGAAAGCTATGCAGAGGAAGGTAGAATGTGTAATAAGCACAGACAGACTCACTGTAGGAATGTAGTCATCTTCAGGTGGCATCTCATCCTTTAATAGGCCCTCGCTTGATTTTTCATTCTCTACCGAGTCTTTAGCTTCCTTTAGCAATGAACCATAAATCTCCACATCTAGGTAGAAAAACAACACGTTAACACAGGCTCATAATCTCTTCAGGAATACCTTTATAGAACATTTATATATGATATATAATGCTTCTGAAATATTAAATCATTTTCTCTATATTTGATAAACCTTCAGAGACATAGTTGAATGTTGTTAGTTGAATGTATATACTTTTGTATTATTTGTTATTTTTTTCATTATTTAATTTAAGTTACAGTCATTCATTACAGTCATTACAGTCATTTTTAACTGATTGTGTCATTCAAAATGCTTCATGAAACTGAAGTTCTTTCCCTCAGTAAAGCTATTAAAGCTATTGCGCATCATTGGATTTTAGTGACATTTACATTACACTGAACTGAACTTCGTCTGTGAAAACTGGACTGAAGCAGTTTCAATTTACTAGAACTTCATCCATGTCAAGCTGCTTTGACAAAATCTACACTACCTGACAAAAGCCTTCTAGCTTATCCAAGTGCCTTATATGAAAGGCAAAGGCCACTAGATTATGCTGATTTTGCCAAAATAAAATATGATCATGCCTTGATTTTTTATTATTTAATTAGGCAGTAAGGTTTGACTTTGCTTAGACAAAAGTTTTGTCACTTAGAAATAATGTACAGTATAGAATATAAAGTCATGGTGCAGAAGAATTAATATTGTGTTTGACTCCCATGAGCTTGGACAACTGCATCCATACATTTCTGCAATGACTCAAATAACTTATTAATAAAGTTATCTGGAATGGCAAAGAAATAATTTTTGCAGTTCATCAAGATTCTTTGGTCTCATCTTCAATGCCTCCTCCTTCATCTTACTCCAAACATGCTCAATAATGTTTATGTCTGGTGACTGGGCTGGCCAATCCTAGAGCACCTTGACATTCTTTGCTTTCAGGAGCTTTAATGTGAAGGCTGAAGTATGAGAAGGAGCGCTATCGTGCTGAAGAATTTGCCCTCTCCTATGGTTTGTAATCTAATGGGCAGCACAAAATGTCTTGATACCTCAGGCTGTTGATGTTGCCATCCACTTTGCAGATCTCTCGCACGCCCCCATACTGAATGTACCCCCAAACCATGATTTTTCCTTCACCAAACTTGCCTGATTTCTATGAGAATCTTGGGTCCAATAGGTCCTGGGTCCAATAGGTCTTCTGCAGTATTTGTGATGTTTGGGATGCAGTTCAACAAGGCATGGTTCATCGAAAAAATCTACCTTCTGCCACTTTCCCAAATGATCAACTAAAAGTTAAGTTATTATTTGTTGCTCTTACAACGGGAATTGACAACAAAACTTTTGTCAAGTAGTGTACATTGTAAAAGCGCTATAGAAATAAAGATGAATTAAGAACTTCTGTCTTGTAAAATTTTCACCCCCTTTTTTGTTTCAAATCTAAGTTTGTAATGATATGATGATTGGTATTTGTCATGGCTTACCACCCTAACAAAACCTGAAAAAGCATGGCATAAATGAATAGGGAAAAAATGAAGAAAAAAGTAAATATTTTTTACTTACAAATAGTAAATGCAGCCTTAATGAGAGAAATACAGTAAATAACCACAATCCATTAATTCATTGGGAATGATCTAATCAGATTAAAAATGATGGAAAAATAATTCACTTAAATTAATTGATTATATCTACAGAAACAATGTAGATTAACTAATTCCCATTTGACCTAATATGCTTATTCTGACTCTTAGATTGATGTAATTTTTCTCTGCAGCATCATAAATAATGTAGCTTTCATAATGTAGCTTTCAATATTTGCTGTTAAACACGGTTTATTTTAAAGTTGTTTTCTTTTGGAGCTTAAAGGGCACTTATGATGAAAATCATCTTTTTGAAGCTGTTTAGGCAGAACTGAGTGTGTCCACAGCAGTGTTGGGAGTAATGCGTTACAAAAGTAATATATTACAGTAAGGTATTACATTTTCTTGTAACGCAGTAGTGTAAGGCATTACTAATACATTTTCAGTAATATTTTACTCGGTACATGTTCAGTAACACGTGCGTTACAACAAACTCTTCGCCCGCAAGACATTAACAAATAAAAAAATACAGCAGTTTTATTTCCTGTTCGTGGTTTGAACACATAATAGTTTGAACGCGGAATGATTTCAGCCTCTGAGCTCGAGGTCCGGGGTTATTGGCTCAGCCCGGTTCGCAGTAACGTTAAGCCCTAACGCGCAGCGGAAAAGCGGCAAATAGATGAAAATGGCAGAAGACAGTACATTCGCAAGATGGAGGTACGTGCATATGGGGTTATTTTACTGACAGGTCGAGAGCGCAATCATGTAATACGAGCGAGCGAACGCGCCGGTGTTACCTCAGTGCGTGGACAAAACTCCTCGCGTGCACTCAAAACACGGCTGCTCACGTGCGAATGATCTGTTCTCGCTCCGTCAGATGATGCAGACTCACAATTTAAATGTGTGCCTTGTGTTTCCTCCTATTTTCATGCTTTTGCTCTACAGAGATCCTCCTGTTAAATTGTTATCCCAAGAACGTTGATGTGGTTTATATTGCTACACTATTTACCTACAGGTTAAGGTAAAATCTATAATAAATACTAGTGGTTTTGAGTGTTAGTTATACTGCCTATGTTTTAGGCTAGTATTATTTACAACTTGTTAATGAATGCTTCAGCATACTGTAGTATTAAGAAAAATAAACTCTTACAATGAAATACAAAGTGTAGTTTTACTACATAAAGTGTGGTGAATTGTAGTATAATATACCCTATGTTGTAAAAAAACTAGCTACAGCATTGGGTCATTTGTTTATATTACACTTGTGTTACCATAGCAACTATAGTATTACCACAACAGATTAATTGAAGTAATTTACAATGTTCAAAACACTACATGCTAATATATGTGTTCAGGGGTTTGAGAGAACGTAAGAATTTGCCCGCAAGCAGTGTATATTTAAGAGCTTGCAAGCAGTTTTGTCCACAAACAGAGGAAATCCGTGCACAAGCATTATATTGAGAAAGCTATGTTTATCATGCTCACTTTGTGCTTGACAGTTTTGTGTTGTGAGCCACTTGAATTAAAAAGTGAACACTATAATGGCAACAATAGGAAGAGAAAAGAAATCTGCACTTTGTCATGGCATTGGAGTTTACATATACAGTAGGCCTGTTGTGTCTAATATAAATATAGTCAAGCTATTCACAGATATTGCCAGATAACCACTTTACCTCTACCATAATTTTAACAGATCATTTGTGAATCTGACTGTTATCCTTTCTTGCCTTGTTTTGAGTCTTCACATTGGCAATTATATACTATATTGTTAGTAGTCTGGATAGGGCACAGTCATTCTGCTACATCATATCGCTTTCTACTGGATGTAACATGCTCTGCAGTACATTTGGTAGTTTTAGAATGTTAAGTTCTAATTCTGTAGTTATTTTAGTGAGAGTAACTAAAAAGTAATATAAGAGTAATGTAACATATTACAATTTTGAGACAGTAATATTGTAATGTAAGGGATTACTTTTAAATAACAGTAACAAGTAATCTGTAATGTATTACAGTTTGGAAGTAACTTGCACAACACTGGTCCACAGTCATAGTTGAGTGATATAAACAAAATAAGTCTCTTTTTTTATTTCCTGAGTCCTGACGTTAAAATAGGATCCAAATTTACCCTATTTTGAGGCCAACCACAACGTGACGTAGGAATGCGGTTTCCCCGCTCACCGAATTGATTGACAGCCATGTATTAACATGTCTCCATAGTAATGTGTATAATCATATCAACAAGACAGGACTTGCACAAAGCAACTAGGATTAAAGGATGTGTTCAGCTCTCTCTGATCAGCTGCACCTCGAAAATGACTTTTACAAGTTTAAAACAGTGCATGTTTGTAATAAAGACAGTACAATCACTACGAAACTCATCATGAAAGCCTTATAGTGTCAGTACAATTACAATTACTAAAGAAGACGCTTCAATCCTGGGTTGTGGATGTTCAATTAGGTTTATTTTGTACATTAACATAATGGATATAATATTAACGTGTATCCTGTCACATTTGCCGTGCAAAAACAGTGCAAAGCTAAACGTGTCTGTGTAAGTGTGTGTGTGTGTATGCGTGAACTTTGTAACGACATTGTGTGTGACTCATTGTGATTCATTATTGCAGAAAAGTTTGAATAAACTCCACAACAAATACATCAAATAATCATTGGAAAAGTTGTTACTGCAGTATTTCTCACAAACGTTACGTGAGAACTGCTCCCTTCATGTCTGTCACTGTGCTCTTTATCTGACACAGCAGAAGATGGCTCTGACAGGGACGTGGGAATGGTGGGCGAAGAGAACTAGCTCATTTGCATTAAAGGCACAGGCAATAGAAACAACTACAATGTTCTCAGAGCTGAAAACTCTAACATCCAGAAAGGTATAATATGATAAATATTTTGTACTGAAACTTTACAGACACATTCTGGAGACACCAAAGACTTTAATCAAGATATTAAATTAAGATATTAAATTAATTAAGAGATATTAAATCTAAAAGGGTGAAATAGCTGCCCTTTAAACAACTTTGGCTGTCAACTGCATAACCTGCATGTCTACTGTATCAAGTATTTGCTTAGCTGTGTTATTACTCTATTACAAAAATATTAAACCAAAATATCTGAGATTATTAGAAACAGACAGATTTTTTTTCAGATAAAACAGTTTATATAATAGCATATCTGTAATTCAGATTTGACTATTTCATTAGATTTAATATCCATTCATTTATTTATTTCCAGAAAGCTTCTAAACAGCAACAAAACAGACTTACAGTCGAGTTCGCCCTGTATCCACTATTACAGATTCAGCAATTTCTTCCTTATGGGGCTTATAGTGTGACTAAATGTAGAAGTATTGACCTTCTGATGTAAATATATATTTTAAGCAACAAAGCCTGCAATTTCTTCACTGTTTACTACAAACTGCCTGTGTTAGTAAAGCCCAGAATCGGATCAATAGGTAATCAGAGAACAGCACAGCACTCCTTCCTTAATAATAGTTGCACCATTTGCTTTATAACCGCAAGACCTCAGTTCCCACTGAGAGCAAAACTGCTTGTTTCCGAGATAAATAGCACTCCCTGGGGCTGGCTGCGGATCAAAGAGGGAATAGGTTTGAACGGTTCTAGCGCAGGGCCTGAGTTGGTTCAAGGTCAAAGCCATTATATCTGTCTGCAAGCTGGCATGGTGCGCCTGTGTTTGATTAAAGGTTAGGTGAGCCAGGACGCAGAGCTGGACTCCTTTCAAGTGTATTTGATGAGAGTGAAAGTTGGAGCAAATTCAGGAATTTAAAACATCTTGTTTGAACTTCTCAACGCGAGCGATTATTTTGTGAAGCTCTGATGCCCTCAGAATGGTTTATTCATTTATACGTGTCCGAGCAATCACTTACAATAATGCAGATTCTGCTTTTCTAGCTTTAAACACTAACTTAAAACTTTAAACTTAAAACTTTTACTTTTATTATATCTATTTGATTGGAGCAGTATGATTTTTCTTTCGACTGTTTACTACCATATACCAGGGGAATAGTTTGACTGCTTAGAAAATGGTCTGTTTCTCACAGAGCAGACATTTTAGAAATAGCTGTGCAAAAAATTGCTTTACAAATCAACTAACACACATAATCTATACTTGTGCATGTAAACAAAATACAATTAATTACAATCAAATGCTAGAGACAGAAGATGTTTTTTTAAATGAGACTTAAAGGTGCTGTAAGTTTTTGACTCTTCAAAAGCATAGAAATACCATAATATGTGTGCAGATATTTAAGAATCATCCCATATGAACATACTTGTTTAATTGAAAAACAATGCTGAAATCCGATTGTGGCGAGGGGGCGTGGCCGAGAGCCGTGGGAGCGAAACGAGGCCCGCCACAGATGAGATGCACCTGTGGCGCGCACCTGCCTTCAATCCCACGGAAGGAGCTCTGGACTATAAGAGGAGGAACGATGGCAGAGGACAGGGAGAGAGGACCGGGCCCGGACATGTTTTACTTTTGCTTTCAGTTTGACGGCAGTCTCCGTGAGGAGCTGCCGTCCGTTTTGTTTTGATTTAGACGGCAGTCTCCGTGAGGAGCTGCCGTCCCCTTTTATTAATAAATATTTATTTGAAGTTCGTCGGTTCTCCGCCTCCTTCTTCCCGTAACTTCATTACACCGATATTCTGCTTTGAAAATGTTTTTTTCCATGCCAGAACGCTGTCTTTGTTTACTGTAGGTAAATTTAACCTGCACAATGCCAGTTTACCCAATTAGATTTCAGCACACCGAGTTGACTTTTTGGAAAACAGAGTATTTCATTCATTCAGAAAGACTCTGAAAGCATGCGTCCATGAGGAAAGTGCGACAGTGTCAGTGGACAGTATCAGATGTCGAAATAAGACAGATTCAGTTCCAAATGAGGTTATTAATTAGCAAATGACATAAATATTACGAACGTGAGCAGGTTACATTGTAACCGCATGTCCAACAACACGCTATGATGAGGTACGCAGTGATGAGCAATTTGGCTGTTTGCACCAGACGAAACATGACAGAAATTTAAATACAGCCTTTCAGAAGCACAGAATATGCACTCACTCACGAAACGGTAAGGTTTAGAATCTATTTAATACATGCTAACTCTCTTTAACATAATTAAATGTAGATGCTGAATCACTCATGTGTTTAGTTCTAAAGTTCAATTTCAAACAATTTATTGTATTTTCAAGATCTGAGGTGAACTATCTGTTGCTGCTTTCAGTATATGGCATTAATGTCATGTAAAATGGCATTCAAACTCACATTGTTAGCATTTAGCACTGAATAAAGCACACAAGGTTTACCTAAGGTGATCGCTGTCATAGGTTTCACATGTTCAGCAGTGAGAAATAGAAGCCGTTTCTAATATATAAATTCGAGGTGTTGGTTAGAACCAAAACTCTTTTTAATATGGAAAATATTCCCTCTATCGTGTTTGTGTTTATTTTGATCCAGGAGTGCAATACCTAGTAGTGAAGTGCGGGTCAATACTAAAATCTTGATATCTCCGATACCAGCTTTGTATGTTTTAGAATCGATTATCTTATCAAAATATCGATATTTTTGTATTTTTTTGGAAATAGAAATGCAGTGAAAAGTAACCACAATTACCCTAGTTTATCTGAATAATGCCAACTTTGTCGGAACTACTTGTTCTTCTGCCTGTCAAGTCATGTGCGTAATATGGCACTGTATAACTGCAGAGCACGCTAGGTAGCCACTCAGTCCGCTGGCACATGTTGTTCAGTCACGCTGTCATATGGGTGATCGCAAGGGAAGTATGTGTGGAGCTACTTCACTTCCATAAAATCAAACGATGTGGTTTGTGACACGTGTAACAAAGCAATGAGGTACTGTGGTAATACCACAAACCTGATGAAACATCTACATATAAATCACAAGACAGAATATGACAATGTAATTTCTAGGCGGTCAGAAGAGGAGGAAAGGAGAGGAACAGGTGCTGCTAGGATGAGACAGACATCGCATTCAGAGTCCTTAGGTGCAGCAGGCACTATTCAGGTACAAAGGGAGAAAATGTGGCGATGGGGCTGTAATTTGAGGGCTTGGGTTTTTTGTGACAATCATAAAACAACGGAAAAAGGTTAAAAACACTTTCAGGGGAATGGATAAACATGTCACTAAACGTAGAAGTGTAAATGTTTTTTTAAGATGTTCAGTCAGACGTTTTAAGATATACAGTACATGCTCAGATGCTGTCAATAAAAATGTAAGTTGGCTCTTTTTCGTATGATAATTATTAATCAATAAACAACTATCAAGAATAACCCATAATATGTCTCAAATTTAGTATGAAGTGACACTTTTAAGTACACTATTGTTACTTTAATTTCCCAATCAGTCATTTTTTGGGCAGTATCGATATCGATATCGCAGTATCGATATCGGTATCGCCGATACTCGCCTTCATTTTACTTGGTATCGGATCGGATAGGAAACCAGTGGTATCGCACATCACTAATACCTAGTTCAACCACTGGGTGTCAAACTTACATACTGCACCTTTAAAGGCACAAGTGAAGAGCATGACCTGATATATAAAGGCAAATCATTCCACAGGTGAGGGGCTGCAACAGAAAAAGCCCTGTCTTCTTTTTGTTTTTAATCAAGACTTGGGAACAACTAGCTGAAGCTGTTGTGCCAACCAAAGAGGCCTAGATGAAGTGTGCCAGTGAAAAAGCTCACCAATGTAAGTAGGTGCCAGACCATTCAAACCTTTAATGCCGTCAAGTGTATGCTCTGTTTTGCTTAATTTCTAGCTCCTGTGTGGTTTCTGACCTATTTTACTATGATTCCTAATTGTTTATACTTGTTTTCTCTTCTGTTATTCGCTCTTGTTTGGGTTTTGTTTTGGGTAGTACATCTTGCATTGATACTGCTATATGTATATTATGCCAGTGTGAGATTATATTCTCAGCAAGCTTTGATAAATACCACTATTTTTAGCTCCTGTTTTAATGTTTCTAAAAGGCTTTTATGCTTACAGAGGCTACATTTATTTCATACAGTGAAAACAGTATGTTTTGTGAACATGTTCTGAACTTTTATTACAATTTAAAAATGTAATCTTTTAAATAGATATAAAATGAAATTTGGTCCTCTGATCATGTCATTAGCTATGTATCCATACACCTATTTTAATGCTCATTTTGGAATATTGCATAAATAAATGCTTAAAAGAAATGCCAAGATGCACATACATTTTGAAAATGCTCATAAGAAAAAAAATGCATACAAGATAACAAGATAAATTTATTATCCGCTAAAAACAATGGACATAAACTGATACATGTTATGAAACACATTTACAAAATAAATTCCATTATGCACATCAAAAAAGTTAAAATGTGCTTGATGCATGGCATTAATGGACAAACCAGTGGACCAACCACATAGTAAAACATCTTAAATGTTGTTTTATTCATTCTAAAATCCCTTAGCTGAAGTTCAACTTCATAGTGGTTCATTGGTATATCTTCCAAGAACTGTCCTGAATGGCTGCGCTCCCAAAGAACGATCTTCCACTTCCAAAAGCTACCGTGCGTTCATTGCATTTTGTCTTCAAGCATTTATTGCATTTTTGAGGCACAAATAATTTATTATATAAGATAAAAGTCCACAGTGGCTTGTCCTGCGGCAGCAAACTCCTTTTTTTTTATATTTGGTGCCTAATTATCAGGAAGTGACATTTTGTTCATCTTTACTCGTTGGTTGGAAAAGGTGCTTAATTCACAAATGTTTTATGGGATATTCCAGTTTTGTGCATAAGTCTAATTTGCATCTTTGCATGGAAACATAGCTATTGTGACGTGATCCTTCAGAAATTATAAAATATATACATTTAAAAAAAATGTATAACCAAAGTTACAGAATAAAAACAGCTATGCTGCTTAATATTAATTAATAATTATTCAATTTGCCATAGAAATATTTTGTAATATTATAAATGCCTTTACTTGCACTTTTCTTCAATATACAGAGTCCTTAATTTCTTCCAAAGTTATTTTCTCTGCCCACAGATATTTTAAAAGTAGTACTGTATATGACTGAGAGTAACTTACTCAGGTCTCTAGGCAGGTCCAGACACAGTCGTGGGAAAACTCCCTCTCCTCTAACAGTAATGCTCTCTGTCTCATAGAAGGCCACTTGCAACTGAAAGGTCTTGTGAAAAACTTCTGGGATCCCAGGAAGGTAGTAAACACTGAGCTTTATTTCTGCATAAGGCTCCAGATGACCCTTTCAGAAGAAACACACATGATTCATTTGGGTCGCAACTTTGATATGGAAGAAGGAAATGTCAGGTTACACTTAGTTAATAGATATTCTGTGTGTTGACTACTGTACAAGTAAATCTGCAACTTAATGAAAAATAACTCACATTACAGTGTTAATAGATTTATAGGTTAGTGTTAATAGAACAAGTTGCTGTAAACAGCTGATAGCTAACATACAGTAGCCAACAGTCAATTTAATGTTTAAATAACTTCAAAATAAAGTACATGTTTGTACAGCACTTTGGTTAGTGTAAGTTGAATTGAAATGTGCTCTTTAAATAAAATATACTTGCTTACTTCAAGTTTTACCAAAATATATATTTTTAACACAGAACATCTCACCTTGCTTGGGATGACAAGAGGATGACCAGGTAAGGGTTCCTCAGCAAAAGGTCCTTGTTCACCATTAAGGGTGGAAAAATCAAATCCAACTTTTCCTGTGTTCTTCAAAGTGACCTCTGCTTCAGCGACGTGGTCAAACAACTGCAATTATAGGAAACAAAATAGATACAAATCTTCCATTCGCACTGATCAATACTGAAATCTTCCTATACTGCTAGAACGGCGAAGGTGTATAGTTACCTGCAAACCAAAGTCAATGTCATTTGTGTCCAGTGTATATGAAACAAAAGAAGCCTGACCCTTGAGAGTTATCTCATAGGTGGGCCCTCCTTCCACATCACACAATGCCAACACATGTGCGCTGATGTCAGCATGGCCAAGAAATGAGAAGGTCACCAGCTTGCTGTCACCAGGTTGTAATTCCCCATAAAGTGATGAGATATCAAACACCTACAAACACAAGAGAATGATTGTAATGTACAGTATAAAAAAAGGAACTTTAAATGTAAGCATACAATAAGTCAGACTTTAAAGTGTGTTAACAAAAAAGGATAGAACCCCCAAGTGCACTTTAGACATATTTGCACCACAATGCATAGCCTTTGAAAGTACACATTATTTAATAGCAAACACACAAACACTTGACATGTGTCTAGTATCTGCATGGTTTCTCTTTAAAGTCTTCTAAAAAATGTCTTATTATTCATTTAAAACAGACTTGTGGATTGCTTTTAATCTCCTCACACAAGCAACTATCAATACAGGCGTCTGTATGTTTTTGCTGTCTTCAGTAGTTTGTTGTTCTTTTTTGTTCTGTCTCATTGTGAAACATATGCACAGTTTAGTGTAGTCACCTTTTGGACAAACTAAGTACTGCAAAAACAATTTAAAGTTAATGTGTAAGCCATATCTGTCTACATTGGGATGTAAAAATACAGAACAATTAGCTTCAAATGATAGAATACACAGTAAACTCTAGAAAATGTTGACAATAAAATAAAAAGTTTAGCCTATAAAATCAATGGCCTATACAGAAATTAAATCACGTTATAATAGATGTATTTATTGTTTTATGATGGTACATGAACAGCATGAGCATATTGATCTGATCATGAAATTAACATCACAGGCACTTTACATGGAACCTTGATGAAATCCCTTTCAAGGAAAGTCTGTTCACTTGGCGGCCATATTTGCAATGCTTCTAGGCAGTTCATCCAAAACCAAAGTCCTTTATAAATGAATCCTGAAATCTTAAAACTGCTCGCCAACCTCGCAATTAAATTACATATCTCAATTTAGTGGTGACCTGTCACATTATTGTCATAGCTTAAAAAAATAATTACATTTAAAAGATTGGCACCATTTTTCTTTGTGGCTGTTTTAATGGAAACCAAATGATGTGGCTACAAACACTGGAAAAACAGAACCAGTTGCAAAGGCTGCAGGATGACACTGGAAGGACAAAATATGTAATGGGATTTGATGTGATGTCATTTTCCTGTCAAAATCAATGTAGGCACACTGCCAAACAACAGGGCTTGCTGTAACAAACAAGTGAATCTGTATAGACCCCTCATCCAAAGAACCATACCTGAAGGTGGGACTTAATTTGCCATACTGAGCATTGCACTTTTCCCCATTCATAGTAATAGGAGCAAATTGAATATATTGTATATATATATTTATGTATAGCCTTTGCCCATGTCAATGTAAAAAAAAAAACTGTAGTATACTTGGGCTTTAAACTAACCTCTTTCACACCCACACTCGGATGCCCATTGGCTGTGTGATTGATGGGTTTGCTTCCCAGCTCTGTGCTCCTTCGTGTTGAGCAGGTCCTATTTTGCTCCTTTCCATTGGAGCTACCATGATGCAATTCTTCCTCTTCCAATTGATGTATGATTACGTCAGTCTCCCTGCAGAAACATAAACAATGACACATTATGGGTTTTCACCAATCATCAGATCTCCATCTAACTCCAAATTCTAGTTCCGCCTAAAGGGTCAGGCGGAAACCAAATTGGGTCTGTCAAGATGGCCATTCATTACAGAAAGCACTAAATAATTGAATGGGTGTAATTGATCAGAGGAAAAGATCACACAGGAAATCTCAGGCTCTAAAGAAAGGGAACAGAATACAATAAGAGCCATACAGAGACTAGGCGTTGATGGAATCAGTGTGTAATATTATATATCCCTTAAAGCAAGAAAGCAAATCAAAAATCTTGTAAAAGCTGTTCAAAATAAAAGTATTGACATTAAGTAGGTTGTAACAGCAGGTGTGTTTATAAGGGGTGTCAGCAGGGGGCAGTGTTAATCAAAAAATGTAACGTTTTTTTCTGGTTTAAACAGGAGGTGATTACTTAGTACAGATAATGAATAAGCTCCACAGGACCCCTGAAAACATCAGCCATATCTAGAAAGAAATCCATATGGAAATGCACAGCTTTTGTGCTTGAATGCCATTAGGTTTAATAAGTGTAGTAGCTTGTTTATTGACATCTCTGTGAACCAGACTGAAAGCGCTGAACAAATGACTGAGAGCATTTCAGATGCTAACGCAGTGAAGGGAAGCCTGGTGCAGGTGTTCTCAAAGGCTGGAGCCTCTCAAGAGACATATGCTGCCAGAAACGCTAAACAAACGCCTCAGATTTACCTGCCCTCCTCAATATGAGCACGTATGTGACGACTGCTCTTGAGTAATCTAATGATTCTGTAGGAGGCTACGCTTCATCCTCTCATTATCAACTCCGAGAAGCAGCGAGGAGGTGAGGTAATACTCAAAGGTCTGCTAACATGATGAGATTCGGGTAAACATCGCACTTTATATGTATCCTCATAATTCCTGCTTATTATCAGAGTCGCTTCAGGGAGTTGTCAGCCTCTAGTCTCACACAGAAGCTGTTCTCAGACCTGTTTGGGTCCGTCTTGCCGTCAGCTTCTTTCTGCTCTAACAGCTCCCACTGCGCCTCCTCGCTCTCCTTTCTTTTCCCCCCAGCATCTCCGTCAATCCCTCGGCTCGTCTCATCAAAAAACCTACCAGAAAAAAAGAAAGTAATCAGTCTCAAATCAGCTGCAGACATTATGAGAAAAAAATAATAAAATGTCCATCAGCAAGAAATCCGCCATGTGCCAGGAGCCCAAATGGATCAAGAAGTGGTGCAATAATAGCAGCTTTGCCTCCTGGTTTAATTACTGATAGGCTTTTAATTAGCAGGCTGGACAACGCATGCTGTGATATTGATAGGAAAGGTCATAGTCTTATTGGATCATGCAGGAGGTGGGAAGCGAATAGCAGTGCGGAAAGTGATTAATCTTCACTGGCTTGCACTGTAGCCCCGTGGAGGCTATATCGATTAATCCGATGCAGGACATGGCAGCCACTAAACAACAATTTAAAACTATAAAAACTCAACCTAAAGCTGTCGAGAAGCTGAGATTTAAAATGAAGCTTTGTGCGAGCCATTTTTATTTTCTAACCAGGGAAGCATGGGCATGTGTGAAACCCAGGGAGGGTGTTAGGTATGTCAGACAAAGAGATTTGCGCACATTGCTGTGATGGTAAAAAAAAATTTATTAAAACTGTCACATAAAAAATTACCACCAGGGCAGTACCATTTCATTTAGCTAATAATAATTTCTCAAAAATAAAGAGTCTTTATTGGCATTGGATCTTTACCCAAATAGCAAACTATCTCTGGCCCACACAATCAGCTTTCGCTTGGCCCACATGCCGCAGTGAATAACGGTACATGACTGGACCCAGTTTTGCTTCCAGACAAGGGCCAAACATGGACCATATCTGGGCCAAGTCTCAGCTAAGTTAATAACCCATAACTGAGCCTGAACTGGGCCAGATATGTTGGTGTGTTATGACTGCAATGAAATTGATAAACCCATGAATCATTGCACTTTAGGCGTGCTATGGGCGTGCTTTTTACCTGATTGGTAAATTAGGGTCAAGACAGG
The DNA here is from genome assembly GCA_903798205.1 of Danio tinwini. Classification (NCBI taxonomy): domain Eukaryota; kingdom Metazoa; phylum Chordata; class Actinopteri; order Cypriniformes; family Danionidae; genus Danio; species Danio tinwini. Next base: position 14,854,703 of record CAIGQZ010032545.1, on the reverse strand, counting down.
CCAAACCTACATGGCCCACATATCAAAATCTGGGCCAAATACTACATTTTTCATCTGGCCAAAGTATTGTGTGCCACCTCTGCCAAACCAGGGGCATTTTTGGCCCATATGCTGTATGCGAGTGCAAGATAAATGCCTGCTGTGCCAGATTTATGCCAAATCTGGGCCAGAATTCTTTGCTACCTATAGTCAATAATGTTCTTTAGGAAAGAACTTTTGAAAATTAAAGTAAGAAAATAATTGGTTCTTTTATGAACTACTCTACTAAAAGGTTCTTTGGGAACCCAATAATGGTTTGTCTAGGGAACTGATGCGAAGACTCCATTTTGGATTCAAAATATATTTTTAAAGTCCCCAAGAAATCAAAACTTATTGTAACTAATTCATTGGAAAAAAAATAGTTTGCCCTTCTAATGTTTAATTAAAATCTGAAAATGCACTTCCTGTTTGTTTTCAGTTAATTTATCAGATTACGTGATTTTGAGGTAATGGGCGTGGCTAACGCTGCTCCAACTGTCAGTTTTGACAACAAACAAAAATGGTGAGCAGGTGAAGTCTGTTAGGTTGTAAAAACTCTTCTAAAACCCCATTGCTGATCTTTCTGAATAAAAAGCTTACTTTACTATGTCCATTCAGCCCGTGGTAGAAAAAACAAGCCACACCCACTGTTTTCTCATTTAAAATTCCATTTCACTAGGAATTGCGTCACATTACGAAAAGAATAACGATCGCAGCTTTCGCTTTACAGGGACTTTAAAAGTGCATGTTCACTCTGGGTACTTAAATGTACCTTTATGGTACAAAATACACCATTTACTGTAGGTGAAAATCAGACACAGAGTTCATTCATCGATTTTCTTTTCGGCATAGTCCCTTTATAATCTGGGGTCGCCACAGTGAAATGAACCGCCAACTTATCCAGCACATGTTTTACGCAGCGGATGTCCTTCCAGCTGCAACCCATCACTGGGAAACACCCATACACTCTCATTCACACAAATAGACTACAGACAATTTTAGCTTACCCAATTCACCTATACCACATGTCTTTGGACTTGTGGGGGAAATCGGAGCACCCGGAGGAAACCCACGCAAACACGGGAATAACATGAAAACTCCAGACCCAGCCTAGGCTCAAACCAGCGACCTTTTTGTTGTGAGGCAACAGCACTACCTATTGTGCCACCGCGTCACCCCATCACACTGCGCCACCATTTGAACCATTTAAAAAGGTTTTGCCCCAGTGACCCTATTTATATTGTTATTTCTGGAAATGTGTAATCAGACACAAAAAAATAATATTACAACTGCATCTGTACAAATGTGTTAGTGAAACTTAACTGAAGCTACATACTAGCTCAACACACTGTTCATGATCATTTTCAACAAGTCTGTTTTTGCAGATTTCTGGCTAAACTTTGAATTGTCATATTTTTTCTTATTTGTTATTTTATGTGATCTGCATATACCCCACTTATGGTTAGGTTTAATATCATCAGCTTACTACAAAATAGTAATGTTTTCTGAAGGGATGTCTTTTTCATAGCAATGCACTAAAACACAGACAATGAATTTCTTTACTACTTTTACGTTAAAAGGGTTTCTGCAGCTTTTATAAAGATAAATGTAAGACATTTTTAAAAGCAAGCTAAGAAAATTTAATGAATAATTTTAAGGGAACACGATACATCAATATGTCCTCTAAATGTAAATTTATGTGAAGCAGACAATGAGTTGTACTGTTTTAGCAGCACTTGAGAGTTTGAAAATAAAACTTTGTACCACTCTCCATTACTTTTTAAGTCATTAAACAAAATAACTGTTACTGTAATTTTTGATCACATTGCAAAAAAGTGATTTTTTTAAAATAAGAAACGTCTTAAGATTAAAATAATCATTACATAAGGAAAGAAATCTTATTTTTTGGTTGAGTTTATACTTCCAGCAAGAACAGCTATCTGCCAGTGGGTTCAAAAAACTTAATTTAAGCAGCAAAGTGTTTTTTCAAATTACTATTCCCTTTACATCGTATCTTGATTTAAAGATGCTCAGATATTTTTATTTTATGAGAAAATTCCTGAGAAAGATGTTTATATTTAAAGTGCATGCAACAATTAATCAATTACAATTAAAGATCTTCTGTTGTGATTTAATAAGAGTTCACTTAAAATTGAAAATTTACTCTCTTCTATAGGTCCTTTTAATGTTGAACACAAAAAAAGATATTTTAAAAAATGTTTGGAACCTGTAACCATTGAATTTCACAGTGAGAAGATCAAATACTGTGTAAGTTATTGATTACAGGTTTTTTTGTTCAACAAAAGTAACTCACATAGGTTTGTGACAAGTAAAAGAGTAAACTATACCTTTAAGACCTTTTTAAGACCTGTAGAAGAGTAAATTAAGACCTTTTTAATATCTGGAGAAACTCTATAAAATGTTTGAATAACTTGTTTAATTTTGAACTATTTGCAAACTAAAATTGGACCAAAATGACTTTATTTAGCCTAAAATATTGGCAAAATTTAAATGATATCTTTATCAAAAGACAAAAACAATGACTCAAATCAAATTTAAATCTTTATTACATATAATAAAATTACAGCTTTTTCTGTTTTGTGCAACAGCTCTTTCTGTTTTGTGCAAATGTATAAAAAAAACTATAAATAAAGTATATATATTTAATTTACTAATAAATTTACTTTAAAAATAGTTTTTACACTGGCAGGGGAGCTGTTTCTGTTGTTGAACATGAAAATCACATGATTGACGGTTATTGCAAGGTGCTAAATGTGAACCCCACAGAGACTGTAAATGATGACGAGTCATTATTTAATCGCATGCTTCTCCACTACTCGCACCCATCAGCAAAGTTTGAGCCATCAGCTGCATCAATCTATCATACATCAATGCCTGTTTATTTAGTTACAGCAACTTATTGCATTTCCTCACAAGACTTGGATGGCTTGACTGGACATCTGTGCATCTTTAACATCTGAGTGCTGAAGCAAGAGATTGATTTCTTAATCTTTAGAGGCTTTTGAAGAGTCTTTTAATTCCCCCAAGTTTATTTATTTATTTATTTTTAGTTGTTTGTCAACAGAAAATCAATACTCCTTGAACATTTCTTTCAAGAAGTCGCTTATGCAGCCTTTGACTTGCTAAATATCAGCTTAGGTCCATGCAGTAGGGCCCTTTTTCTGTGGCGGGATACATAAAAAAAATGCACTGGCTTGAAATTAAAGCACAGAACAGCCAAGTTTACTTTGCAAAGACATGCTTTTAACTGTTTTAGCTTATGCCAAACGACTAAACACCAAATAAGGAGGCACTCTATCAGCTTTTGAAAAATGTCCCACTGAATTTTTTATCCATGCAATGAAAGCCATGCTGTTTTGGAGGCTTCAAAATGTAAAATTGTTGTTCCTACCCAATATGGCACTGTTGTTGGTCCACCAGGAAGGCCCAACGGTATGAAACGCAGAGTGGGCTGCAGTTGGTAATAGTGAGCTTGTGTCGTGATTTTGTGTTGTTGAGAATGCAGCCGAAATCCAGTGTAGTGCTAGAGAACTTGAGATTTGGGAACTGGACCTCTCCCTTCAGCAATACTCTGTCCTGCTGAGGATGGTCATGGTAGCAGAAATCCAGCACATCTTCAACCACACGGCTGTGGCAGTCCTGTTGATACATGGGGTTAAAACGCACCCATAACTCCTGCTGAGCTCCAACGGCCAACACCAGACTCTACAGAAAGACAAAAACTATTAGACCGAAAGACCAAACATTCAGGTGCTCAGGTCATAGCAATGTAAAGCATTACAATCTTACCTGCACACTTGCATGCATGTATGCATTCATTCATTCATTTTCCTTCGCTTAGTCCCTTATTTATCAAGGTCCGCCACATCGAAATAAACCGCCAAGTATTCCGGCAAATGTTTTACACAGCGGATGCCCTTCCAGCCACAACCCAGTACTGGGAAACGCACACACACTCTCATTCACACACACTTATTCACTAAGGCTAATTTAGTTTACCCAATTCATCTATCTGGAGCACCTGAGAGAAACACGGGGAGAACATGCAAACTCCACACAGAAATGCCAACTGGCCCAGCTGGGATTCAAACCAGCAACCTTCACGCTGTGAGGTTACAGTGCTAACCACTGAGCCACCATGCCGTCCTTAAGCCTGGTTTATACTTCTGTGTCGAGTGATCTGCGTGACCCACGGCGCATGCCTTACACATAGCCGTGCATTGATACTTCTGCGCACTGTTAGTGTTGCTCTGCAATAACACTTCCGAAACGCTAGCTGGCAGTGAGGTTTTTATGTTCCTCTGTGCAGAGTTTCTTCACTGGTGTTTTGTTGTTTCTGAACGCTACCTTAATGTAGAAGTAACTCAAACCTGCTCATTTTGAGGTGGGAACCGGCGGATGTGCAACAACTTTAATCATAAGTTAAACACAAAACAACACTTTTCATCTGGAGCTCCTTCACGGGACTCGACAAATTTAAACAACTCGCTCCAACGAGTTTGCGTGGCTCTTGGTCCCACCCACACTCGTCAGCGCTACCAAGCCGACCAATCACAGAGCTTGCATTACACGTCATTGCGAGGTGTAGTTACATTTTTTAAGAGGTGCGCGTCAGTGTCTGCGTCAGCCATGATGAGGGCAATGCGACCATGTGCAGGCTGCGCCAGAGCATACGTGTGCACTAAGCCTTAAATCAGCCTTTAGATGTGCAACATTAGGATAAACTAACAATCATTTTAAAAAACAAATTTGTATTGCTTTTAAAAGTAATGAGTAATGGCTCCTACTTAAAATCCAATTACTATGCCATTCCTGGTGATTATCAGCCTGTTTACCTTTGAGGTTGTAGACAGATCATCCCCATCATAATCACACAATCCAAAGGGCTCGTGCACGAGCAGTTCCATAGAGAGGTTCAAGGAGGACAAACTCTTCAGAACAAGCCTCTCATATAGTGGAACCAGAGACGCATCTGGAGCCTGTAAGTCAGACAACTTCATGAATATATTGAAGTAAAAAGCATTACAAAAATATACTTTATACTACAGTATCTCTCAAACGTTTGGGGTTAGTAAGGTTTGTACTGATTACATTTTTTGAATGACATTGAATTGATCAAACTTTGAATAAAGAAATTGATATCTTTGTAAAAGCTTTTTATTTACAGTTACGTCTTTACAAACCAGGGTTAATGCAATAAACTAAACATTTTTATTTACTTGAAATAAAATAAATGCTATATGCACTTAACAAAAACATAAATTAAACACTTTTGGTTTTGCTCCCGTTTTTCATGCGCTGAACTGAAAGACTTTTTCTGTGAACACAAAAGACCTATTTCTCTCAAATAATGTTCACACATTTGTCTACGGCTGTTCAATTTTTTATGCTCTTCACTCGCTAACCTCACTCTGTCTCGTTTCCTCAGATGTACATCATTCAATTACGTCACAATATTGTCCACTGTATGGCTGAACTTCTGAATGGGTTTAAATGGAACGTCCTAAAGCCTTGGTCACTTGGTAAATACACTGTTGTGATATCCCAATCAGATTGCATTCTGGGACATATACTGTAGGTGCTAGAGTGGGCATATGAAGCAGACTCTCTCCCTCTGTCAAAATCTAGGGTTCAAGATTATATCTACAGTATGTAAGCTTTCCTCATTCACTTGATGAAGTGGAATGAACTTCAAAATGTTGTTGGGTATTTTTTTATAGGAACAAGGGAAGAGAAGTTTGCGAGTGCATGTCTAATGGCCCATTTACACTGAATGGTATCAGTTTGGTACGCTTTTATGGCCATTTACTCTGTAAAAAGGTACCTAAAAGCGAACCGTACCGTACAACTATTTGGGTACCATTTGCATTGCCAAAAGGGTACCAAAAAGCAAAGCTAGACGCACATTGGTTTAAAGAGATAAGTCACTTGCTCATGGACAAGCAGGAGAATGAAAACAAAGGAACCACCATTTTTTAAAACACAGCCAAGACATTACATTATAATAATATATACATATAATAACAAGCGATGGTCGACCAGAGCTCAGACAAACCTTGTCGTTGTCTAGATGAACAGCCACAAAGCCAAGAAGAACAAAATCTGCTGTGTCCTGTTGTTGTTTTACGAGGCCGTCTAAAAGTGCGAGCAGTTTCACTTTCTCCAGAGAGCTCGCCTCGTGTCTATATTTGAAATAACGAACTTCTTAAACAGATGATTATAATGTGGGTGTGATTATTGAAGTGCTTATGACATCTGAGCCTTTTAGAAATGGACAAACGTGAGAATAAAGCCCCAAACAAGAAAGGAGGAGCCGGAAAAACAAAGGAGCAAATTATTCTTTCAGCAACCTAAAACATGAACATCAACTTTTGGACTATTATGAACTCGGAACGACAAAATTACTTTTTAACAAGAGGTTACATGTGCTGGTGAAGATTAAAGATGCAGATGAGAGGTTTGCACTGACTGGGCTATATGTTGCGTGTTGTTTTTGAGGCCAAATAAGGACTAAATGTATGCTGTGTGTAGTTTTTCTGTAAATGGTAACATTTCGGAGACTGTAAGGGTCTGTATGTGTTCACATACAGTATGTTGCATTTATTTATTTATTTCATATAATTGCAGACGTTACAGTAGGCTGTATTTCACCCTATCATTGATCTGCAGTTATAATCAAATCCTGTTTATAGAAAGGTTAGTAATGAACATTTATACACAAGTATTTATGTGTATAAAGCATTTGTCTTGTGAGAAGTGCTTCTCATATGATATGTGAACAACCCGTGCAGCTTAACTTTAACATTTTCTCAAGCGAGAATGACATCGTTTGAAACTTCTGTCGTACCATTGGTACCCTTTTGGAAAGCCTGATAAGGTGATCCGTACTGACCCATACCATACTGTACTGTAGCACTCAGTGGAGCTGTAAAAGTGGACTGGAACGCAGCCTCTTCTCATCTTTGTAAGCACTTCTCCTTTGACAAGCTAAACCATCCACCTAACATGTGTGGCATATCAATATACTGATTAAACAGCATGATTATTGCACAGGTGTGCCTTAGGTTGGTAACAATAAAAAGCCACTCTAAAATATGCAGTTTTACTGTAATGGGAGGTTCGTGGGTCAAGGTTAGCGGGCAACCAGTCAGTATTTGGTGTGACCTGTAGAATATTAGTCCACTCCCCTTTAGTGGTGAAGAAAATCATAGCTCAAGCAGTCAAACTGACATCAGCAGAAAAGGATCGCCACTCAAATGTGGATGCAAATGGTCAGGCTTGACTGAAAATTACCAAAACAATTTTTTTTCTTCAGTGAATTAACTTGCAGGGATTAATTGTTCGCTCAAATAATAGCGATAGGCACTAGAAAACTGACCATTGTACATTTGAACGTAACACAGACTTCAAATTGATATGACAGAGGTGTCATAAAAATTACAGTGTAGCAGTAAATCTTTATTTTCCATAGAGTGAAGAGTAAATGAAGATGGAGCACAGAGTGAGTGAGGAGTGCAAGATGGTAAACCTGGAGCGAATCTGGAGAAGAGCAACTACAAAATGATTTGAGTATAGAGTGATATGATTCTTATCATTCCACTTCACTTATATACTGGACACTTCCTGTCATGGTCACAAGCTAGAGTACCCACCATATACACTAGACGGCACTCTAATTCTCACATCAGCCACTCTCCCAGACTACTTATACCACAATGCTTTGCATCACACCTGATTCATAGGAACTGGACTCTGATTACATTGACACAGCTGCAGGACATCATCACTGATTACACACACCATACTGTATTAGCACCACATTCACACTCATTCATTGCTCAGTATTGTTTCATGTTGGAAACTACCTAGCCAGTTCTTCTTTTCTTGTTTTTCTATGTTTTGCACAATCTGCCTTGTTTTTGCCTTTGGACTGTTTGGGTTGTGTTTTCTGCCTGCTCCAACCTTTGCCTGATACTGACAATTTTTTTCCTTGTTTTGCTCCTGTTTTGACCTTTGCCTGCTCCAAACTTTGCCTGTCACTTGGACTACTGTTTTTCAATTGCCTTGCCATTAAAATTTTCAACATAGGCTCATTCTGAAAACATAGCCCTATATACATTGCTGGAGATCGTGAATTATGTAGCCAGAAATACATATGGCTGCATTTCGTTTTTAAAACGAACTCTATGGGGCAGTATGACGCCGTTCCTTTTCGCTCTTACCAGCTGACCGCTTACCTTCGTATCAATGGCTTTCACGCTGTTACCAGTTTGCCCTGTTAGCTCGCCATGTAGGGCGTCGGACTTGAGATGCAGAGAGGAGTTGACTGCGACAATGGAGTTTGAGACTGGTGAAGAACGGTTTTAGAAAGCGGGAAGTAAATAACAGGGTGGGAATGTGGTAAAATCTGAAAATGTGATAAAAATCAGACAATGGCTTTTCTTTTTCTGGACTGCTTTTTAAAATTGTCGGTTGGGTTTAGGAAAGTGAGTGGGCGGGTCAGTCGATGGGTCTGTCAGTCAGTCGACAGCGACCTCTGGTGGATTTACGCAAGAACAGCAGGCACGAATGGCATTCACAAGGTAAATTTGAGATCTCAACAAGCGTACACAGCAACCTCTGGTGGATTCACAAAAACAAAAACTGCAAAAAAAAAAAAAAAAACGTAGCTCCCGGGAGGTATTTGGCTGTCTCTAGAAATGTATATAGAGGTACTCTTTCAGAATGAGCCTGGGTTGAATATTTTGCTCCTGTTTTGACCCCTGCCTGCTGACCATTCAGTGGGACATTTTTCAAAAGACAATAGAGTGCTATTGTTTTGACCACTGTCTGTTGCATATGGAACTTCATCTCTGTTGTCCCTCTCATCTTTAAACTTATACTCATTTGTTCACTGTACCTTTCAGAAAAATTTGTTGTAATCTTTCTTTGCACAACAATTAAGTACAACAATTATTGCTGTTCTTTCATTTTGATCTGTGTTCTTTTGTTTTTTGCACTGTGCTTCAGAATATGTATAACTCACAAAGAATAAAATGAATGCATATACAATATATGACTATGGCCATAAAAAACTGTGAATTGAAAATTAGTTTCGAGTCAGACAGAGAATTTCTACAACTACAATATTCATGCTACCAGACAAAATATCATTTACAAGCACAAATATCAGTTATTTTTGGGTGCTACTGTCATTACTTAAAAGGCAAATCTCACTCTCCCCAACTCTGAGTCTGAGTTTTCCCTCATCCTCCATTTTCCTCTCATCTCACCCTCTCTCTCCCCCTTCTCCCTACTCGCTCTCTTTAATTGCTTTATTCCTCCAAGCTCTACTAAGGGAGCATTCAGTAAATCTAGCAGCATGGGCTGTCAAAACACAGACAAATGGGACAGAATCAGATAAAAAGAATGCCACAGAAATAAATTTGCATTTTTAGTTCTAAGATGCAGACTTGCAAGGCACCAGAAAGCAGCTGTCAGAAGATATAAGGAGTGCATGAAAATATGTATGGCTGCTGCAGAACTGGGAGAGAACAGGGATCTGACAAGGAGGGTGGTGTTGTGTGTGCAAATATGTGTGTGTGTGTGTGTGTGTGTGTGTGTGTGTGTGTGTGTGTGTGCGTGTGTGTGTGTGTGTGTTGAAAGAGAGATAATAAAAGTGAAATAAGGCAGGCAGAAAATCATTTTCATTATAATGATGGTTCCTCCTGAGCTCACTGTGCTTGTTCTACGGCTTTTAGAAGAGGACCTGAGATGCCAGAGCATTGGGTTAAAATGAATTTGCCATTTCAGCTCATTTGCAATAATTTAGCAAATTAGAACTAAATATGGACAGCTCGTTTGATTGAGTCGGACATAACAACTGCATGGTCTTTACTGTCAATACTTAGGGCAGCAATCTATTTTCAATTTCAATAGGCCATGACAACTGCCCATGCCTCAACCTTGTCTGTATACAGTCAAGTGACTTACAAATGGATCGAAGTTGATTGATTATATGAACACACAATTTAAATATATCTTCTGTTTCATTCATAAATTAGTCTCAATAATCCTGTACAAGGGAGCAGATAATTGCCTCGCTGTAATTACACAGAGCAGAAGACTTTTCCAGGAGTGCAGAAAGCATCTTGTGCTTCATAAAAAGTAAAAGGACGTTTGATAATGGGTACAAGTTCAGCCATCGAGCTGCTGCACAGATAATGGACTTGACATTTAACATACATGTGAAATACAGTATGGACAAAATCAGTAATTAAAGAGAGAGTTCAGCCAAAAATGAAAATTCTCTCACCATCATTCCAAAACTGTATGACTTTCTTTTTTCTGCAGAAACCAAAAGAGGATATTCTCAAAGTTTTGGTAACTAATGACCGTTGTATAGAAAACACATTTCTCAGAATATTTTATGTTATTATGTTCAATAAAACAAAGAAAGTTGTACAGAATTAGAACATAGATAAATTTTTGGGTAAACTATGGCCTAATTAATTTAATGTGGTTGTACTATAGTTTCAAGAGTTCACATCTAGCTGATGATTGATTATAAAGCTTGTTTGGCATGCTGTCCCAGGAGAGAGCCCTGAGCTCATAAGGTCCTCGAGCCTGGGGCTCCCTCCTGTTTGCAAGGCGAGAGGGGTGTTTGAGCTCAGGTACAGTAGTTCTCGAGAACTCCCCTGCTGTAGTAGCTAATGAACAGATAGTGATTAAGAGAGAAATAACTATTTACTAGGAGCATGTCTATGGTGCCGATTTGGATTAGTCAATTAACCTAAGGCCCCGTTTACACTAATACGTTTTAGTTTTGAAACAACGTTTTAGAATGAAAATGATCCGCATCCACATCACCGTTTTACCCAGCATTTCTGAACAGTGCTCTAAAACTAAAACTTATTGGTGTAAACGGGGCCTAAGTTGCATGTTTTTTGGACGGTGGGAGGAAACCGGGAAACTCAGAGGAAACCCCCGAGAGCACAGGGGGACAACGTGTAAACTCCGCACAGAGGCTGGCCCGGTAAGGACTAGAACCAGTGACGTTCTTGCTGTGAGGCAAGAGTGCTAACCACGGGGCCACCGTGTCACCCATCTAAGAAAGGAGGAGGTGTAGGGGTGGAAGGGGGGAATCTTCAAAACAAAGATGGCTGTTTTATGGAACTTAGGGTATTTATAGTGGCTTAGGAATCATCTGATTGGTGAATCATAAATTGAATAATGCAAGACCAGCCGCAAGCAATCATAAGCATGTGATCCATACCTGCCAACATTCGGTTCATAAATTCCGGGAGAGAGAGGGCGTGGGGGGATGGGGGGCATTGGTGATGTGTGCGCGTACTGAAGAGCAGGGAAGGGTGAGAGGTTTGGGGAGATGAGGCGGTTGCACGCGACCGGAGGAGCATGCTCACAAGTACTAGGTTTCAGCCGGACTGTACCAAAATGCTGAGGAGCGGGGGTAAAATTCCGGGAGTTTTCTGGGAGACAGAACAATACGGGAGACGGGTCTGAAATACGGGAGACTCCCGGGAAAAACAAAAGTGTTGGCAGGTATAATGTGATCCTCTCGAAATAAGTTTATAAATAAACTTCACTCCAAGAAGATGATGACAGCAGTTTTATTATTGCAAACAAAAATTTAATTTTTAGGTTTTATGGCAATTAACTGTGTAATAAGCTGGATAATGTACATCCAGAATAAAGCTCTTTAGTCTTATACTACAGTCCTCTGTGTCAAGCTGCAGATAAGCCTGTCAGGCTTTATTCTGCTATAACAACTGCCTGAATATACTTTATTCTTTACTTAACAAACAACTTTTGATCCTTAAAATGTATGAGTAAATGTTGATATGAACTAAGGTCAATACATGTTGTAGAAGTTAATACATGTTGTAGCTTATATAGCTATTGTCATGATCGCCAGGGTAGGGTTGCACCAGCTATTCGTAAGTTCTTTCTTAAACTGGAACGTAAAGTAAACACTAGGGGCTTAGTAACTACTAGCTAGTTTGTAACTAAATTTGTTCTCACTTCGGTTGCACCACATGTTCTTAAGGTAAACAGTAGTTAGTAGGTCGTAAGCTCTCCGTAAAGGCATGTGTAGTCACATTGGATGACGTAATATCCAATAAAAAGCAAATAAATTGTTTAACTGCTTTAAAATTCTGCAACTAATGCATCTATATATAACTGTCCTACGAAAAAAAAATTTAAAAAAAATTTTGTAGTACATTAAATTACAGTCAGTCATTAATAGCAAACGTCGCACACACCTGCATCATGAGCCGTGAATGCACGCGAAATACGCATGAAGTTATCAAAACATCAAACTTAAATTTTTTTATATCCCACACATAAAAGAGAATAGAGCAGGGAGAAGAACTCAGTCATGAAGAAATTCTTGTTTTAATTATTGGATACAATTAAAACAAAACACTCCTTGAAAATAATGAAACTCTTCTCTCACAGCCTGAAAAAAATTTGAGATTTGGGAGGAAAATAAGGCTGTGAGTGGAGGGAGACCATTTTTCATTATGATCGCAAGCTCTTCTATGTAAACTAATCTCACTGTTGTCTCTTTTCTACGACTGCCGTAAATATTTAGTTGGAACATAGCGTTACGTTTGAACTAAGTTCAGTGGTGCAACACTAATATATTTAGTAGTGCATAAATTGTAACTTAGTGTTCCTTTAAGTCACAACTAAGTTACGTTTTAACTTACGCACTGCTGGTGCAACCGGCCCCAGAGATCTAGCCTATGCAGATCGCTGGAGAACTACAAATCTAACTACCATGATGCTATGCGCCAATCAACACCCGCTACAGCTGACAATAATCTGGATACACACAAACAGCTAAAACTCATAATCAACGATTACCTGGACTATAAAGACACCTCTCATTTTCACACACACACTGCTGAGTCTTGTTCACCTGTAACATTACCTAGCGTTATTCCTGTCTAGCCTTGCCGTGCCTTTTGATCCTTGCCTTGTTTATGTTTATGCTGTTTGCCAACTTCTTTGCTGTGACCACGACTACGCTTTTGGATTACCCCCATGATACCATTTGCTTCTGTTTTGACCATTGCCTGTCTGCCTAAGTTGTAAATAAACTGCATTTGGATCCTCAACTCTGTCGTTACCCTGACCATTTGTTACAGCTATATTTAACTATTATTAACGAACAAAACCTTGTTAAGTGTCAACAAAATTTTAACTACAGTATATAGATAAATAAAAACATAAATAAACTAATAAAAGCTGGAAAAAAAGTCATAAAAATTATTTCATAAAAGTTTAAAACTTGTATTAAAATGTGACTAAATAACAGTTCTCAACAATTTTATTAAAATTTAGTCTTAGTTTATTAACCTTGGCAGTCCTAAAACACAAAAATTAAATAAATAAACTGACCCTAGAACATTGTGGAAAACTAAATTAGTGAATGAATGATCATAAAACATTTTTTGCAAACCTTTTCTACATAAAAGTTGAGTTGCTGGGAGGAGATGTCAACTGCTGGGGAGACAAACTGACATATGACATCTGCAGTGATGATGCACTCCCTCACATATTGCCGCCCAATAACAGCATAGCATATAAGCTTCTCTGTAACCACCTGCAATGTATAAAACACACCCATTTACTGATATATAACATTATAAAATGAATGCAATGAGGAAAAAAGTAAATTAAAAAACACATAAAAAAGATCAATGTGCAAAACGTTTTGGCAGTACTCAGGCAGTAGTGTATACAAAATCATTTTCATATTCTCAATATATGAATAGATGTGAATAATCTTTGATAGTTAGATTTTTCAAAAGCCTGCTCAGCTTTGTCACTAAAACAGAGAATTTCTCTATGAAGGCTGAGAGTCTCTGCACTGACATCCAGACGACTGATAGCTAAGCAATGCAACAGCCCGGCGTGGGATACAGCAGGTCATAACTATATTCACTTCTCACCTTCTCTCATCTCTGATTTACCATTAAATCAATAAGGATTTAAAGAGGCATGCATCTCTGCAATGCTCTCGAGAGGAAGTCAATACACAGCTCCATGCCGCTCCACTAAAAGAGGATTAAGTGCGGCTTTAAGGACCTTCATCACTGTAGTATTCAAACTTCAGCCGATTGTGTCGGAACTGCTGTTGACCAACATAATTTAAATTGTTGCAAAGGATGTGGTTAAGTTATCAGATAATTAATAGGTGAGGAATATTAGACATAACTACCCTGGGGACGTCAGAGGAACCTTCTAGCAGCATATCAGCTGAATGTCCTGGAGGAAGCAATAAACGTGCAGGGGATAAGCTGAAGACTGGGCCTTCTTGAGGTGAGGTTTGTAGACTCTTGCTTTTCTTGTGCCTAGGCTTGTTTGGTGACAGATGGTCTCTATTAGGAAACTGTGGAAACCCCTCTGTGGTCCATAATAGTTGGTGAGTGCGACGGCCTCGGTTAGTGATTCTGAAGGCATATTGACATGGGCCGGAACTGAAAGAACAGAAGATTTCATAAATTGACTAGGGACTATTGGGAATAGCAGACTTGTGTAACAGCAACATTTAAAGGAGAAGTATTTAAGATTTTTTGTGTCAAAATAAATTATCTTAAAATGACAGATCTTGTGAAGTGAAACAGAGTCTGTTTTGTGAAACTGAATATTATTTACAGCATTGTTATAGTTAAACTAGATAAGCTTGCTCTTTTGTGCAATTGTTGTAATTCTACTAAATCACACTAGAAAAGCAGAAACTACATTGGGCTGCTTAACTCCTTTAAGTAAACACATCTGCATATGATTGGTTGTTTTTTACCTGAAGTGGGTTCCCAAATTCAAGCTGGGAGCAAATGGCCGGTCAGTGACTATGGTAGTGCCCTTTCCTTTGGCTGTCAAAGGAATGTTAAAAATATGGCTGTCCTGGATTTCTAGTAACAGTTCATCCTGGAAGGGCACTGTGTCATTCAGATTGACTATCAACTTTAATTCCGAACTCTCCTCTGGAGCAATTTCCCCTTCACTGGGTTCCACACGCCAGTGAGACTTGTTCCTCAACTGTCAACAAAGACACACACATCAGAGCAGATGTAACATATGATTATACTGTATGGCAACAAAAAATAATTTTATCTGTAATTATTGAATCTCTTGCGTATACAAAGCCATAGAATTATGACCATCCAACTAATAATCAGTAAAATGTAACTAACAAAACAGCAGCCACAAATCAAAGCATTGGTTTACTGAGGTGCCAGTAGGTCTTCTTTGATATCTGGTACTATAATGTCAACATTTGTACATGTTGTCACAATGCTAAGTGTTGATGATACAGCATGAACTTTTCTAAGTTGAACCACAAACATTCAGTTGGGTTCGTGGGTGTATTTGGAGTCCAAGGCATCAACAGAAATTAATCTACAGTACCCACAGTTCCTTAAATCATGGTCACGATAGGCGAACTTGAGACACAGAGTGGAGTTGACCACGATGATAGGGATTGAGTCCGGCTAAAGCTAAAAAGCTAAAAAAAAATTATAAACAAGCAAATAAAAGGGTGAGAAAATGGTAAAATCTGAAAAATCTGGGGGCTTTTCTTTTTCTGGATTGGTTTTTAAAACACTGCGGTTGGGTTAAGGGAAGGGGGTGGGCGGGTCAATCTGTGCTTTTTAAAACACTATTGCTTGGGTTTAGGTAAGGGGGAGGGTGGGTGTATCGGTCGGTTGGTCAGTCAGCAAGTCAGTCAGTCAATTATTCAGTCTGGTGGGTTTATGTGAGATCGGCAGGCCTGAATGGCACTCGCAAAAGAAATTTGACATCTAAAAAAGTGTACACAGTGTCCTCGGGTGGATTCGCGAAAACAAAAACTGCAAAAAAAACGTAGCTCCTGGGAGGTATCTTGCTTTCACCAGAAATTTATATAGGTGTACGTAATCAGAATGAGCCTAGATTAACGACAGAAGTCGGTATTCATTGCTGCCAGTTAATTGACGTCAGCTTGGACAGTAATAACACAGAGCACAGTAATAACTGAAAACCTGCTCTCAGATGGTATATGTATGGTGTATGTTATGTCTCATGAGTAGGGCAGACAGAATCTGCGGATATTTTTGCTATTTCTGCGCACAATATTATGAAAAATCTGCAGATTTAAAAACTTAATATGTTAAATAAAAAATAATAAATTTTCAACTTTTATTTAATGTTTACAATGCAAATCCTATTAGATCCATTTATTTGGTAAACAAAGCAAGTATCTTATATAATATATCTACCATATATCTACTAAAAGACAGAAATTATTACTTTACAAACTGTATTGTAAGTAAATCATATGAACATTTTCATATTAGTCAGTAATATAACTGAAAATAATTTAAAAACTGATTAAATATAAATTTACACACAATTAAATAAGACTCAATGATGAGCTGAAAATCTGAGGAAATCTGCGGATTTCTGCACGCGCAGATTCCGTGTAGGCATTTAAATACGATGTACAGTATACTGTATGTGGTCACAGTCATAGAAAGTACTGTAGCACATTTTTAGGTAACTGGCAAACTTATTATAAAATTTCAAATCTGCAACAAAGAAATGTTCAAATGAAATAGGCATTTAAAGGGGCCTTTGTTTTTGTTTCATTTTGATTTTAAAATGATTGCATGTTAGTGATATAGTATTGCTTAAAGTTTGTAAGTTTATTCTCATGTTTTTTTGTCAAAATCCTTTTTCTGTAATCCTTCTGTAAAACTTGCATTTATAGGATCAAAACTATTGTGAAATATTATTGCAATTCAAAATAATTGTTTTATATTTGAAAATATACATTTAGAAAACAGCAAAACATTTTATTAAATAAAAAAAAAATTATTTCCCTGGCCAGTCCAATAAAAAAATGCAAACGTCCACATACTGTAGCAAGGAATGAAACACTAAATCATCCATCAGTTCAACTTTACACATTACATAGTCCGATATCAGTCTTATGCAAAAGACAACAGTAAACTCCCTTATGTGACTGGACTGGTTCTTCTGTGTCTTATGTAATGTCCAGGGGAAATGATCCCACGGCGGGTGAGTTTTCTAGTGGGTAATGAAAAATATTAATGATCATTCCCTCCCGGTTGGCTCCAACACAAGCCACTGCCACTCAAAAGCCAACCGCTCAGCAAAATCTTATCTCAGTCTTGTAATTGCACAGGCTTTTAAATGAGCAGCCACACAGCGATAACATGCACAGATGTACAATGTGTCTATACGCCAGAAACCTTATAAAGAAATTGTAATTATGTATCAGTTTTATAATGAGTGCTGAACGGCTAATTGAAGGACACCGTTTGTGCTTTTACTGACCCAAGAATCTGACATCAAGCTAACATTTGCTCATTCACTGGGAACTGACATGGATGATATGCATATAAGCAGTTTTTCCCTCTTTCAAAGCCCAGATGTGAAGCGCCTCCTCTCTGTCCTACTTTTTCTCCCTACTTTCATTATTTCCTTTCATTCTCTCGTAACGAGAAATACAGCAATGGGGTGGGGTGGGGGGGGGGGGGGGCAACTTGTCTTTGCATGCAAAAGTGCACCCCACCAGCTGCTTAATTTGTACCGCTGCTTTCCATAACTGTTGGTGGAGGATTCAAATCAATTTTCATAATGCGGCCAAATGATTGATGTCCTGCACATTAACTTTTAATTGGGATTTTCTGACTGGGTAAAGAGAACGGGTCTGGATGTGTTAAGGGATTCTGATTAATAGCGTTTTATTTATCTTAAGAGCGTGGCTCATCCTGATGGGTTAGTATACCTTTTGACACATTTATCATAATTTTCATAACTCTCTACTTTTACAGTCTTCAGCTAAGTGAGCAGACTGTAGAGAGGAAATTGAAGGAAGAGTATTTCCTGTTTCAGTGCGAACAATCTAAGCCATTAATAACATATGAATGTACATTACCCCACTTACATGTTTTATTCTAAAGGAAAATAAATAAATAAATAAAAAGATAAAAAATAATGAACCGAGTTAAAACGACGATGGTCAATAAGCAATCATCACACATAAAATATACTTGACCGCTGAATGTCACGACTGTCCAATCAGATTCAGGTATTCCAGTAAACCGTGTAAATGGCTCACATAGATGAATTGGCAGCTAACTTTCTCATAAGCAACTCCTCAAACTGATATGGATTGGGAGTCATCCAGGACCTATATATTTGTGTGGG
Organism: Danio tinwini; assembly: GCA_903798205.1. NCBI lineage: Eukaryota > Metazoa > Chordata > Actinopteri > Cypriniformes > Danionidae > Danio > Danio tinwini. Next base: position 14,836,439 of record CAIGQZ010032545.1, on the reverse strand, counting down.
GCAGAGTGTGTTTGTGAGGCAGACTGTGTGATCAGAAGGAGCCACGCTCATATCTCATATTCACTCAACTGTGATCCATTGCAGAATCACATGAATAAATTTGGAGAAATATACTGACCGGGAGAGGTAGGGTTTTGGTCACATTCATGAGGATTTCTTTCAAATATGTTGTAATGTGGTGTTCATGCATTGTTGTTAAGTCATAAATACACTTAATACTTGACTACAGTAAAAAAAATGTAAAGAAGTCTCCAACCTAGGCTCATTCTGATTACGTACCCCTAAACACATTTCTGGAGAGCATCAAATATGTCCCAAGAGCTCAAATGTCATTTTTTTGCAGTTTGTTGTTTTCGTGAATCTGCCAGAGGCCGCTGTGTACGCTTTTTGAGATCTCAAATTCTTTTGCGAATGCCATTTGTGCCTGCTTTTCTCACGTAAATCCATCAGAGGTCGCATCAGACTTACTGACTGATTGATTGATCGACTGACCCTCCCTCCTCCTTCCCTAAACCCAACCGATAGTGTATTCACAAGCACAGATTGACCAGCGCCCACCCACTTCTCTAAACCCAACCAACAGTGTTTTTTTTAAGCAATCTGGAAAAAGAAAAGCCCTCGGTGCAGCCTGATTTTTACCACATTTTCTGATTTTACCACATTCTCACCCTGTTATTCACTTGTTTATAAAATTTGTTGGGTTTTGTTTTTGTCTTACCTGCTTTCTGGAACCGTTCTTCACCAGACTCAAACCCTCAAACCCTTGCGGTCACTGTCTTAGGTATACCACTTATATTTTAGGCTACACTATATGTAGTCTTGTGAACATTTACTGTGTCTATTGGTGCTCTAGATCTGCAGGTTTCAGATTGTTAAATGATTTTTTTTATTTAAGATAAAGATCAGTTGGCGGCACAGTGGCTCAGTGGTTAGCACTGTCGCGTCACTGCAGGAAGGTCACTGGTTCGAGTCCTGGCTAGGTCAGGTGGCGTTCGAATGGGTTTCCTCCAGGTGCTTCGGTTTTCCCCTCAGTCCAAAGACATGGGGTATAGACAAATATTACCATGTTTGTAAACATTCAGGATGCGCGCGCAGGGAGGTGGCAGAAAAAAAAAGGGAGCGCAACCATTTACAGCGAGGGAATGACATCCGATGCAGTACAAAGTTTGTTGTTGTCTTAGAAATAAGTTATATTGATTACATATTATATATATTATTTACATAATGCTTTCAGCTATAACAGCTTGTCACCCAGTAATAAGCACAGTGATTCTGCAAAATGAACGTTAAAGTGAGAGGCGTTCGTATGACAGATCCATTTGCGATAGCACCCTCCCAATGGATAAGACAAAGCATCCAGCCCCAAATATACAATCTCATTGAAACTCCAAGTGTTTTAACAAGATTCCATCATTACCAGATTCAAAACTATGTAGTGGTAAAAAGTAAGTGAAGAATTTTAAAAACCTAGAGAGAAACCAGGCTCAGTTTATATAACATATGAACTGCAGAGTCAAGCATTTATAATTAGGTCGTCACTTCATTCAGCTCTCTTTTAACCAAAGACGTCTGCAGTAGGCAATAAAGGCAGTGTGGTGTACGGTAAATGTTAAGTTTTTTATTTTTTGACTTTCGAATTTGGCAACCTACTGCAAAACATGGCATGTTTACTATTGCCATCAGTCTCTTTTTTTCAACCGGGAACCCGTGTGACGTCATGTGTGACGTAGGTTGGTAATTCGTCTATAGGTGAAATTGAAGAAATTAAATTGGTCGTAGTTTTTGAATGTGTGTGTGTATGTATGAGAGAGTTTATGGGTGTTTCTTAGTACTAGGTTGCGGCTGGAAGGTCATCCGCTGCGTAAAAAATATGCCGGAATAGTTGGCGGTTCATTCCACTGTGGCAACCCCTGATAAATAAGGGATAAGCCAAAGGAAAATTAATGAATGAAAAAAGATCAGAGAAAACTATTTCTCACTATTAAACTGCTGACCCCCATACATCTAGTTTGACATCCTTCAGAGGGGATCAAGTGGTAATTAGGAGGGTCAATCACCCCAAACCCCACTGTAATTCGCAATCTGCATAAGTGGTTAATGGTTTTGTGAAAATCTTAATAAATGTTTGTAGAGGATTATGTCATGAATGAAAATTTCTGTTTTGTTTCTGATACAAAAAATATGAATGTTTGTGTTTTCAAATGTATTTTAATTTACCAATTTAAATTGAATTCATATTACATTTTCCATTGTATACTTATGTAAATGAAAATTTCTTACAAAAAATAACATTTAAACACACAAACACCTTTGAATGTTGCTTATATATAATCATATACCTTCATATCTGTCACGATCACCAGCAATATAGCCCTTGTAGATCGTTAGAAACACTCACTATCACCTGAACTGCAATTCTGCCACAAAACTACACTACATTTACCATCAAGCACCTCACTCACACACCAGTTCTGGATCACCCCTGATTACGTACATAGCTTGAAGCTCATCATGGACCGATATCCTGGACTTTTTATACACTATGACCAGAGTCATGTTCCCTGTTAGCATTACAAATCGTTTTGTTTTCCTTGTCTTTGTCTTCCTGTATTTTTTTACCTTTGTTTTGCTTTATTGTTTATGCCAACATAGGCTCATTCTGAAAACGTAGCCCTATACACGTTTCTAGATTTCGCAAATTTTATAGCCAGAGCTGTGTATGGCTGCATTTCATCTTTAATACAAACGATATGGGACGGTATGACGCCGTTTCTTTTCTTCCTTTTCTTACAAGCTGACTGCGTACCTCTGTATGGATGGCTTTCCACTGTTACCAGTTTGTCCGGTAGCTCGACGTGTACATCGGTGGACTTGAGATGCAGAACGGAGTTGACCGTGACGATGGGGTTCAAGTTCGGTGAAGTACGGTTCCAGAGAGTATGTGGTAAAAAAAACAGGCTGTCGCAAGTACTTTTCTTTCTGGATTGCTTTTCAAAACACTATGATTGGGTTTAGGGAAGGGGGTGGACGGGTCAATCTGTGCTTTATAAAATACTTTTAGTTGAGTTTTGGGAAGGGGGCTGGTGGGGGGATTGGTCGGTTGGTCAGTCAGTCAGTTAAATAGTCGACAGTTATTGGCCTCTGGTGGACTTACGTGAGATCTAAAAAAGCGTACACATGGCTTCCGGCAGATTCGTGAAAATGAAAACTGCAAAAAAGCACAGCTCCTGGGACATATCTTGCTCCCTCTCTAGAAATGTAGGGGTATGTAATTAGAATGAGCCTGGGTTGGTTTATGCTGTTGTGCCACCTGTCCTGACCATTTGCCTGTTATTTTGACCAAGTTCTTTGGATTACCCTCATGCTCCTGTTTGTCCCTGTTTTTGACCATTGCCTGCCTGACTAATCTTGATTACTAAACAGTGGATGTGGATTCTCATCTCCGTTGTCCTGACCTGTATGTAACAACATGAATGTATTGTAAAATATTCATTATGTAGTACAAATGATATAATATGCTGATATACTGTAACTCTTGTCATAACGTGTGAGAAAAAACAGTTGCTCTATGCTCATTCGTCCCAGAACAAGCCAATGAAAACAACACAGTCCTGAGCAGCAGTAGGCTGCCCTTGAAGGAGGGAAACTGCAAATTCAGTATTCGGCAGGGAGGAAATGCCTTTGAGCCGGCAGAGGGTAGAGAGATCGTCCTATCATTTGAACTGCGCTGGACTAAAGGAGGTCAGCAAGGAAGCATAGATCACTCTGTAAGTCTTCATTTGAAAGAGAAGTGGCAAAGCAAGTGGGAGAGAGATAGAGGAGGGGAAGAGAGATAGATGAGCCGGTCGATAGGGAGCTAGATCCAGGTTGGGCCGGTTTCCCCTTGAGAGAGGAATCAGGCGAAGAACAAGCCAGCTAAAATTTCAATAATCAGATCAGACTTGCATTAGAAGGTTTAACACCATTGATTGCTTTAAACTTCTTCGCGCTGTAGAGCTTCGCAACAGAACCAAAAGCCTGTCTCAGGAGAAACATATCTTTCCACAAAGCTCACAATAATAGTTTATCAGAAACTACATGAACAGATGGACGCACAAAAGCGTGAGACTGAATTTTGAGTATTTTCAATTCACGCCGCGCTCCTGTCAGCCTGGCACTCGGCCACGCTATCGAGCGGCTGTAATGAAATTCAAGAATCGACTAAAGCAGGAAAATGTTTGGTAAAAACTCTGGGCTCATGAAAGTCCTCAGCCTTTAGAGGAGAAGACAGGATCAGTTTACCAATGAGTGTCGACCATAATCTAGGATGCCCTGAATATCTGAATGGTTTTGTCTGTGTATATTTCCAAGTCTCTTTGAGTATGTGTCTGTGAGTGTGTTATTGCATGCAATCCTTCCAGGGATTAATTAAACAAAGCCTAATGCTAAATTTATCAGTGCTGAGAATCAATGAGCTTATTTAACATAAAGAAAAGTGAAATGAAAAGTGGAAATTAGGTCTTCTATAAAGCATATGGGGTTGTTAATCTAGAAGAGCATTAATAAGACCAATGCATCTGACACGGAGTGGACATCAGGTGAACATTGGAAAGCCCTTGGGAAACAGCGTTAAAGCTCTCCGTCCCTTCTGTTGAATTAGAACCTACCATTTGAGCACAGAATCTGGCTGCGATCGGGGACTCGTTTGACAGCTGCAGAGTTCTTGTGACATCAGTCAGCACAGGAATATAGCCAAAGTTCAGCTTGGCAGCAGAGACAGAGACAGAAGGTCCCTGGCCAACACAGGTCAGGAGCAGCTCCTATAGAGAAAAGAATGCAATGTACTGAATATGTTTTTGCATGAAATGGAATAAAATTATGTTTGTGAATGGACATGATCTTCTGCAACATAAACTCTTTCGATAACAGCTCAACAATGAAGGTAAACTCTTCTGAAAAAGCACTGTATGGATTAAAATCCCTAAGAAATCAAAACTAACCATATGATTTTGTTAGCTCTCATTGCTAGTTTTGTGGTGAACAATTCGTCTGTGCATGTCATTAAGAAAAAACCTGTTTGTTTTCAGTTAATTTATCAGATTACGTGATTTTGAGGTAATGGGCATGGCTAACAAACAGAAATGGTGAGCAAGAGGTGTCTGTTAGGTTGTAATAACTCTTCTAAAACCCCTTTCCCAATCTTTCTGAATGAAAAGCCTACTTTACTACGTCCATTCATCCCACGGTAGAAAAAACAAGCCACACCCATTTTTCTCATTTAATATTTAGTTTCTCTATAAACTGCGTCACATTATAAAAAGAATGACGATCGCAGCTTTTGGTTCACGAGCACTTTAAATGATCCATTTTAATAATTTGTATATAAACAGCGAACGATGAATAATGATAGCACTAGTACAGACATACAGTAGAGAGGATGTTCAGTACAGCATTTCATGTAATGGAGGAGAGGAACCGTGTATCGTGATGTGAAAGTTTGGCAAAGCCTCTGCTCCTGTTAAGGGATAATTCACCCAAATGTAATATTTATTATGCTAATTTACTTACCCTCAGGCCATTCCACATTAAGATGACTTTTTTAATAGTACACTGTAAAAAATGCAGGGTTCCACACAATTCATTCATGTTGCCCCAACACAAATTGATTAAGTTAACACTTTTAACAAATTTATGTGGATTGAACAAAAAATGTTGTTGTCTCAATGAAATCTCAAAAATTGTGTTGTTTCAGCTTATTTTAAATAAGAAGTTTAACATTAAAGTTAAAAAGAAAATGCAATCAAAATGCAAATCAAACCACAAAATTGGCAAACTGTACTTGTAATCTTAATTAAAATCTATTTTAAATAAAAAAAATTGTAATTCAAATTTTAAATAAGGTAAGGAATTGTTACTATAAAAATAGTATTATATATTTTTGTATAATTATTGTTAGGGGGTTTTCACCTTGATTTGATAGGGCCATGGAGAGTGAGACAGTAATAAACAGGGAGCAGAGAGAGAGGGAAAGGATCAACAAAGGACCTTGAGCTAGGAATCGAACTGAAGCCACCAATTACGCTGGCAGACTGTATGTTAGCAGATAGCCTTCTAGCCACAAACCAGCACTGAAAGTACAACTCTCAGTGCTGGGAAACACACACACACGTGATTCACACACCATGGCCAGTTTAGTTTATCCAATTGATCTTTACCACAAGTCATTGGACTGTGGGGGCAACCAGAGCACCTGGAGGAAACCCACACAGACACGGCACACAAACTACACACAGGTTCAACCGGGACTCGAAGCAGAAACCTTCTTACTGTAAAGCAACCATGCTGACTGCTATAGCCACGGTGCCAACTTTATTCAACAAAGATGCAATGAATTAATCAAAAGTGGCATTTACAATGCTGTAAACGTTTTCTATTCATCAGAGAAAACGAAACAAATAATAACAAAAAATTCAGCATTATCATTGCAGAAATAAATGAAATTTACTGATTTAGAATTGTTATAATGTCACAATATTAATGTTTACTGTAGTTTTGATCAAATAAATGCTTGGTGAGCATAGGAAACTTTTTTCTAAAACCTTTTAAAAACCTGGAAACATTTAAGATTAAGGTAACCTGTAATTATTGATTAAACCCCTAATGACAGCCTACTGATATGTCAAGTAGTTCATTCATTTATTCATTTTCTTTTTGGGTTAGTCCCTTTATTAATCTGGGATCGCCACAGCGGAATAAACCGCCAACTTTTCCAGCATATGTTTTTATGCAGGGGATACCCTTCCAGCTGCAACCCATCACTGGGAAACATTCATACACACTCATTCACACACATACACTACAGACAATTTAGCTTACGCAATTCACCTATAGCACATGTGTTTGGACTTGTGGGGGAAACCGGAGCACCCGGAGGAAACACACACGAACACAGGGAGATCATGCAAACTCCACACAGAAACCATATCATGATACAAACAGAACTGTCCCACCCCTATTAAATGCTAATGTTAGAATACTAAATTCACTCACCAACGGTGGGTCTTTTCGGCCTAGTACAGCGATGTAAGCTGTTTGCAGCAGGCTGCCCACTTTCTTGGCCTGAAACACTACAGGAATTAGTTCTGTGCTGTACGGCCGGATGATTCCTCGTGCATGAGGACTAGAATAAAGGACAGCAGGGTCTTCCTCATACTGCTGCAAATACAAACAGAAACTTGTCATACTGTATGCTTGAATATCATAACACAAATCTCCAATTTCTGATCTAGAAATGCAGTAAAAGAAAAAAATGCATCGATTGTGATGATTTACCTGAGGCAAAAGACCATAGCATGCAGCGAGGTCAGTATCATTGACGAGCTCAACTGATTGTTCATATGGATGACCCAGAAAACAGTGCTGGAACTGAAGAACTGGGTTCTTGAGGACCACATCAGGAACAACACATCTGTCGAAACATTTAGAGACATTTTGTGTATGGAAAGTAGCAAGAATATTTTATTATGCCTGCTTAAAGTTTTTTTTTTACCTAGCTTTAATTGGAATAGCCAAAACCTCCTCTCCAACACCCTGAACATCCAACACTAACGCCAAATTATAGTCTTGCACAGTGTTAGAGCAAAAGGTTAACTGCAAAGAAAACACACAAATTAAGAAGTTTAATGCTTTTGAAATAAACAATAATGTCACATTTTATTACAACTATTATTACAACTTAAAATAGCTGATAAGTGTTTTTCTGTGATAGCAAAGCAGATTTTTTTACAGAAGCTATTATTCTAGTTTTTTATATGGTCATTATTAACTAAAACTAAAACCATAAAAAAATAAATAAAGTTTGCTCACTTATTGAAAAAAATTCAATCATAACAATATTAATAAACTAATTTAGTTACTTAGGATATAGTTCCCATTTTATTTTATTTTTTGCCTAAAACTGAAATAAAGCAATTTAATAAATTATTCATTCATTTTTCTTTATTCCTTTATTTATTATTTATTTATTTATTTATTCTTTATTCTTTATTTATTATTTCTATTATTCCTTTATTCATCAGGGGTTGCCACAGCGGAAAGAACCGCTAACTTATCCAGCATATGTTTTACACAGCGGATGCCCTTCCAGCTGCAACCCAGTACTGGGAAACATCCATACACACTCATTCACACATACACTACAGTCAATTTTGTTTACCAAATTCACCTACACCACATGTATTTGGACTGTGGGGGAAACCGAAGCACCTGGAGGAAACCCACGCAAACGCCACACAGAAATGCCATCTGACCTAGCCGAGACTCAAACCAGCGATCTTCTTGCTTTGAGGCGACATACCTTCTTGCAGTGTCACACTTTAATAAATTAATGTTTTAATAATAAATAAAAATGTATTAAAAATACATAGATATATGAAAAAAAAATTATAAATAAATAATTTAAAACTATTTCTAATAACCACAACAGTTTAACGAGACTATAACATTTAAAAATAAAAACATTTCAGCATCAAATGATTCTTCAGAAAGGGTTTTAATATGTTGAGTTGCTGCTCAAGTATATATATTTTTTTATTTCAAGAGTTCACACTTAGCTGATGATTGATTATAAAGCTTGTTTGGCATGCTGTCCCAGGAGAGAGCCCTGAGCTCATGAGATCCTCGAGCCCGGGGCTCCCTCCCGTTTGCAAGGCGAGAATGGAGTTTGAGCTCAGGTAGATCTCGAGAACTCCCCTGCTGTAGTAGCTAATGAACAGATAGTGATTACTTATAAGATATAACTTCTAACTAGGAGGATGTCTATGCTGCCAATTTAGATTAGTCAATTAACTTAAAGTGCATGTTTTCGGACGGTGGGAGGAAACCGAGGAACCCGGAGGAAACCCACGTGAACACAGGGAGAACATGTAAACTCCACACAGAAACGTTGGCTGGCTTGGTAAGGACTAGAACCAGTGACGTTCTTGCTGTGAGGCAACAGTGCTAACCACTGGGCCACCGTGCCACCCATCTAGGAAAGGAGGAAGAGTAGGGGTGGAAGGGGGGATTCTTCAAAACGAAGATAGGTGTGATTTAGAACCTAGGGTATTTATAGTGGCTTAGGAATCGTCTGATTGGTGAATCACAAATTGAATAATGCGGGGTCGGCTGCAAGCAATCATAAGCATGTGATCCTCTCAAAATTAGTTTATAAATAAACTTCACTTAATTGATCAAAGATCAATTATTATTTATATTAATATTTGGTGGACACAGTGATAAACTTCTTTCAGGAATCTTTGATGAACAGAAATTTATAAACACATAAAAAACATATAGTTAGGTTTTTTTATGACAACGTAAAGTCATGGCAGCGCGGTGGCTCAGCGGTTAGCCATGTCACCTCACAGCAAGAAGGTCGCTGGTTCAAGTTACAGCTGGACCAGTTGGCATTTCTGTATGGAGTTTGCATGTTCTCCCCATGTTCTTTTGGGTTTCCTTTGGGTGCTCCGGTTTCCCCCACAGTTCAAAGGCATGCAGTATAGGTGAATTATATAAACTAAATTGACCATAGTGTGTGAGCATGTTTCCCAGTACAGGGTTGCGGCTGGAATGGCATATTCTGGATAAGTTGGCAGTTAATTCCGCTGTGGTGACCCCTGATGAATAAGGGACAAAGCCGAAGAGAAATGAATGAATGAATGAATGAATGAATGAATGTAAAGTCACTTAACCACAAAATTTAAACTCTTCCTACATCTATATCATTGTTTAAATCAAAAAAATTACAGCTTTATAACAGCTGCTAGACTAAAAATATCTCTACAAATCACCATTTTATTCCAAACAGCTCTGATAGGAATATTCCTCCATTCCTCTCCCTGCAGTGCTTTAAGTGCTCTAAAACTGCACATATGGGATCACAGACAACTGTCACCAAGAAATGTAACTGCCTGAGAAGAACAGTAAAGCACTCTCCAGGTGCCATTCTTTTATTATGCCAACACGTCTGAGAGGCTGCCGGCCAGCTGTGTGTAATGCATCTGGGAATGCCATCCAAATTTCCCTAATACGACTAACTACAAACCTCTAATATATATTCTTGTGCTGAGGCCTCATTAGAGCACAGTGAGCCGCCACAGAATGGTGCGACAGAATGGGAGAAGCGCATTTGCACACTGACAGGAGACACCCACATCCACGGGAAACACAAAGACAGGCGGACACATCCAACAGATTAGCCCTCCAAAGTGCTGACAGCTCCCATTGATGGGAAAAGACCAGCACATGACAGGTACGCAAGGTACCTGGCAACTGGTGAAAGAAGTATGGGCAAGATAATCACAGCCCAATGGAGGGAGAGTGAGGCAGGAGCTACTATTCTCATTTATCACTTCTTTTCCAATATATTCCACCTCCCATTTTTCTATTATTGGAATGCAGCTGCCCTTTTTTTTTTCAAAAGTCCAAGCTGTCTGAGGTTTAATAGGGATTAAAGGTCTGCTCTGAATGGACGTTTAAGGCCGCACTTAACTTTAAAGATCAAAGTTTTCTTAATGTTTGCTGACGTTTGTGGTTCTGTGGACAGGTCACTGGGATCATCCTGACAGGCCGATCTGTCTTTTGCATAGGGAAATTGATTCAAATGGCTTTTGGTGAGATAATATGTTGACAGCTCAGAAAGAGAACATACCTGGATATCAATCTCAGCCATAGCACGAACTGTGCCTGTGCTTGGTGATAAGATAAACTCTTTTGGTCTCCTTTCGGTTTGGTCTCCTATTCCCCATTCACTTCGGTTGGGCTGAGCTACCTGGTCTGTGCTAGTAATGCTCGCCTGTCCTGTACCATCTCCAGGGATTCGCAGTCCAAAGCTCATGGGCACCACTGAAGTGTTGCTAAGGCAGCATGACAGCATTTCTGGAAACCCTTGGGTCAGAGAGAGAAGATCACTGAACACACCGCACCACACGCAAAACAAGATTAATCGCTATCATTGATCCTGATTGATGAAGTGGAAAGTGCAAGTTCATTACCAAAGGACACCTCCCCAAAGTTGAGCTCTGGGACACTGAAGTGGAATGTAGGCCCTATTAAACAACCCCTGCAAAAGATGAAGGGACACGGAAACCTTCAGAAAACCCTACTGAGCATGAATGAAGGCCAATGAACATGCGCTACAAGTAATTATACAAAACTAAAAGGTTGTTGAGGTGAAGTCCAATGGAACGAGGAACGATTGTTTTTAGATGACTAGGCAGAGTGGTAGTTTCGGAATGTCTACATTCAGCACTTTCGTTGGTAATCCATCTTAATCAAGGAGGAAGTGACTTGTGCTGGTTTGTTTGAAAGATTTCAACAGAGCTTGTTTAATTAAAGTTCAGCCTGTATGGATTCATTTAATCAGCCATAAGCTAATGATTAAAACAACCAACAGTGAGGGAGAAACATCGACGCTTTTTAATAATGGTCATAAGAGGGGGTTGATTAAAGGAAGGGATGTACAATGTAGGTCAATCTTTGCATCAGACAAAGGGTATCTTAACTGCTTTAAATCCAACTTTGACTAAGCTCAACTAAAGCAATACTAGGGTTGGACCTGAAATGCAAACTTCCCTTCTTATATAGTAGACAATTAAACAGTAGGCAAAAAAGATTCACAGTTTTACCTACAATGAGATTTTGAAGTGCACATCTTTGGCTGCGTTAGAAATTCTCATAAGTAGGTACTTATTTTGAATAAGTAATTGCTTTAGAACTGCTAAAAGGTACTCTACATACTGTAACATAAATGTTTGTGGTATGAATGCAATAAAGATAGAAGAATGTACTAGGGACCTAGTGACTATGTAGGTCTTTTGATTATTGCAAACCCATTTTCATCTTCAAGAAACCTTTTCAAGATTTGTGACATGACATGTTTTCCTGCTAATCTCAATTTGGGTTACACTGTATTCAAAAAGGGATGGACATTACTCAGGCAAGCTGTAGCATTCACACAATAATCAACTAACCCCATTGCCAGCAGATTGATTGACAGGCGCTCCAGCCAATTTTGTCCAACAAACAAATCTATCCCAGGCTCATTCTGACAACGTATCCCTATATACAATTCTGGAGAGTGCCAGAATCCCTATATACAATTCTGGAGAGTTTTTGTTTTCGCTAAGCTACTGTGTAAATTTCTCTCACGAGTGCCATTTGTGCCTGCTCTTATCTTGTATATCCACAGATCGACTGATCCACCCTTGTCCTTCCCTAAACCCAACTGATAGAGTTGGATTAACCCGATAAGGGCTGAAGGAGGGAATTTTGCCAGAACATTGGGGTTATACAAGTGTTTGAAATGGATATGTTTCTGTGGACAGCCTCACCATCAGCTGTCAATCAATGGTGCTGTCACTTGCTGAATAAACAACTTGAAATGTGCACATAACTTTAGTTTATGATGCTGTGACATGATAAAAACCAGTGAACTACCTCATAAAGACTCTGAAAACGACAGGTGAGATATGCTAACCTAAACTGCATAGTCTGAAGACCCAGATAAACAATAAATTAATCTTTACAGTACATTAATCTTTGCATTCTATTATGCCATGTACATTATTCTTTCTTATAATTTCATAGATGCATATTGTTTTGTCTTGAGATGCCATTTACCATGTTTGTGAATTATATGTAACATTTTGATTATATTAAAATAATCTAAACTTCCCATTACTGGACTTGTAGCATAGCTTCAATTTTTACCTTTTTTTTTTTTTTTACTTTGAGTTACGCTCACATCCTGCATATATTTCTCATATGGTTCCATCATAGCTAGCTCTCTGCAACTCACACATGGTCGCCCACTGAAGCTAAGCAGGGCTGTGCCTTGTCAGTAACTGGACCACATGAGAAAGCTACAATAGGTTGCTGCCAGAAATGGTGTTACTGAGGCCAGCAGGGGGCGCTCAACCTGCTGTCTGTGTGGGTCCTAACATCCCAGTATATTGATGGGGACTCTATACTGCTCAGTAAGCACTGTCTTTCAGATGAGAAGTTAAACCAAGGTCCTGACTGTGGTCGTTAAAAATCCCAGGATGTCCTTTGAAAAAGAGTAGGGGTAAACCCCGGCATCCGGGCCAAATTTGCCCACTGGCCTCTGTCCATCATGGCCTCCTAACCATGGCCTTCTAACCATATCATGATTGGCTTCATCACTCTTTCTCCTCTCCACCAATCAGCTAGTGTTTATATGGCTATATATAACAATATGGCTGCCTTTGCGTCATCCAAGTGGATGCTGCACACTGGAGGTGGATGAGGAGAATTCCATCCAAAATGTGTACATTTTTTTTGTTTGTGAGGAATTATTATTAATATTATATGCATATTGCAGACCTTTCTGTCTGTGTCTATCTTAAATCACTGTCGCTTTACATTTATATGGCGCTTTGAGTGTCCAGAAAAAAGTGATATACAAATGTAAGGAATTATCATTATTATTATTATTATTATTATTATAGGGGGCTTTGCAAAGGGTCAATTGGGGTCCCAAAGCGCCAAGAGAAAATTCCCCACACTATTACACCATGGCCATAGTGCGAATCCATGTTTTCATGGTGGTTACACCAAATTCTGACCCTTCTATCTAAATCAGGGGTGCCCAAACTCAGTCCTGAAAGGCCGGTGTCCTGCAAAGTTTGGTTCCAACTCCAATAAGACTCACATAGGCTAGCTAATTAAGCTCTTACTAGGCTTTCTAGAAACATCCAGGCAGGTGTGTTTAGGCAAGTTGGAGCTAAATTCTACAGGACACCCACCCTCCAGGATTAAGATTGGGCACAACTGATCTAAATGTTGCAGCAGTAATAAAGACTCATTAGACCAGGAAACCCTTTCCAGTCTTCTATTGGTCAAATTTTGGTGAGCGTGTGCAAACTCTAGCTCTTAGCTGACAGGAGAGACAGGGCTATGGTCTTCCTGTTCTATTGCATCAAATTTCAATATGGTCAGAGATATTTTTCTACAGACCTTGGTTGTGTTTATTTGAATTACTGATGCTTTCTATCAGCTATGACATCAAGGCCATTCGCACTCACAGATCTGACACTCACTCTATATTTTCTCTTTTCTGACATTCTCTGTAAACCCTACAGATGGTTGTGGATGAAAATCCCAGTAGATCAGCAGTTTCTAAAAACCCAGACCAGCCCATCTGGCACCAACAACCACGCCATGTTCAAAGTCACTAAAATCACTTTTCTTCCCATTACCGACGCTCAGTTACTATTTTAGCAGATTGTCCTGACCACGTCTGCATACATAAATAATTGATTAGCTGTTGATTAAAAGTTGAACGGGTCTACCTTATAAAGTGTATAATGTATAAAGTTGCATAAACAAAAAGATTTTAGTGACCTTTTAATAGTATGTTTATGTGTTTGTATGAGTGGGACAGACAATCTATCATGTCATGGTTGGGTTCATATTTTAAAACTGCCATTAGCACATAACAGCAAAAAGCAATTGAAACTGGCAGGGAATATACTGGCTTTGAGGAAAATGAGCAATTCAAAACAAAAGGGGTCCATTTAACAGATACCAAGCAAGACATTTGACTTTTTTCAAATGTTCATAGATCATATATCATTGATGACAGAATTTGATAACAGTGTCTAGCATGAGGGTAAAAATGTGTGCCTTCTGATAACAAAATTATGAAAATGCATACATACATTCGAATAATTCTATTATGCCATGTACAGATAATCCTAAAATAAAATCCTTGACATACAAAACATCATTTACATTAACTTATCTATATATTTGCCTTAACCTAATTCATGTTCATGTTTAAAATGTAAAACCTGTGAGGTTTACCTGAATGTGACAGTAACAGGCTTGGGGTTTCCCACCACACTGAAGAGTAACTCCTCAGTGAAGACTCCCAGTTTATCAGCAGAGAAGCGGACTTCCATTGTTTGACAGGCTCCAGGTGGAATCATGCCTTCAGAGGGCTTGAAGGAAAAGCAAAGGCCCAGCACTGTACTGGGTTGCACTAGTTTATACGTACCATTTATCAGTCCCTTGTTGCTCAAAAACAGCTAAGAGGAAGAGAAAACAGACACAAAAGAAAGAGGGTTTTCAAGTCTATGCCTGCACAAACTGAACGTCCAATTGTTTTATTTGTTCACCAGTGGGATCAGCTTACATTGTTTAATCACAGACTCGAATACTACCTCAAAAGAAGGCCCATGGGACAAATCAGATTCAAACTCGAAATCCAAAAGTTTCAGGACAATTGTATTATTAAAATCATGCAAAACCTCAGATAACAAAAGGAATTGGAAAGCCACAGCGTTTGCATAATTCAGCATATGAGTGCATCCGAACTGAGCCAAAAAACACTGGTCTATTTCAACACTCTGTGATAATAAGTGGCTTTTATTATTCAATTAAAACTGCAGTCGAGTCCATTCTACACTTGGCAGATTGTCAGCAACATCCTGATTAAATTTGATGTGGGATCCTGCTTGCTACGGCTTCACAACAAATCAATCCTTCGAAGGGTTTCATCAATAGTTTTTTTTTCCCCCACCACGACTGCATGCTTTATTTTGCGTAATGATTTGGAGGAGTTAATGCTAAGTGGTTTTCTCTTTTAGGCTATGCTAAAGGTTAAGAAGGGGACAATAACACTAATAAACTGTGTTCAGTAGTAGCACTTACTCAATTAGTAAAATTCTATGTCAGACTGAATCCATTTTGCACCTTTAGTGTGTCATGCATCTGTTCATTTTTTGAACAGTTCCATAATAATTATAACATTGAACATTTAATGGAATGAAGAGTGCAATTTGGTTACACTTTACAATAAGGTTGCATTATTTATTCTTAATCAGTGTATTTACTAGCATTACCAAATAATGAACAATACATTTATTACAGTATTTATTCATCTTTGTTATGTTAGTTCTTCTTGTTAACTCACAGTGCATTAACTAATATTAAAAAGCACATTAACAAGTGCTGATTAAGTATTATTCACCTTTAGTTCAGGTTAGTAAACAAATACATTATCAAATGGAACCTTAATTACAGTTGCAGTATGTAAGTTTGACACCCAGTGTTTGAACTAGGTATTGCACTCCTGGTTCAAAACACATGCAAGAGCAGGTTGCCAGATTGACGACACCAACAGCAGTGTCCCTGACTATCAAGCCTAAAGGCTGATTTAAGGCTGATTTAATTAGTGTTCTAAATAAAAGCAACAGCACACGATAGAAGGAATATTTTCCATAATAAAAGCAGTTTTTGCTTTAACCAACAACTGAAATATATTTTAGAAACAGCTTCTATTTCTTGCAGCTGAACAACAGGATAAATGAACAATGTTCAGGTACACCTCATGTGCTTTATTCAGTGTTAAATGCTAAGAATGTGAGTTTGAATGCCATTTTAAGTGACAATTATTGCCATACTACTAAAAGCAGCAGCAGATAGTTCACCTCAAATCTTGAATTAAAATAAACCGTTGAAAATTGAACTTTAGAGCCATGATTCAGTGTAAGCCAACATATATCAGTGATTCAGCATTTAACTTTAATAATGTTAAAAAGATTTAATATGTATTAATTAGATTATAAACCTAACCGTTTCATTGGAGTGCAGTAAGTGCACTATTCTGTGCTTCTGCATGGCTGTATTTAAATTTCTGTCATGTTTCGTCTGGTGCAAACAGCCAAATTGCTTATTACTGCAAATCTCGTCACCTAATCCACTGATAGTTTACATTTGTAACGTTTATGTTATTTGCTAATTAATAACCACCTCATGTGGAACTCTAAATCTGCGTCTCATTTCATAGTCTGCTACTGTCCACTGTAGGTCGCATTTTGATCATGGTGAATGTAATACGCTGTTTTCCACAAAAGCAACCCAGGGTGCTGAAATATGGGCTTGGATTTGGCACTGGGTGGGTAAAAAGTTACCAAAACAAAGACAGACGTTCCGGCATGTAATGCACATTTTCAAAGCAGAATATCTGACTTAAGCATTGTTTTTTAGATAAACGAGAATGCTTACTTGTTTCTTAAACATTTCCAAACATATTATGGTATTTTTATGCTTTAGAAGAGTCAAACACTTACATAAAGCCCCTTTAGAGCTCAAAATGTTTTGTTTTTGGGAAATATACCTAAAAGGGTTTTCATATCTATGCAGTTATTGACAATTGTACCTTATAACTCTGTTGGGAGCCAATGACGATGTTTCCCATGTCTAGAAAGTCAAAGTTGAACCGCAGTTTTGGGCCTAAACCTTCACCCTGTATGAAGAGTGGCAACCGAGATTCACGACCTGTGTAAGTACAGAGCATTCAAATGAGAAAACAAAGCAAAAAAAAAAGGTTAGCAAAATGAAACTGGCTGTGAAATGTCACTTTCTACAATATCAACAGTCTGACTTTCTAGGTCACTACTAATCCAAGCAACCAGAATATTGTCAGACCTTAGTCGAACATGCAAATAGATGCAAACCTGATATCCATCCCTGCAGATGGGCCTAAACACCCCATGCAAATATACCAATGCATTGTTAGAAACCAACACAAGCATGCATGAGCACAGATGTGACAGCGAAAAAGTGTATTATTTTAACACAGCATCTGTTATTATGGTGTAAGTACCAGAGATTTCACAGTAAACAGTCTGCTGGTAGATTCTGGCTTCCTGTGGTTTAAAGATGATGTTCACCTCTGCAGTGCTGTTGGGCCAGATTTCTCCTTTCTGTAAATAAATAAAAAATCTGAACAATTCATTTAAACAAATGTTTAAAGTCAAAGTCAAATCCAAAGTCTGTATTACTGTCCTTACACTGTTACGCTATAGCACATTTCTGTTCAAAATATTTCTTCTTAAAAAAAGCTTATAAATTTGTATTTTTATATTAATGTGGTATTATTTTATAATAACAATTTCTATTTTTATATATTTTAAAGGTATTCCTTTATTCCTGTGTTTTCAAGCTGAAAGTTTTATAGACATCATTCTAGTCTTTAGTGTCACACAATCCCTCTGAAGTTAAACGTAAAAGTTGATCTGAGATGCTTAAAAATATTTTGGTTTTATTATTAATATTAAAGCAAGAGATTTTCAGTTGTTTTTCAAGATCCTTTGATGATTAAAATGAACTAAATTTGTTCGAAATTGAATTATTGTGTTACATTCTTAAATGTTTTGTAATTTTTGTTCTTCATACATTTATATATTATTATTTTTATTATCATTTATATTAAGTTAATTAACAAAAAAGTAACTGGTTTTATGGTTTTAGTTTTATTTAAATGGTTAGTTTAACCAAAATGTTATTACTTAAGCCCTGGTCAGATCACGGTTTTTATTATTGGTTATGAAAGTCACTGTGTCAGATTAGGCAATATTTTTCTTAATAAAATCTTGACTTGTCGTAGGTAACAAATGTGCCGCACTACACGTTCCTTCACGATCAGTCATCCCATGATGTCTACGAAGAGCGTAATTTCCCAAAGCATTCACAAGTGTTGCTATAACAATATTTCTTTTTTTATCTTATTTCAATCTAAATAAACACGGATGCTTGCTGACAACTAATAACTGCATTATTTAAGGGCATTCGTTACGACATGGATAGGATCAAACTTATGACTCCTTTTTACTATTAAGATATTTTCTTTGAAATCTAAATGTATATTTTTCCTGCCATGGGTTGCTTTTTAAACAATTCCTTGCCTGAACCTGCCGCGAGTGAGACGAAGAAAATGAGAGCACATCAGCAGCAGAAAGGAAAAATCAAACGCTAAAAATCAGATGACAATCTTTAAAATAATGACAAATTAAAAACTTTGCAAATATATAACTGAGATTTGTGATACAATAATAGTGAAGCATTCATTGAATCCTTATTTTCCTCAAACAAATCATCCACCCGTATAGTTGAGTAGTGGAGGGTCACATACAAAAATATAATTTGTATATTTTTCTTGGAAAAATATTTTTAAAACGAATTTCGTTTGCTATAATTTTTTTATTAATTTTAATTTATCTTTTGTTGGTCAGTTATATATAAACAAGAATAACGAATAACATTTGAGGTGAATCGCTTCAAAACACAAATTGCTGTGAGATTGTGTTGGTTTGTTAAATAAAATAATAATTTAGCCTAAATAAAATGAAAGTGAAATATTCAGTTTCAGAGAAGCCTACATTAAACTGTTTTCACTATTAATGACAAATTTGAATGAGCAGGAAATGCTTTTGCAATGTATTCACAGCACTAAACATGTTCCCAGATTACCTCGGAAGAACGAACTCTGTTGGAAGGCTGAGAGAACTCGGAAACTCATTGTGAGAATGAAGATGTCTGGATATTTGTGCCAGTCTGTCAGATAAAATTGCTTAAAACACCTTAATATTTTAGAAAAGGTACTTAAAGTTTGTATAACCAATGATTGATTATATCCACCTGTAGACCACCCATAAGTAAATATGCAGCCTATTTTTTGATTACCTGACCGGCGCATTAACGGCAGCACCCACTGATATAACCAAGAAATTATGTGCTCTTATTGCTCAGTGTTACCCATGTGACAGAACTCATCATGAAAAACGAGAAAAAAATGTAACATGCTAGACTTTTTGTGATGGTGTCGTGAGGCGTTGCAGGCATGGTATCGGTTGTCATGAACTATGCCACATTACACGAGAAGAAACGATTGAATCTTTTGTCTTTTGCCAAAATCGTGATAAATTTGTGTGAACTTACTGGGGCTTTACACACCCTCAAGTCGTTATAATCCCCCAAGACCACAAATTAAGATTTTTTATATGAAATTTAAGAGCTCAAGACATACAAAGTCCTGAAATGAAACAAAAACTTTATTAAAACTTTGTTTATCTATGTCCTCTATTCCATCAAGGTGCACGTTGACAACGGACAATAAAATGGGCAATGGACTTTGAGTGTCTCTGCACCATTGCTGTCTATAGAAGGTCGGTGAGCTCTTGGATTTTATCTAAAATATCTTAATTTCTATTTTTGAAGATGAAAAAAGGCCTTAGGGAATTGGAATATTATGTGGGTTAGTAATCACTAACAAAATTTAAATTAAATAACTAAAATAACTCTGCTAAAAATTATTAAGCATTATAATCTTATTATCATTACTTTTATTTTTATTATGACAAGAGTAATATAAAAAATAAAAAAGGCGCTAGAAGACACCCACACTACACCCTGGGGCAGTGACACATACACAAAGTGGTGAGAGCATAAACAATCAGAGCTGGTAAGACAAACGTCATATGTATGATCCCAACAGGTGATGTAAAAATAAACTTGGGCGATATTAAGGTCTCCTATAATCACTGCACTCGTAAGCACTTACAATTAGGCTGCTCCGGGGGGCTGGCCTTCCAATTACATTCGATAAAAGTGTTTGCTAAATCGCTGGTGAACAAACAACATGTTGTGTCACCAGGCAGTGCTTAACAGAAAGTTGACGAAGCAGGTGTGATCAAGCTCTGCTGCATGTAAACAGATGCTCACATCCAAGCAGAGGGGATACAATCTGTTTTGTGTGCTCTGTTTCAGTCCTTTCTCTCAAAACCTGCATGATTCTAGTCGGAAAAAGCTGCATGTGCATGAGCAGGGTGAGAGTGGACATTTAAATTGTATCCATCTTTAATTGACCCTTTTCTGTACTCTACATACTGTATAATGTTCAAATATTTAAGGTTATTGTGAAGTGCCTGGGAAAATGGGATCAATTTATAGGTCCCATGAAAAGCTTAAAAATGTGGCTTTTTGACCGATGTGTGATGTATTTTTGTTATCTGAAACATGAATACAGAAAGGGACATACTGTAGAGTAGCTCCTCTCCTTTTTAAAAAAATCAATGGTTGAACTCAAGTGCATCAAATGAAATGCAAATGATTTGTTGAGATTTGATGAGAAACTGAAGCATGAGCAAAAATATTTCATCCATTTACCCGGAAATGACAAACTGCAAGCTTTGGATGTTTATATCATCTAAAAGCAAATGTTGTCACTGTTTTGGAGCACACTACCTTATAGTTATCCTTAAGGCTAGCATATTGATACTAACATCTAAAAAACATTCTTATGATTTCACAGGGACTTTAATAAGATAATTCTTCACTAGAATATTAAAAATGATTTATTTGATCCTTGGTGCAACTCAACATTTACTGGTGTTAAAAGCATGTACAAGTAATTTAATTAATATCCATGACAAAACATTGAGGTCTTATGAAAAGAAAATGTCACTAAGTGCAAAAAAATGTTTTTTACTTATTGCTACTACTTAATGCCTTTAATCCACATCCTCAGCAAACAATCATTTGCAATAATTCATGACAGTGTATCATCAGAAGCCACTGTTGCAAAAACAACTGTCTAGGTTTTGATACATTATTATAAATCATGTTTTTTTTGTTTTGTTTTTTGCAAATCAAGACATTTTGGGCAAATTATCAATTTAAACCTTTGCCTAAACCTTTGAATAAAATCTATTTTGAATTGTTTTGGTTAAATTCCTGACACAACTGTAAGCTAATTTTTTTTTTTAAATTTTTAAAAAAGGGGGTTTGTTTTGTTTTTGTTTTAATGATAACCTATGCACAAAAGGTAAACCAGGAGTTTACTTAGACTGATGAAAGTCCCAGCAAGGTGGCAGAATTAACAAAAACACTGTTGGATGTATCTTTTAAACTGGACTCATAAAAAAGACTTCCTGCACACAGATCTGTCATAATCTGCTGGCACTGTTACAGTATATACTTTATAACAAAAAATAACCAACAAATTAAAGAATGTAATTCAACATAGATGAAGTGTTAACTAAAATTTAACTCCATATTCACAATTAATCATTCAACCCCCATAAACAAACTTTTTTTTTATAATTAGAAGCAAGCTCAGTATCTTTTAAATTGCTCGGCTGAGTGAAGTGATGTCTAAGTTTGGTTTCCACCATATGTTAAGGCATATGGTTATACAGTATGAGGACATCCTAAATTTTAAATTTAATTGCTGGTTATGTAATATTGCACAAGGGTAAAACTGAAATCTAAAATGCTGAAGCTTATCGTGTTTTGAGTTGTGAACAACACACCGGGGGTCTCATGATGATATCCTGGTCATCCAAAGACAAAAGCTGCTGCTGGGTTCGCACAAGACCCTCCTGAAGGGTATGGGAAAACAGCGAAAGACGAGCTTGCAAAGAAGGATCAGTGTTTTCTGTCAGAAACTGCTCCATCTCTTTATCCTCCACTTGATTGAGCTCTGAAGAAAGCCTACAAAAGAGGAAAGGAAACTATAGAGAATAACTAATACTTTTTAACTCAGAAAATATATATTTTTAAGTCTCATTTGGAACAATAAACACTCCAGCAACTGTAAAAGACATTATTTAGGAAGAATGATAAAGATTATACTTACAATTAAACAAACATTTATGACAAAAAAAAAAACACCTCAAGCCGATATACGGCAACTAATCAAACCTTAATTTGTCCCGTTCTTCTTCACCCTCAGTGGCGAAGGTCTTCCACTGGTAATGCACAATGGAATCACTCTTGTTGGTTATTGCCACTTTCTGGGAGCTAGCCAAAGAGATGTAAGTTTTCTCCATCACCACACTGTTCCTGTCCAATCCAATGTTTATATCTGTGGACTCTCCATAGAGGCTGATTTCAATGTCTTCTCCTAAAAAGAGTCATAGGGTTTACAGACTGATCAGAGTAAAAATGTTTAAAGTGTAGTGACTAACAGATCAGCAAAACAGCATATGTATCACTATGGCTTGTGTATTGATGGGTTATATTGTTTTTTTATCTATTACATTTCTCTTTATAAAGCATGTTTTGTTACAACCTAGTTACAATTTAAATGTTGCAGAATTGAATGTCACAGAGTTGAGAGCAACAATAGTATCTTCCTAAGTATTGGTTATATAAGAATAAATTGAATAGTTAATGGTTAGTTTCAGGCATACTGTAGGTTTAGGGATAGTATCTAGTTATTATCCATATTATGTAATGACTGTATGTGCTAAAATGTAGAGTGTGGATTATTCGGTATGGACAACACTGATATGTTGTATTCATAAGGTATTATACTTGTGAAAGTTTATGAACACTGAGGAAAGAGAAGCCAAAGAAACTGTTTATTCTTTGGAACAAAATAAGGCCTCTGTTTGCACATGTTATTACTTGCTCACTCTTGTTACCAGTGAAAAATGAACATGTGAAATAGGACTGTAAAATAAAGTTTTACCAACATTACAGTGCAGAATACAGCTTTCTGCGTTATCTTGAACATTACTTAAGCATTTTGTTGCATAGAACAGAAAAGAGGCTCTGTAGAATGTGTGTAAATGTAAATTTCCTTTATATAAAAAGTCAGAGAATGTTTTAATATAAGCTGGTAACACATTGGCAATAGAAAAACAATTAATGTATAAAAATGCATAGATAATGAATCTTTAATGATGAGGATGAAAATCAGAATTCAGATGAAGAGTTTAGTAATAAATGTTTTAATAACATAAGAATAAACATAATTAATAACAAGACTGGATGTCCATTTGCAACTGATGTTCAAAAACAAATGTCACAAATAAATAAAACAGTGGCATTCAAAGCATTATTTAATTTATGACATTTAATTTTGCATATAATATGGATGTTTGTTTGTATTACAGATTAAACAGACATTGATAAATTAATAAAAAATGTGTCTCAGTTCAAGATTATTATTTGTTATATTATGTAAGTATATTCAATCAGGATATTAATTGCACGTTTTCTTTGAGAATGAATGGTAGAAAGCATATGAAAGCAATTCCATGCAAATGTCAACCATGCCATGAAACAAAGTTTTTACCAAAATACCGAAAATATCCGGTTTCTAAAATACTCAAAAATGGCTCAGTCAATGTTATACTAGACCGACTTTTTTCTCTTGATTAGCATTATTTCTTTTGGGTTGTGCAGCTTAATTTACAGAATTTCTACAAAGAATGTTGTGTACTGTAAACTCACAGACTTTTTGGTCACATCCATAACGCATTTACTTCCCTCATTTAAAGGGCACCTAGGTTACCACTTTTTCCAGATTTAATATAAGTCTTTTGTGTCTCCAGAATGTGTCTGTAAAGTTTCATCTCAAAACACCCATCAGATTTTTTTATTATACCTGTCATAAGTTTCTATTTTGTAGCATTTAGCATCAGCTAACGGTTTTTGTGTACTGCACTTTTAAGGCTAGTTCTTCCCACCCACCGTTTCCACATGCCTGGCAGTGGCTCCCTCGGCTGTGTCAGACAACAGACAAACACGAAGGAATAAGATCTCACGTAACGTTTGTGAGGAAAAACTACAGTAAGAACTTTACCAATGAGTATTTGATGCATGTTGTGGAGTTGCAAGGATGAGTCACACACAATGTCATTACAAAGTTCACGCACACACACAAATACACACACACACACACACACACAGCGCTGACAGGCACACACACAGACAGCGCACGTTTAGCTTTGCACTGTTTTTGCACGCAAATGTGAGAGGATACAGGTTAATCTCCATTGCTGTATGGATATCTGTTATGTTAATGTACAAAATAAACCTGATTTAACGTCCACAAACCGGGATTGAAGGATCTTTTATAATTGTTCTGACACGCGGCTGTGTTGATGAAGTAAATCTGAAGTAAATCGCTGTAATTCATTACAAACATACACTGTTTTAAAACATTTTAAACTTGTAAAACTCACTCTTGATCACATTTGATGATGATTGATGATCCTAGCAAACTAAACAGACTTTTATTTACGGTTGCTTAGTGTGCTCACATCCTGGTCCTGTGTCTGGTTGATATGATTATACACGTTACTACGGAGACATGTTAATACACAGCTGTCAATCAATTCGGTGGGCGGGGGGACGGCACTCCTACGTCAAGTTGTGGTCGATCTGAAAACCGCTCCAATTGCTCTACTGTTTTTATGTTGTTAAATTGAAAAAAAAAGGATTGTGTTTATATCAACCCAATATGACAGTCTATACACTATACCTACACACATGTCTGTCCAAACAGCTTGAAAAGTAGATTTTTCACTATAGGTGCTCTTTAAAATATAATTTTTTTTTACAGATTTATATTTTTCTGATCCCATAACTCTGTGGTCAGTTGTTTAGGAAAATACAAACAGTTGTTTCAATATAATGTTACTATATACTTTCTCTGTGAATTTATGCTTTGAGTTTTTACTGCAAATGTCACATCCATAATGCTGGAAATGCTCATATATTTGTTGAAGTAAAAGCTAATTTTTTTTGCTAGAAAGTATAAACTTGTAAAAAACAAGAATCCGCAAGTAAGCCTAATTAATTAAGTTACCATGTGGTGATACATGTAAGCAAATAGATGTGCATTTGTTGTTTGCTACCATGGTGGTGCTGTTGTGCAACAGGACAATGATTGTAAATCTGAAGGTCCATTAGGACAAGAGTTCTCCAGTGAAGTGTAATCACATGACATCACCAAAAACCAATCAGCAGTGACCAAAATGCAAGTCAAATTCAAAGCAAGAGCTAAAATCAGAAGCGCAGCTGGCTTACAGACATTTCCCTGAATTTTTATTTGTTTTACTAGTTTGGCTACATTCAAAGCAGGAGCTTCATGCTTAGTGGACTATCCCGACCCTGCCTTGTCCATGACAATATGTCATGCACCCACTTAAGTCTAAAAAAAAGCATTTAAAGAACAAATAAAACACAATTGCTTTCACTACAAAATGATACATACCAGGTAAACATTGATCTAAGCCTATAAATCTTCTTCCGCGCAGGGTATACCGCATTTGCAATATGCACAGTAATATTATTGTGCTGACTGACAAACACAGACTTGGGGAGGAGAGGCACAAATATATGAGACAATTCCTCAAGATCAAGTAAACAGCAGAGAAATCCATCAGAGGTAAACCAATGGCTATTGTAGAGAAACAAATTTTAGTGGTTTCATTTATTGCCTGTTTTATACGCTTCAAAGTCTAGACACAACAACTGCATGTGTTTTTCACTTGGCATATTGCATGTATGAACAAATGTGTCCACACATTATGCATGTGTGTGTGTGTGTGTGTGTACAGTATATATGCAACGCTTGCAACTCTTGCACGCATTCTAGAGAGAATACTTTTATTTTTCTTAGCATGTGTTCTCTGATGACTCTATTCTGCAGGGGCCTTAGCTCTAGGACAAAAACAGAAAGGTCACTAGAGGCATTTCAGATTATTAAGACATGACGCACCCTACTTCTTACCATCCCGTGAGACTTTCATGGTAGCAGGTGTATTGCATATAATTAACTCCTCAACTGTTTGTCTTTTCTGTACATTGAGATGCTCATAATTTGAGTTACGTCACACTGGTTATCAGATTATCAGGCCAATTTTTTTTATAAACACTCACAAGCCACTTACACTTATACTGAACTACCTTAAAGAGATAGTTCACCCAAGAATAAAAGTCTGGCCAACTTTTCTAAATCTCCACTTGTTTAAAATCTAAAAGAGTTTCTTTCTTGTTATGTTTTGAAAGATGGTGGAAACCAGTAGCCATTGGCTTCCATAGTATTATTTTTCCTATAGATGTCAATAGCTGCCAGCAACATTCCTCATAATATCTTCTTTGGTGTTGGTGAGTAGCTTAAAATTTTTGGGGGCGATCTATCCTTTTAATGCTTTATGGCAGATGCAATAGTGCCAAACATTCTTCAGAGGCTTATACTGTTACCTTTCTATCAGCTCAAACCAATGACCTCTGGCATCAGCAAGGCATTTTTGCACGCTGAACTGGATATTTTCTCTTTTTTTCAGAACATTCTCTGTAAACTCTAGGGAGATTTGTGTGTGAAAATCCCAGGAGATCAGCAGTTTTTGAAAAACCGAAACCAACAACAGTGCCATGTTCAAAGTCATTTCATTCACCTTTGTGATGTTCAGTTTGAAACACAGCAGAAATTCTTGACCATGTCTACATGTATAAATGCACTGACAGTGATTGGCTGGTTTTATATTTAAGAGTAGTTCAATATGTGTACCTATAAAGAAATCAATAAGAGTATATACAAGACAATACTGGGTATTTTATTACAGTGATTAGTCTATTTTCATTATATTTAAGAAAACCTTTAAATAATAAAACAATTAGGCATAATTCAAATCTTACCATGCCTATATTTACTTCTAGCTTTTAAACAACTGATTCTAATGTTTTATTGTCTCTACCAACATTTTTGCAAAACAAATGTATCTACCGGATACCATACCTGCCAACATTTGTCTTTGAATTTCCAGGGGGTGGGGTGATAGTAAGGGTTGCAAATAACGGGAGTTTTCTTAGAGAAATAACAAAACAGGAGGGTGGTGGGAGATGGGTGTGAAATACGGGAGACTCCCAGGAAAAACGGTAGTGTTGGCAGGTATGCTGTATACATACAATTCATTGTAACTTTCAGCACATTAGGGTGAGTAAATATATAAAAACATATTAAAATATTATTAAATAAAGAAGACTAATTTTCGAAACAGTTAACCCAATACAGTTTTATCATCTAAAAACACTTGTATCACAGTGCATCACAACAAAGCATCATGATGGTATTTTCAACTTAATATTGCTTAGTAGTTTCGAAGATGTGAAGTGATTGTCCAAATCAAATGAATGATGGTTCGACAAAAGTTCTAGAAGTGATGTAGAAATGTAAAATAGTCAACACCAATAGCCTTTTGGCCATGGCTCATGGACCTTTCCCAATCTTGTCCCATCTCTCTCTCTCCAACTATTACTACTGTCCTATCACTCTCAAGGCAATTGTTTAAGGTAAAATGGCATGGCTGCTTCAGAAAATCCTTTTTTTTTTCTTTGGTAAGGTATAATGATACTGGTATGTCATCAGGCAATAAAGGCATTTACATTTTAGCGTTACATGTCAACCATGCAATTTGCCAAATGCCATGTTAAGTGCATGAACCAACATAATCAGCATCGCCACAGTCATGTTTATCTGTTGTCTGAGAAAATGAAACAACCCAGGCTCATTCTGATTACGTACCCCTATATACATTTCTGGAGAGCACAAAATACGTCCCAGGAGCTATGTTTTTTTTTTTTTTTTTGCAGTTTTTGTTTTCATGAATTCCACCAGAGGCTGCTGTCTGACCCACTCTTCTCCTTTTCTAAACCCAACCGATAATATTTTCAAAAGCACCGATTGACCAGCGCCAATTCCCTTCCCTAAACCTAACCGACAGTGTTTTCAAAAGCAATCCAGAAAAAGAAAAGCCCTCGCGACTTGCTTTGCCTCGCGATTTTACCACATTCTCACCTTGTTATTTACTTGTTTATTTTATCATTTAGCTTTTGTTTTTGTCTTACCTGCTTTCTAAACTTATTCTTCACCAGACTCGAACCCCATCATCACAGTCAACTCCACACTGCATTTCAAGTCCGCTGACATATAGCGAGCCACTGGACAAACTGGTAACAGCAGAAAAGCTGTCCACATGAAGGTAAGCGGTCAGCTGGTAAGCGCGAAAAGGAATGCCATCATACCGCCCCCTAGCATTCATTTTAAAGATGAAATGCAGCCATACAAACTTCTGGATACATAATTTGCAATCTCCAGAAATGTATATAGGGCTAAATTTTCAGAATGAGCCTATGTTGCAAACAAACATGCTTTTCAGTATCACTCAAGAGACATTTCACTTGCCAACTGCCACGAAACATACAGGAATTTACTTTTTTGTCACCACAAGCACACCTTTTTTGTGAGCCTGGCTTATTTTAATCAGTACATGCTAATCCTTAAATTGGGCTATTGAGATTGCCAAATGCACAATTCTGTTTTCTTTTATTATGCACTGTAATGCTAACAAATTGTAAACAATCAGCAAGAACTGCAGCTGAAGGTTAAACCGCAAAAATAAAAACTGTGACTTGCACAATGTAAACAATTCGTAACACTATATGCCTCCACTAAACTCTTTCTGTGCTGTGCAGCAGAGGCTAAAGAGTGTGAGAAAGAGGAGACGGGAGCCTGGATCATTTTTCTTTACAGCGACTGCTATGCAAGCATGTCTCCTAGCTTAAGCAATGCTCATTTTAAATAAGCCATTGAAACCCCAGCACATACTGTACGATGTACCTGAAGTGGAGGTATTTGCATCAATGTTTAAATTACAACAGCCTTAGAAGGAGATGAAAGAAGCCATATGGGAAAAAAACAAGACATTATGTAAGAAAAGACAGAGAGAGGGAGAGTGATATCAGAGCGAGTGTATCAAAACGTTGGGAAAAGAAATGAAATCATTCTGAAGATGATAACGGCAGAAGGCAGGTAGTGTACTATGGTTTCTTTCTTTTCTCCGCTCCTTCCCAGTCTCGGTCTCCCATCCTCTTAGCCTCTCCACTGATTAATTTGCCATAGATATCACTTTTCACAAATGAGCCAGAGACATTTAACCTCTGTCTCTATGCTTGAAGCTTCATGAGGGAAAAAAAGAGGGAAGGAAATTGTGTCTTTGATGGGACACGGCATCTGCCAGCAGGCTGAGGGATTGTGGGAGCTGTTCAGAAGAGAGGGGAGGGGAGAAGAATGGGAAATGAGGAAAGCTTTCATAGTGCGGCAATGTGTGTGTGTATAAGACGTCTTCATCAGCTTACTCTTTAAGTGCACTCTAAAAAGCCTGCCGAGATTAGGGAATTCTTCTCAAGGAGGAAAGTGGTCTGCTTATATCATAAAGGTAGACTGTGGAGTACACATTTGGCCCTCCAGATCAAATGAAAACAAACCTGAGATGACTAAAGCATACAGTTGCAAACAGCTATTTGCTCCTGGAAGTCTTGTGTTGAAACAATATGGATTCTGACAAAAAATCTGCTCTTATCAGTGAAGTCAATTGTTATGTTTTACTATGTTAAATAAGTCTTGAAATAGTCAGTAACATACAGTAGAACATATTGATCGTCCTAAACGTATTATTTATACAATATGCACTTTTGCATTGACCTCATGAAGTCATAATTGAACTGAAGATGGACATTTTCTGGACATTCAAAGCGCTTTACACATTTTTGGGGGGAATCTCCTCATCCACCACCAGTGTGCAGCATCCACCTGGATGACACAACGGCAGCCATACTGCACCAGACTGCACACCACACTAGCTGATTGGTGGAGAGGAGACAGAGGGATCAAGCCAATTATAAATATGGGGATTTTTCGAAGGACCTGGGATTTTTATCGACCACAGAGAGTCAGGACCTCTGTTTATCCAAAAGTCTCATTCAAAAGACAACACTCACTGAGCAGTATAGAGTCCCCATCAAAATGCTGGGGCATTAAGACCCATACAGACTGCAGGTTGAGCACCCCCTGCTGGTCTCACTAACACCACTTCCGGCAGCAAACTACTGTAGCTTTCCCATGTGGTCTCCTATCCAGGTACTGACCATGCTCAGCCCTGCTTTGCTTCAGTGGACAATCATATTGCAAAGAGCTAGTTGCCAGCCAATATCTGTAAAGATCTTTGGTAAAATCTGTCATAATGTATGTTTAATAGCATAATTCTGACCACCTAAAAGGTGCTGTTATTTTATTACCCTCTAAAACTGAATGTCTAGATTTTGGCTAAGAAATATGTAGCATTTATCCTATTTTAGATCATTTCTCAAAATATAAGATATGATTGAGACAGGGCAGTATGGTGGCTCAGTGGTTAGTACTGTCACCGCACAGTAAGAAGGTCGCTGCTTCAAGTCCCGGCTGGGCCAGTTTGGCATTTCTGTCTGGAGTTTGCATGTTCACTGCGTGTTGACGTGGGTTTCCTCTGGGTGCTCCAGTTTCCCCCACAGTCCAAAGACATGCAGTATAGGTAAATTGGGTAAACTAAATTGTCCGTAGTGTATATGTGTGCGTGAATGAGTGTGAACACCCATTTGTTTCCCAATACTGGGTTCCAGCTGAAAGGGCATCCACTGCATAAAACATATACTGGAATAGTTGGCGGTTCAATGTGATGTGGTGACCTCTGAAATAGAGACCTCTGAAATAAGCCGAAGGAAAATAAATCAATGATAATTGAGACAAATTACAGTATTTGCTGTTATGTTCCTTTCATATTAACAAGCACATTTGTTTTACATTTACACCATTGATCGTTTCACGTATGGTGCACTTGGAATGTAATTTTCTTTTAATAGGTGTTTTTGCAAGTTTTTAATAAAAATAAAATTGCTTGCATTAGGTTGAAGTTACCTTTATAAGCTAAACTGTCTACATAAATGTAAAAAAGTCATAATATATTTTGTTATATCACCTAACCTTACACTACCTGACAAAAGTCTTGTCACCTATCCAAGTTTTAGGAACAACAAATAATAACTTGATTTCTATTTGATCATTTGGTATCAGAAGTGGCTTATATGAAAGGCAAAAACCTTTAGATTACGCTTATTTTACCAAAATAAAATATGATCACGCCTTGATTTTTAATTATTTAATTAGGACAGTAATGTCTGACTTTACTTAGATAAGAGTCTTGTCATTTAACAGAAATAAAGTACAGTATAGAATAAAAGTCATGGTGCAGTGGAAAAAAGAATTAATATTGTGTATGATTCCCATGAGACTGCATCCATACAACTCTGCAATGACTCACTTATTCAATCACTTATTAAAAAAGTCATCTGGAATGGCAAAGAAAGCATTCTTGCAGGACTCCCAGAGTTCATCAAGATTCTTTGGATTCATCTTCAATGCCTCTGTCTTCATCTTACTCCAGACATGCTCAAAAATGTTCATGTCAAGAGATTGGGCTTGCCAATCCTGGAGCACCTTGGCCTTCTTTGCTTTCAGGAACTTTGATGTGGAGGCTGAAGTATGAGAAGGAGCACTAAATTTGCCCTCTTTTCTGGTTTGTAATGTAATGGGCAGCACAAATGTGAGAATCTTAAGCCCATGCAGATTCCAAAAGGTCTTATGCAGTGTTTGTGATGATTGGGATGCAGTTCAACAGATGATTTATCGAAAAAATCTACCTTCTGCCACTTTTCCAAACAATCAACCAAAAGTCAAGTTATTAGTATTTGTTGCTCTTACAACTGGGATTCACGACAAAACTTATGGCAGGTAGTGTACATTAAGACTTGATAAGACTACAGTGAACTAAATATGCATTATCAAATAAAAAACAAATATATTAACAACACAAAAAATTCCTTTTAGACTTTGGGTAAAAAGTTAACCCAGCGATTTTATTTTTCTCCATATTTATTGTTCAATCTTTGGGTTTTGTGAGTGTATTACTTATATATTTGTTATTCCATTATTCCATTTATTTATTCATATTTAATTATCCAGCCACCAATTCTGTGGCATTTTAAAGGAATTTGCTAGTTCATGCATTGTATTCTTACAGTAGCACAACACATTTTAAACATTCATTCAACGTACAGCAGTAGTTATCTAATTTATTTAAAAATTGACATGACATGTTTTGTATGCATTATGTTATGCTGTCTGAACAGAAGACAGACTATTGAATAGACAAAAGAGAGAGATTGATACACTGTAGACAGAATGGAAAACGCAACCTGTGACCCATGCAACAAAGCTGATGTGTTTGTTTTGCTTTGGTGCATCGTGTTTTTTCATTCACGACCATAATGCTGTTTTTTTCATTAGCTCTCCTCACTTCAATGTTGCCATTTAAACTGATTTAGATGCTCACAGCTCCCCCTGCATCTCTTGTCACCGAATGCAAAGATAATGAGATTTTGTTTCTATATGAACACCGTTAATAGCAAACAAGCCATGGGTAATGCACTGCACTGCAATTTGTAACAGGAAATCTAAGAAATGAGATACACGCATTACCACGCATGAAACAAACCGTTTATCATGCTGAGGTTCTGTGAATGTGTTCCTTATTTACAGCCAGAAATATCTGCAGAAATAATGGGAGGGAAATCCTTTGAAATATCCCAAGTGTCGCTTAAAAGGAAATCACTTTCACGCTGTAAGAACGAGAGCGTGTACTAGTAGGTAGAATCCCCTCTGCCCCACTGCTGCAGCTGCTAAACCCAGGGCTTTTTGGCTCCTTATGCATATTTTAGAGTCAATGGGCAAACTCTACAGCCTGGATAAGGCAGATGATATGAAGCAAAACAGCTGGGAGGCATCTGAAAATGTAGGACAGATTAAGTAACTCACCCTTGGCTGTGTTGCAAAGAGGAGATAGTGTCTCTACTTTCTTCCAGCTATTGGTAATTAAACAGATTATGGTTTCAGAGGGACTACATGGGCTTCAGTAACTCTTTAGCTTTGTAGTCCATTATTCATGGACACTCAAAACAGTGCAGTTTAACGGCACTGTGCCAGATTGCACCTTGGCTGTTCATTTTAAACCCGTCTTCTAGTTGTAAATGAGTAACGGGGACACTAACCTTTAGATCTCAGCTGAGCACATCACAGATTACAGGAAATTGCTTGGTCGCTGACTGAAAGGCTATAAAACTGAGATGAAAGAATTGAATTAGTGTACTAATAAATTTTGTGCTCTTCCATTTAGAGTTTGAGATTTTTGTCAAACGATATTAAGACAAATCCAATAACATTCCCCCAGAGATCTATAACAGCTAGTCAAATAGTTAACCCTGAGTCAATCTAGGGAATCCTGGCACATCTTGAGACACAACTCTGGGTTAACAATTAATCCTAAGCATTCTGATGTCTTAAACCATGCAGTTTATTTCTAAACCCTGGGTAAGCATTCTTATTTGCATATTTGCCACTGATTGGGTAAATGTGCCTATGGCTATATGTACACTAGTTTCACGTAGCCAGACCTCGGACTGACAGCTGAAGGTCTGGGAGCTTTGGTCGATTTGAATGGTCAAGAACCGCACACTATATTAAATGACTTACAGGTAAACCAACCGATCACATTTTGTGGCGTGGAATTGTCTTGGAATAACAGTCCGAGACGCAACTTTGTATCATATATTTATGAACGTCTTTTAAAGTTGACAATAACAACTCATTAATATTCTAAATGATCTTTCAGCAAAACATATAAGACATCAACAGGACATGTATGTATGACTTTGTTTTGAGATTCATTCATTACTAGGGACCGAGCACCGGAACGGTGCGTAGGCCCTATTGGAATTGCTCTGTTTATTATTATTATTATTTTTTTTATTTTATTTTATTTTTTTTATTCCGTTCGCGAATGAATCGCGATTTTGAGGGGCTACACATGCCTGAAAACTCACAAAACTTTTCACACGCCCCAGAAGTGGTGAAAATTTAAGTTTGATATGGGTTTCGGAAGTGGGCGTGGCAAAATGACTCGTATTGGTGATGCATTTCTACATAAAGATCACTCAAACAGAGACCACCCGCTTCGAATTTTATCACTTGATTGAATGGGCATTATCAG
This sequence comes from Danio tinwini, assembly GCA_903798205.1. Classification (NCBI taxonomy): domain Eukaryota; kingdom Metazoa; phylum Chordata; class Actinopteri; order Cypriniformes; family Danionidae; genus Danio; species Danio tinwini. Next base: position 14,801,898 of record CAIGQZ010032545.1, on the reverse strand, counting down.
TGGTTATCAGCTGATAGATATGGGCCAGTAGGAGCCTTCTGCGCCTATCCATCCACATGGTTAATAAGCTATACTAATAGAGAAGACTCCAGATCCAGATCTGTTTTTACATTATTGTGATGGTTGGGTTTAGGGTTGGGGTAGGGGTAGACTTTTAATAAAATACAATAAATGGGAAATTTAATAAATAATAAATAAATAAATAATATGTATTTCTCCTATAATATAACCGTTTTTTCTAGGTTTTGATTCATTTTTGTCACTGCTAAATTAGAACAAGGAAACCAAAAAGAACACTACAAATTATCAATACTATATTATGCAAGCAGATGGCCAGATGAGATGTGCAAAGTGTTTCCTTGTATACTAAATACTTAATGTGGCATAACAGACTATAATATTGAAATTAAAAGACCAAATTCTTTATATAGTGCTCTTTATTAAAGCAAGCAGATGTGTGAAGAATAAAAACAAATAAAACAAAATATCATATTAAGCACTTTCCCACAATCTATAGTATAACATTTATAGAGCCTTTATATTACTTTAATTTACAATAAAGCTATATATTTTTTAAGATTTTTTTAAGGGAAAACACTTAACATGCAGATTTAGAATTGGGTTTACATTCTGGGCTCATCTTCCTGCGTCTACAAAGTAAAGGCTTTAAATAAACTGTATAACATATTTGGTCCTTTAGTTTTACTAAATGCATTAAGCCACATACGTTCTTTCATTCATTCATTTTCTTTTCGGCTTAGTCCCTTTATTAATCTGGGGTCGCCACATCGAAATGAACTGCCAACTTATCCAGCAAACTCCCGTTCACACCCATAGACTACGAACAATTTAGCTTACCCAATTCACCTATACCGCAACCGCATGTCTTTGGACTGTGGAGGAAACAGGAGCACCCGGAGGAAACCCACACGAACACAGGGAAAACATGCAAACTCCACACAGAAATGCCAACTGACCCAGCCGGGGCTCGAACCAGCAACCTTCTTGCTGTGAGGTGACAGCGCTACCCACTGCACCACCGTGTTGCCCTAAGCCACACGTTTAATAATAAGTTTTCTCATTATTCAGGCTTTCTATTAAAGAAAAAAGTACATGCAACCTGCAATGTAGCTCATAAACCATGATCTGTTTGCCTGTAGCTTGTATCAGAAATAAGATTCTGAATTTGGTCTATTAATATCACTGCCAATAGATTAAGCCACGTTAAGCCTTTAGTATAATGGTTTTCTGTGGGAGTAAAATGTTTAATGTTAATGTTTGCATATCGCACATTCATAATCTGGCCACTGCTTGTCTGCACACACAACACATTTATTAATAAACTGTATGCCAAATTTTCCACATGTGACTCTTAGAATTCTGTATTTTATAACAATAAATTACTTTTAAATATTATATAGTGTCAACTCAAATTAAGGCAATAAAACCATAATAGTAATTTGAAGGAGAACACTGGCGTTTTGAAAAAGCAAAACACTGAATTGAAAGTAAATTATGAAAAATAAAGTTGCAGGAGTTAATTTTCTCGTGGTGAAATATTTTTATTATATTGATCAACAACATTTTGAAAAGGTAGTTTTCAGTGAACAAACCATCATAAACAAAAAACGCTCTGGTTACTAAAGTAACCCTCGTTCCCCGAGGGGGGGAACAGAAATGCTATGTGGAAACTTCCACTATGGGGATTTCATTCAGAAAGCCAATCATCTGAAAGAGTATGTAAACGGGCCAATGAAATGCCAATGAGTTGGCAGCTTCAGCTTGCGCACCTGATGCCCGTTGCAATTAATCTTGCTATAAGAGAGCAGAGCTAGCAAGCCAAAGCATCCTTTTATAGCTGAAGCGACTTCATCTCAACAGCCAAGGGGCAATCATTATGGCGAAGGGACATAGCATTTCCGTTCCCCCCCTCGGGAACGAGGGTTACTTTAGTAACCAGAGCGTTCCCCTTCGGAAGGGGAACTTCAATGCTATGTGGAAACTTCCACTGTGGGGAAATGTATGGAAAACGCCATAATGATTGAACCTTACCTTCGCCCCCGATGAGAGGTTTGCCAGGCAAAGAGAGCGTGAGTGCACCATCATCACCAGAGGCGTGGTCTTCCAATGTGTTTCCTGGTCCTTACTTATCCCACTTCAACAGAAGATTTACAGATTTAGATATATTTTTCGGGAGCCGCAAGTGCGTCTAGAATATCTAGGAATTTAATACGACAGTACGTTGGGAAGCGTACAGTCTCGATAGGGAGGACGCTGCGGAGGCCACCTGCTACCCAAGTGGGGAGACTGGGGCAAATAGCATATGAACTAACCCTATGAAGGGGGAGTAAGCATATGAAATAGGATGGTTAGCGGTTAGGGAAGACACGGGTCCACCTGTGAGGGGGGACTGCACCGTGGCAGTATAAGCGTATGAAATCGCCTGGTGGGGATCGCACATAGCAGGCACCTATACCCAGAATGCGGGTTGACCAGCGGGCAGACCTACAACACTCCTCCGTTGAGCCAGATGCTGGGGGCCGGGGAGGAATCTCTGCAGGGTTCGCCAGCGGGGAACTTTACTGACAGAGTGAATAAGCGCACGTATCTCCGTGTTAGGGAGAATGGCGCAGCAAGCGTATTTGAACACCTTCACTGAGTTGTTTCCTCAATCACCAAGGGTTACCTAATACCCTTGAGGAAACCGGCTCCACTCGCAGATTGTAAAATCTTGCAAATGTGTTAGGTGTCGCCCAGCCCGCAGCTCTGCAGATGTCTGTTAGAGAGGCGCCGCGTGCACGCGCCCAAGAGGATGCTATGCTCCGAGTGGAGTGTGCTCGAACCTCTGGGGGACACGGCTCGCCCTGGCTTTGGTAAGCGAGGGAGATGGCATCCACTATCCAGTGGGCCAACCTCTGTTTGGATACGGCACTTCCCTTCTGCCGACCACCATAACAGACGAAGAGCTGCTCAGAGGATCTGATGCTCTGAGTGCGGTCCAGATAGATTTGCAAAGCGCGAACTGGACAAAGTAATGAAAGGGCTGGGTCTGCCTCCTCCGGGGGCAGCGCTTGCAGGCTCACTACCTGGTCTTTAAATGGTGTGGTAGGAACCTTAGGCACATATCCAGGCCGGGGTCTCAGGACAACGTGAGAGTAAGCCGGCCCGAATTCCAGGCATGAGTCACTGACCGAAAATGCCTCCAGGTCCCCCATCCTCTTGATGGAAGCCAACGCGACCAGCAGAGCTGTCTTCAGGGACAGAAATCTTAAAGATACTGATTCGAGTGGCTCAAATGGATCTGTGCGCAAGCTCGTGAGAACGAGGGCGAGATCCCAAGAGGGCATGAGAGGGGTCGGGGCGGATTAATTTGCCTAGCGCCTCTGAGGAACCGGATGATGAGGTTATGCCTTCCCACGGTGCTGCCAGCCACCGCGTGATGGTGAGCGGAGATGGCAGCCACGTAAACCTTGAGTGTAGAGGGCGACAGCCTGCTCTCCAGCTTCTCTTGGAGAAAAGAAAGCACAACGCTGATCTGGCAAGTTCGGTGGTCTTCTCTGCGAGAGACGCACCATTCAGTGAATAGACTCCACTTCAGGGCGTAGGCGCGCCTCGTTGAGGGGGCTCTCGCCTGAGTGATGGTATTAACCACCCCATGGGTAGGTTACCTAAGTCTTCCTCGCGTCTAAGGACCACACGTGGAGGTTCCAAAGATCCGGGCGAGGGTGCCAGATGGTGCCCTGTCCCTGAGAGAGTAGGTCCTCTCTCAAAGGGATCTGCCGGGGGGGGGCCATCGCGAGGAGTGAGAATTCTGACATCCAAGTCCGGTTGGGCCAGAGAGGCGCAACTAGCAAGACCTGTTCCTCGTCCACCCTGACCTTGCACAAGAGCTGCGCGAGCAGGCTCACTGGGGGAAACGCATATTTGCGCATGCCCCGAGGCCAGCTGTGGGCCAGTGCATCCGTGCCGAGAGAGCCCTCGGTCAGGGAAAAAAAACACTGGCAATGAGCGTTCTCGGAGGAAGCAAACAGATTGACCTGGGCTTCCCCGAATCGCGCCCATATCAGCTGAATCGACTTGGGGTGGAGTCTCCATTCTCCTGGACGTAAGGGCTGCCGTGAGAGCGCGTCGGCTGCACGGTTGAGCTTGCCTGGAATATGAATGGCGCGCATCGATTTCAGCCGCGTATGACTCCAGAGGAGCAGACGGCGAGCGAGCTGAGACATGCGGCGAGAGCGGATACCCCCCATATGGTTGATATACGCCACCGCCGCCGTGCTGTCCGTCCTGACCAGCACGTGTTGTCGCTCCAGCGCCGGTAAAAAACGGCGGAGAGCGAGGAACACTGCCAGCAGCTTTAGGCGATTGATATGCCAATGCAGCTGGGTGGCCCTCCACAGGCCCGCGGCTGCATGCACGCAACACACGGCCCCCCAGCCCGTGCTGGAAGCATCTGTTGAGACAACAACATGACTGGACGCCTGTCCTAGAGGCACTCTGGCCTGTAGGAATGATTGGTCGTTCCAGGGGGTGAGGGCGTGGCGACACAGTGCAGTAACAGAGACCCGGTGTGTGCCCGCGTGCCATGCGTGCCTGGGGACTCGATCGTGAAGCCAGTGCTGAAGTGGTCTCATATGGAGTAACCCGAGTGGCGTGACTGCGGCTGCGGATGCCATATGCCCCAGGAGCCTCTGAAAGGATTTCAGTGGGACCACTTTTTTCCTGTCGAACTCTCTCAGACAGTTCAGCATTAGCTGAGTGCGCTCTCCGGAGAGGCGCGCTGTCATGGTGTTTGCTCTTTTCTCGGTTGACCTGAAACCCCAACAGATGGAGGTGCTGGAGCACCTTGTCTCTGTGCACAGTCAACTGTTCCCGAGAGTGAGCTAAAATCAGCCAGTCGTCGAGATGCGGACGCCAGCGAGTATGCGGACGCCAGCGAGCCGAAGGGGCGCTAGGGCGCCCTTCACGAGCTTGGTGAAGACCTGCGGAGACAGAGAGAGCCCGAAGGGGAGGACTTTGTACTGCCAAGCTCGACCCTCGAACGCAAACCTCAGAAACTGACGGTAGCGGGGAAGGATGGAGACATGAAAGTATGCGTCCTTCAGGTCTATCGCTGCAAACCAATCCTGAGGACGAACGCACCGGAGGATGCGCTTCTGCGTGAGCATTCTGAACGGGAGCCTGTGCAGACAGCGGAGATCTAGGATCGGTCGTAACCCACCGCACTTTTTGGGTACGATGAAGTACGGGCTGTAAAACCCGCTCTCCATCTCGGCTGGAGGGACCGGCTCGATTGCAGGACAGCAATCTCCTCTCGCAAGACAGGGGCGGACCTGGGGCTGACCCTGGTAAAGTACACGCCCGTGAACTTCGGGGGCCGTTTCGCAAACTGAATTGTATAGCCGAGCCTGATTGTTTGTATGAGCCACCGCGAAGGACTGGCCCGCGCTAACCAGGCAGGGAGAGCCCTCGCTAATGGACTCATCACTACAATCGATGACGTACCTGCAGTGGGGAAGCGCTGGGGTCCCGCGGAAGAGCTGGAGATAAGAGAGTCACACTCACCTCGCTCCCGAGCTCCGGAGAGAGGGCTTGAGGAGTGGGAGAAAGGAGCCCGTCCTCCCAGATCCTGTGAGCCATTGGCGAAATGCACCGACTCTGCGAGCCAGAAGGCATAGCGTCCCGGACTGGCAGAGTTCGGGCTGTCACATCCCGAGAATTGGAAAAGTGCTCTTTCATTGATATTTTGGGGGCACTGAAAAGTACCGTTGGTATTGGAGCCCGGCCCTCCACCGGGGAAAAAGCAAATTCCCTCTTCTCCGGATGGCCTGTCTCAGGGACGCTTCGCGGTCCGTTTACCGGACTTAGCGGCGGCCTTGGCAGGGGGGGCGGCCGGCCTACGAGGTGCTTGACGCTGCCGCTTCGCCGGAGGCGCTGGCGGGAGCGGTGCAGCTCTCGTAGGCGGACGCCCTCGGTGAGGAGCAGCAGATGTGGATGGCTCGGCGGGCGGAGCGGTGTTACGGTCCCGCCGATAGATGACATTACCCATCGCATCAGACTGCTCTTTTTTCACCACCTTGAATTCCTGGGTGAATTCACCGACGGTGTCGCCGAACAGGCCAGCCTGGGATATGGGGGAGTCAAGAAAGTGAACTTTGTCGACCTCGCGCATATCTGCTAGGTTTAGCCAGAGGTGGCGTTCCTGGACCACTAGTGTGGCCATCGTCCTTCCCAGCGCACACGCAGCGGACTTTGTGGTCCGAAGAGCATAGTCGGTTGCGGTGCGGAGCTCGTGTAACAAGCTTGGGTCGGAACCACCCTCGTGCAGCTGTGCCAGCGCCTGCGCCTGGTAGCGCTGGTAGGTGGCCATAGCGTGCAAGGCGGAAGCAGCCTGGCCCGCAGCTTTGTAGGCTCTAGCTCCGAGGGAGGCAGATAACCTACAGGCTTTGGACGGGAGACAAGGCAGACCCCTCTAGGAGGAGGCGCCACGCGGACAAAGATTGACCGCAATAGCGCGCTCGACCTTCGGGATCGCCTCATAACCCTTGGCTGCTCCACCATCGAGAGTGGTGAGGGCAGAGACGCACGCAGATCGGCCAGAGAAAGGTGCCCTCCAAGACTGCGTGAGCCTACTGTGCACTTCCGGGAAGAAGGGGACGAGAGGCTTCGAAGGACTGGCCTTCTTATCCTCAACGTAGCACCCATCTAGTCGGTCCGGCCGCGGAGCTGGGGGATAAACCATCTCCAACCCCACGGCCGAAGCAGCCCGGGAAAGCACGGCCATCATATCCGACTCAAGATCTTTGACAGCGCTCCCCAGCCCGGAGGGAGGGAGCGAGTCTGGATCTTCATCGGACATTGACAGCCCACCCTCCGATGCAGCAGTGGACGTCTGGTCCCCGGTGTCATCGAGCGAGAGGGCTACCATCTGGTTAGACGGATCGCTTCCTCCGCTCGAAGCTTGGATGGAGCGCTTAGAGGAGCGGGAGGTCCGCGAGCCCGAGGGCGGCGGATAAGCTCCCACTGGAACCCTCAGACCTGCCCGAGTGCCCACTGCAGTGCAGGGAACAACTGGGGTGGTTAACTCTTTTGCAAGAGCCAACTGCGATCTTAACTGCGAAACAGACATGCCATCGCAGTGACGGCATGAGCTGCCCGCGAGCACCGCATTAACATGCTGGACCCCCAGACATGCTACGCAGTGCTCGTGCCCATCATCCGGGGACAGGAAACCACTGCATCCAGAAACGCACGGTCGGAGCGACATCTTGAAAAAGACGCGCTGTGCGACCGTGTTGCTCTTTTAGGTGAAAGTGCAATACAAACCGCTCGGGGAGGACCGGACCCAAAGGACGCCAGGCAAGGGAGAAACCCAGCTCGACCGTCTGCCGCCACGTATACCACTCTCTGGACCGGGAGACCGCTCTCGTTCACTCTCTCTCTTGCGGATTTCGGGAAATCGGCTGGAGGAACCCTCATCGATTCTTTCAGAAGGCTGTGAAGTCATCTGAAGCGAAAAGGATGCTTTGGCTTGCTAGCTCTGCTCTCTTATAGCAAGATTAATTGCAACGAGCATCAGGTGCGCAAGCTGAAGCTGCCAACTCATTGGCATTTCATTGGCCCGTTTACATACTCTTTCAGATGATTGGCTTTCTGAACGAAATCCCCATAGTGGAAGTTTCCACATAGCATTGAAGTTCCCCTTCCGAAGGGGAACTCATGATACTATTGATGAGGAATAGATGATGAAACAGGTCATGATTAGCCTATTTAATTTCCTTTGCGCTTCTCCATGTGTGCACTACTATATCAGTTCAGTATGTTCACTATGTTACATAACTGCCGCCTGCTGTTCATGTCTTTCTTGTGTTAGACCATTTCATGCTGTACCGCGCAACACTGCAGCATTGCGTGTGGTCACGTTTATTCACTCTCGCACTTTCAGAGATCACATCTGTATGTTGGTGACTTAAAAATGTGAACAAAGGCATGTTCTTATTCATTCATTCATTTTCCTTCAGTTTAGTCCCTCATCAGGTGTCGCCACAGCGGAATGAACTGCCAACTTATCCAGCTTATGTTTTACACAGTGGATGCCCTTCCAGCTGCAACCCAGTACTGGGAAACACCCATACACTTTTGCATTCACACACATACAGTACACTATGGTCAATTAAGTTTATTCAATTCACTTATAGCACTTCTCCCTCACAGTCTTTAAACTTGTGGGAAAACCCATGCCAACATGGGGAGAACATATAAACTCCACACAGAAATGCCAACTGACCCAGCTGAGACTAGGACCAGCGACCTTCTTGCTATGAGGCGACAGTGCTAACTACTTAGCCACCGTGCCACTCCACAGGTTCTTATTTAATTTGTTAGTTAAAAATTTTGTAAAATGTACAATTGTTACTACAATTTTCTAAAATGTAAAAAGTTCATTTCTAGGTTAAGTCAAACTAACTAAATAAATAAGAGCATACCTTTTATTACCATTTCAAACGCCAGCAGGTCAAGTGTTCACAACATTCAGAGTAGACATCCGATAACCCAACTATGAGCTCAACACAAAAATAACACAATTTTAACATGTAATAAATTACTTAACAGTAAAAGTTTTACACAGTGGATGCCCAAAATAATTTCAATGCCTAATTTCAGCATTTACTCTTCCATTTTAGTCATATGCTAAACTAAAAATCCACCAGTGAAGTTTTAGTTATTGCAACAAAAACTACTCATGTAGCTTCAATACAAAACATTTAAGTCGACTGAATGCAATGAAGTGAAGTTCAAGCAATTTTGCTGCTTTAGCTTATTTTTATTTAAGAATAAAAGAATTTAAGAATTTATTTCAAGAATTTTTTTTTTCCATAGAAGAATTGATGTTACACTTTTGACATATTCTGTTTGAAAGCATTCTGCCTTTGGTACAAAACAGTGCAGGGTTATTGTTTTCCCTATAGAGCAGAGAGAGAGAGATCACCTTTAGAGACTTAAGACAGCCCTGTGTGCTTATCTGAGAGGCAACTGGGACGACAGGGAGATGTTTCTGCCAACCCCTCAACCAAACCAATGAAGACATGCTCCAAAGCAGCTTCATGTTAAACATAAATGAGGAGGAGACAGGAAAAGGCGCTAAATTAAAAATGATACTCCCCTGATGGGCGCAAAGTAGTATTTTTGGAGCAGAGCGCATATTAAAATGTTAATGCCGATGGCCTTCAGCAGACCTGTGTGTTTATTCGGTGAGACAGGCTGAGCACCTGCACAAACCTTACATACACGTTCCCAAACCACATGCTGAATTATATGCTGAAATATATACACACATTCACACAGACAATAATTCATGCTCGCACTGCCATGTCAGTTTAAACACACTCTCTAACACAACCACATGATCTGTATTTAAAAATTTCTCAGCACCCTATGTATAATGTTTCTCCGTCTGCAGCTGATTCACATAAAACAATGAGTCAGCATTTAGACATAATCAAATAAATCCTAACAAAAAATGAACTATTGAATAATGAGAAATATCATTGCATAAATCACTTGCTCCTGAAAGTTCAAAGGGTAGCTGACTATTAGACATTTCAGTAATTTCACCAATTTGCCTGTCAAAAAAACTAAATAAGGTATATCAATAATGAATGTCTGTTGGCCCAGGTCTGCTGTGAGAGAGTTTCAGGGCAGATGGTGAAGCAGTCAACTGTCCCATTGGGTAAATGCTGCTTTATTACCACATATTGCAATTACTGCTCCTGTTTTTATGCCTTTCCAACTTAAATATTACATTTTTTGTTTAAAACTTATGTTATAGAAGAAGCAGCAGTCATAATAGTGTTTGATAACTGTATGTCATCATATCCAAACATTTTTCATAATCATAAAAATGGGAAATAGTACGTTTAAATTGTGTATTTAAAAAAGAAAATCAAACATGGAGAGTCTCAAAAACCCTTTTTTAAGAGGAACTACTTTCTTCTGCCGTTCATACACATCTGCAGCTGACGTCAGAACAGCAGAAACTGTTGCTACCTCACAAACGTCACTTTAGAGCTAGTATTTGAATGATTCTCCTTGGATAAATGTTTGAAATGATGACAAAACAGGTGATTTTGCTCACATTTTAAGCTTATATTGCAGAACGGCATGAAATGCCATCAGTCTTTAGAGAATTCCGCGCTGAATCTCTGAAATTATGAATATTTAAAATAGGCACTGTCCTTATTAATAAACTGCATGTTGCAATCTAAACAACTACATTCTTGCCTAAAAAAGCCTCAAAAGTACATTATGTTGTCCAACAGCTGCAATATTTGTCAAACTGTAGTCCTCTGCCTGCCACTCGTGTAGGTGGAGTAATACACAGAGGTAAAGAAACTATACGAGTGCTGATATTCGCTAATATTTTGCAGAATTATTAGCCCACCTTTGAATTTCTTTTTCTTTTTTAAATATTTCCCAAATTATGTTTAACAGAGCAAGGACATTTTTACAGTATGACTGATAATATTTTTTCTTCCGGAGAAAGTCTTATTTGTTTCATTTCGGCTAGAATGAAATAAATTTTTAATTTGTTTAAAACCATATTTAGGTCAAAATTATTAGCCCCTTTAAGCTATATTTTTTTCGATAGTCTACAGAACAAACCATCGTTATACAATAACTTGCCTAATTACCCAATCCTGCCTAGTTAACCTAATTAACCTAGTTAAGCCTTTAAATGTCACTTTAAGCTGTATAGAAGTGTCTTGAAAAATATCTAGTAAAATATTATTTACTGTCATCATGGCAAAGATAAAAGAAATCAATTATTAGAAATGAGTTATTAAAACTATAATGTTTAGAAATGTGTTGAAAAAAATCTCTCCGTTAAACAGAAATTGGGGGAAAAAATAAGCAGGGAAGCTAATAATTCAGAGGGGCTAAAAATTCTGACTTCAACTGTATATAATCAAAATATAATAGTTAAAAAAAAAAATAATTAGCATAAATTTGAAATAGAATTAGTAGCCATGTAAACATCTTTTTTAGCCACTTTCAATACTTAAGGTATCTTTCCTAAAATTTCTGTTTAAAAACGTCTTATTGACTAAACTTCTGAAAAGTAGTTTATTTTGTGGCATGTATACAGATTCTAAAATTGCATTTTTAGTAGACTATTATAATGTATACCTCATCATCACACAGTTAAGGGAATGTATTATTTATAAGAATAACCAGGCACCCGCAGCATATCAGGCAAAAAAAATCTGGTAATAGGATTTATTAATAGAACTATCCACCTAAAGGCTACCCTTTGAAAGAACAAAAATGAATTTGAGCTCAAATACCACAAAATAACTGATGCTTTTTAATCATACTAACCTCAGGGTAATCAGCGCTTAAAGAATAATACATTCAATTCCACAAAACCTTGAGGAAAGTTATGTAGAGATATACTCTGCCACAAATGGTATAATGTAATTCAGCTTGTGTGATGTGTCAATGTGATGTTTTTTACGTTTAAATGTCACCCACATTTTTGTCTGTGTGAGCTGTGAAAAGTAAGGAGCATTAATACATTAAAACTATTATAATTATAAAAAGTATAAAAAAGAAAGATGATGAGACATTAACAGTGAAGGTTAATAATAAGATCATTTACACATGTGAGTGGGCTGGAGATTAGGAAATCAGTACTTGTGTCACAGTGACATATAGCAGTGTGCAGAATAGGAGTTTTGCAGAGCAGATTGTGGTGATGTAATTAGCAGCAAGTACCTGAATGGTAGTGCAGCAGCAAAACCTGACTGTGATCCCCTGTGGTTTTAGGCATGAACCCAACAGTAACTTGCATGCTTTGACCAACATCAAGCGTCCCTACAGATGGCTCTACAGAAAATGGCCTGTTGGGAACACATACATCATTGCAGACACACTGTCTTCATACTACAATGTCAAAACAATTTCCATTGACACTGCTCTCTTACCTGCATGTGCTGAGCTTGAATTTAGCTTCACAATTTCCTATGTTCCGCACAAGCAGAGTTCTCTGGGATAAGCACTTGACTGGACACACTAAGAAATGGAGACTGTCAGGAAAGTCCAAGATGGCACGGGGTCCAATTGCACGAATGGGCACCTCAAACTTCTCACGTTCAGTCACACAGATAACATTGTGGATATAATCCTGTGATACAAGCATCTGAAAGTCAGTTGCTGCTAACAGAGGCAGTATGTAGTTTCAAGTCTAAGACTAGTCTTACGCTTTGAGTATTTAACTATTTAAAGCAACACAATATATATTTTTTAGACCTTAAAATAACGTCTCTACAATTATTTCAGTAATAAAACAACTCTTTACCGGGATGCACAAAATTTTCTGAAAGTTATTGCCTGAAAAATGCATCTTCACTGTTTGGACAAAAGAGAAAAATGATCAAAAATATAAGCACAAAAAAAGATTACGCTGCTCCTGCACCACCCAGAATTGTTCAGAGCATGAGTTTCACTCTCCCTCCAGCCATCATAACTGTGCGATATGAAGCAGCGCTCACACCAGACGTGGAGCGCGCTGAGCTATGAAACCCATTGATTTCAATGGCGTGCATGTGTGGTTTGATGTTGCCCCAACCAAAGACCAAGAGCAGTGGAGCGCACCATTGAAAAATTCATGTGTTTTGCACTGCCCATGGGGAAACTTTTACTTGACAGCATTCACAACACTGGTACCAAACCATTCCAATTATCATTCATGGAAGGGCCATAAGCAAAAAAGTTACATAGTGTGAAGTTAATATGAGGCGTGACAGTAAATGGCAAATTCTGGATATGCTCATTAAAAAATGGTCGATGAAAATGACAAGATAAGCATAAATTTAGAAAATGCACATAAAAAATATATGCCATTAACTTTGTAGGATAAACTTTTTATTTGATAAGAAAAGATGCACATAAACTATGATGGAAACACTTTTACCGAACAATTTCCAGTATGCGCATCATAAGATTTTGTTATAAGAGATCATGTTATGATAAAAATGTGTGCAAATGAACAAACCAGCAGGCTGAGCACATTGTAAAACATCTCACATGTTGTTTTGGTCATTATAAAACTCCTTAACCATCTCAGTATTAGAGTTATTATATTATTATATTATGACCTCCAGAATCAAGAGCATCTGTGCTCCTCGTCTCACGCCTTCAAACGCCACCGCACGTTCACTGTGTGTCAGGATTGCCTTCTGAGGCGCAAGTCATTTATTAAATGAAGAAAAGATTCACGCAGCTTTTCCTATCGCAGCAAATTTGATTTTTACTGTGGTTTACTTTGACTCGTTGGATGAAAACGCTGGTTTATTCGCACATCTTTTATGCAATAAATAATCCAGTTTTGCGCATAAAGTTAATTTGCATTTTTGGGTGGAAACATAGCTATTGTTTCAACCAGTTGTCGATGTCACTTTATTTTGATGGTCCGTTTGTTGAATTTAAGTTACATTGCATCTACATGCCAACTAATTCTCATTAGATTTTTAGTTTAGGGTTAGGGTTAGTGTAGGTTGACGTACTTGCAATGTTTCTTTTAGTCAGTTAAATCTGTTTAGCAGCAGTATCAACAGATATTAAGTAGACAGTCTACTAATACTCAAATTGACCATCCAAAAAAGTGTTACCCAGTTGTCTGTCTATGAATACTTTGATAAGTCTTTGAATATTAGCTTGCTTTGCTTTAAGTGAATCTGAGTTTATTTTCCCACATACATTATTATGATTTTATACACTGGCTTGCCAGAAATAGAAACCACTGTCTCAACTCTCACTAATTGTCAAGCTGGAAGGCGATTGAAATATTTGAGCAGAATGCTCTCAATGCCTGAAGGTTCAATGTTTACACTTTTTGGGATATAGTCTTAGCAATGGCACACTTACCATAGTCAAAAAAATTACAGAAAAAAAAGTTTATTTTGCCATTAAATATCTTACATCACATTTAATTTAATAAACCCAAGGCTTCAAAAATTACTGAAGTGGAAAGAATCCAGAATCTTTAGTGACATGCAAAGGAACCCTTCTAAACCCAACAAAAAAATTCAAGCAAGAGAAAAATAATCATGCTGTCTTTCAACCATCACTGCTCTATTTTAATAGGCTAGATTTGAAATAAGTATGACCTAATCTGCATGCATATTTTGCCAAACAATAACAACAAAGACAAAAAATCTGCAATATAGAGCCACTAATAGACAAACAAGTGGTTATGGTTAACACTAAGTCCCCAATGTCCCGTGCTATCTTCAATTTTTCAGAAATTATATGTTAACTGGATGTTAACTTTTATTTACAAGACAGTGTTTTATATTAACATTTTCTTGGTCATTCATTTCCCATGAGTGCACTACCAATGGCAATTTATGCATAACCAATAAAGTAGCATCAGTTGCAGTTCTATTGGAACTAATAACTTTACCTTGCTCTCTTGTGGAGTGAAGAGAATGGTGAATGTAGATGCCATGCCTGGAGCCACTTTCTTACTAACATCTAGTGGGCTCACCACTTTAAAATACAGTGAGTCGTCTACAATCACCTTTACCAGTCGAGGAACCTGCAAGAGTTAGTAACATTAAGCCAGCGATTATTATACATTGAACAGAATCATAAATCGTCTTGAAGGAATGAAGCAAGATGTTAAATCATGCATGTCACCAATGAATATAAAAATTTAAAGACAAAAAATATAAGTCAAATACTATCAGCAGATATCTGACAAAATGTAAAATGGCTTCCTTATTTCAGCTTTAATAGGAAATATGTTTATAAGGTTTTCTTTGATAACCTTTACATGTTCAGGAATCTGCAATAGTCAGCAGCTAGTCAGTCTACATTAAGTCATGGATAATTATACATGAAAATGGGCAATATAATCTGCAAATGTCGTAAAGAAATAGTGCACTATGTTAAATTGTGTAAATACTGTATAACTGCCATGTTCTGATGAATGTGAACAAAATCATATATGCAACAGGACAGATTTCAAGAGTTCACACTTAGCTGATGATTGATTTTGAAGCTTGTCTGGCATGCTGTCCCAGGAGAGAGCCCTGAGCTCATAAGATCCTCGAGCCCGGGGCTCCCTCCCGTTTGCAAGGCGAGAAGGGAGTTTGAGCTCAGGTAGATCTCGAGCATTCCCCTGCTGTAGTAGCTAATAAACAGATAGTACCTCTTAAGAGGTAACTTCTTACTAGGAGCATGTCTATGGATTAGTCAATTAACTTGAGTTGCATGTTTTTGGACGGTGGGAGGAAACCGGGGAACCCGGGGGAAACCCACGTGAGCACGGGGAGACTGTGTAAACTCCACACAGAAACGTTGGCTGGCTTGGTAAGAACTAGAACCAGTGACGTTCTTGCTGTGAGGCAACAGTTCTAACCACTGGGCCACCATGCCACCCATCTAGGAAAGGAGGAGGAGTAGGGGTGGAAGGGGGGATTCTTCAAAACAAAGATGGCTGTCATATGGAACCTAGGGTATTTATAGTGGCTTAGGAATCGTCTGATTGGTGAATCATAAATTGAATAATGCGGGGCCGGCTGTAAGCATAAACACCTGATCCTCTCGAAATTAGTTTATAAATAAACTTCACTTACGTCAAGAATACTGTAGCAAGTAGCACAAACATTGCCACTATATTTAAATTAGTCTGACTAACTAGCAGTTGATTAGGAGTAATCAGTCATGGATACGAGTAATTGGTCCTGTTTTGTTATTCCAGTTAGACTAATGTATCTTTCAATGGAAGTTATGTCTTGCAGAAAATAATTTGATGACTAACTTGTAAGACAAGTCTAAGCAGTTTGTGCAACTGACAGCAGAAGTGCACACATAAGATTTGCAAGGACAATTACATTTGGGCCACTATTTTGTATACAAGTGAAAGGGGGTCGGTAAAGGTTTTCATAAATCCTGGTAATTGAAAAATGTCCAGGACATGATTAAGAGTGATATGCAAATGTCCTGTGTGACCAATTATTTCGGCAAGTAAATCCTTTTCAAATTTCAGTTTCTATTCTTTGAATTCGAAGTTCATAATAAAGCATACAAGTATAAAGACTTACATGACTAAATGTAATATTATAAATTTTTTTATATATAAAACAGATAGATCCTGTCTTTGATGCTGATTAGTCAAAAAGTAAAATGTTGATGTGACCACGTCTATACTTGGTGAAGTGCAGAGCAAATAGTATTTAAAAGCTTTCTATTTTACATGTTGTCTGTACAGTATAAAAATCTCTGGAATCAATTCATTCATTTTGTTTTCGGCTTAGTCCCTTTATTAATCTGGGGTCACCACTGCGGAATAAACCGCCAACTTATCCAGCATATGTTTCAAGCAGCGGATGCCCTTCCAGCTGCAACCCATCACTGGGAAACACCCATACACTTCCCTTCACACATATACAGTACGGACAATTTAGCTTACCCAATTTACCTATAACGCATGTCTTTGGACTTGTGGGGGAAACCAGGAGCACACAGAGGAAACCCACGCGAACACGGGGAGAACATGCAAACTCCACACAGAAATGCCAACTGACTTAGCCGAGGCTCGAACCAGCAACCTTCTTGCTGTGACGCGAGAGCGCTACCCACTGCACCACCGTGCTGAACTCATAAAACCAATTTGTGTTGCAACAAAATGTAGGAATTTAGTTAAATTATTAGGTATTACAAAATAAGTATGTTTCAGTAAAAAAACAATAAATTTTTTCCCTTAAAAAACTCAAGAATTGTGTTGTTTCAGCTCATTTCAATTTCATTTCAAACAGCAAAACAGCATTTTTGAGTGTATGTTCATAAATTGAGTGAAACGTTTTGTTAGACAAACTGATGCAAATGGGCATAAAGCAGACAAGCTTAAACTGTGCAAAATGGAAAATTACTATTTTTATGTTGAAAGATAAGCAAATGCATGTGAGTGAGAAAATGTTGCCTTTTGTGTTGCAAAATAAATAACAGTGTATGAGAACAGTTACAGATTTTTTATTTTTTTTTTTACAGTTTTCAGTGTTTTTATTTGAGCTTGAATTAGATGAGGCATGTTCACTGAGCTCTATAATGACTGGTCTGCTCATTGCATCTTAAACTGCTGTCAGGCGGTGAAACTGCTGTCACCGGAAGTGCTCAAGCAGCCCATTTACTGACAGACAAAACTTGTCCTTAAAAAACCTTTCAAGTGTTTTAGTCACCCTGTGTTAAATAATTCTTAGTACTATGTATGTATATGTATTGTTACTTCAAATGATATCTGTAATGTTGATAGTCATTTTGGACAAGAATTATTTAAAATCATTGGTGTATCTGCTGCGCATCGACGACACAGGTATTGCTAATAATGGAGTAAATATTTAACATAAACATAACAGTTATTGGTAGCAGAAATGAATTTGAATGCCTGTGTTATTTTATAAGCCTATAATGTGTCAATTATCTTAAAATATCATGCTCAGAGCCACTGTACGCAAATAAAACTTCATAACTTGAAATCCTTACATCACCAGTGTTGTTTTATGCAAATATTATGCATGTATTTACCAACATATACTTTAGATTATTCAAGACAGCAAGTTCTGCAGCATTTTCATAGCATTATATTTTCCATATACAGTACGCATTTAGTCTAAAGATTGTTGAATTATTTGTTTATTTAAATTATCTCAACAATACATTCTGAAACATTTAGAGTTATTGTATGAATAAAAACATTAGCTAGCAAAACCGAACACAGTGAATTCCTTACAAAGCATCTTTAATCAGAATTCGAAGCACTTTGACATTTGTAATACATGTGGAAGTGTCACTGTCAGTCTGTTGCTGCTTACTGTCATTGTCAGTCATTTTTGTGACAAAATAATGGAATCTTATTAACATACACATAGTTGTTTTGGCTCCAATGTGTAAAACACATGATGAGAGTTTTATAACACAAATATAGTATTCAATGTGTGAAGGTGTTGCAGAGACAACAGAAAGCACACTTGTGACCTTGTGTATTTAATATGACATGCATGACCTCTCATAGCTTATAGCTCAAATATAACACTGACTATTCAATATAAAAAAATGACAATATAATATCTGAAGCATAAGTCACCTTGTCCCCATTTCGCAGCTCTAAGGGCACCTTGTATGTCTGAAACGGTGAGTAGTTCTGGAACACAATCTCAGACGGGTACGGCTGAAACATGGCCTGGTCCAAATCTAATGAGGAAAACTATGAGGCAAATGTCAAAATCAAACTTTTAGAAGATATCTGAAGAAATGTACACTTAAAATTGCTGACATATTTTATCTTCAGTATGAAAAAAGATCATTTAATGTATGTTTGCATGAATACAATATTAATTTTGCTAGAAAAAGATTGGTTAACACTACTTATAAAGTATGGCTGTTCATAGCACTGTCATGAAACCTTTATAATCAAGACATGATGCATGTGATGAATGAGATTTTATTCATGCTTATGACAGCTGTCATTAAATGTTATTAGCTCTGTTATGTTTTTTTAATTCAAAGGTGACATTCTTTAAACTTGACATAACCAAAAGCATCATAACCTATCTTTGTCTTTGTCATGACAACTTGACATTACCAAAAAAACATAACTTGTCATAAATCTGTCATAAACATGATGGTCATGAGGCCATTACAATTGTCATGAATTTTATAGCAGTGTAATTTAATATTTTTCTTGATCTCAACTACAAAAGAACTAATTGAATTTGTCATTAAATATCAATTATTAATGACGCTGTTATAACATTATTTTATAAAGTATTGACACATTTAATAAGATATTTTAATGATATATTCCTTTTGTTTCACTGAAAAAAGTGAGAAAAATATTTATGACGCAATTATAATGCCTCATGACAATCCTGTTTATGACAGATTTATGACGTAAGTTATGATTTAAGTTATTGTGTCATAATTTCAAGTTGTCATGACAAAGACTGGTTGTGTTGTATTTTGTTATGTTAAGTTGTAAAAGAAAATGAGCATAAGCATGCATAAAATCCTAATTACTTTCATGATGTGTCATGACATGATTATAAATGTATCATGACAGTATTATGAACACACCCTTCAAGTAAAGTATTACCAAAATTTGTGCTGTCACACAGGGTTGTATTAAGTCATAACATGTAGCATTGAGATTTTCACATATAATTACATTCATCAAATCCAGTTTGCCTCACATTTGTTTCGAGTCAACATAAAAGCCTGACATACAAAGGTATTGTAAACAGCAACAATTGCTATACTGTACATTTTAAAAGTCTTCAGTATCTCCCCAGAGAGAAACTACAATGATGACCTTAATCAACTTTGAAAATGTTGCTGCTAAGGGATGCAGCCAGTGATGTAGAAGAGCAAACTAATTAATTAAGCACTGGAGCTGAGCATGCTAAAATAATGGCATTTTACCTTGTGATGTGTGGTCTCGCTCATGTCCAAAAGCTCCAAGATTCGAGGCGGATGCATCTCGAATGTGTTTGATAATCGCTCTTCTGTGGTTTGGCTCATTTCTTGAGCATATACAGATGGAATCAGCTGCAAAGACATATTCAGACTGTTATGAGTGCACATGTATACAATGAAAAATTATTGTCCTTTTTCTACAGCAGTATTTTATGTTGCACACATTATTCTTTGTAAAGCAGCTTTGGAACAACATGTATTGAAAAAGATAAAAATACATTGAATTTATTATTTGTTTTTGTTTTCTTATACTTGTCTGTTTTATTCCTGTTTATGTAAAGCACTTTGAATTACCACTGTGTATGAAATGTGCTATGTAAATAAACTTGCCTTGCCTTGACAAACTTGGCATGTTTGTGTTTTATAGTGCATTATATTAACATGTTGACATCAGTGACTTAACTGCTTAGACAACCATTTAAAATGTTAATTATTTTTCAAATATTTTTCTTCAAGCCTGGCCATAACTTTTTAAAAAGTCACTAAAAAGAGGTTGATTGCTCTAATTAGAATAAAAAAAGCAAGACTGATTACCCCTTGGCTAACTGGTCAAATTAGTTCTTAAGAGTCTTAACGTGATAGGATATGTTTATGCAACTGTACCCAGAAGTCTATTACTTACACAAGAGTCTACTGGGTTTTAAATGTCATAAAAAATAAAAGAGAAGCAGTTTAGCAAATAAAACAATATATTTATTCATTGTCATTCAAAAAAAGAACATAAAAATGCACTTATTTTTTCATAATAAATCAAATTTAGAAAGATTTTTAGTTAAATTATTAATTTAATGTGGGATGTGAGTCATTTTTAAAATATTGTTTAAAACATACAGCCTTTTATGTGTCTAAATGAAAGTGCATGATGCAAGTTTTGTGAGTATTTGAAGTTGCAAAAGGGACCTGTTTGAATGAAGGGCTTGTAGTAAATGATAATGTCACATTTTATTACAATATTGGTAACAAATAATTCTCAATTGTTATAAAAAGGTTCAGGTGTGCTTTTAGTACAATCTTTTAAACTAAAAATGGAAATAATATTTTTGGTCAACTTTTAGTGGATTTAGAGATTATAATCTGCTGTACAAACAAAACTTGCTAAATAGCTGTTACAAACTAAACTCAAAGTTTACTTTTATAAAATTAAAAATGGATCAACTTAATCAAATGTAACTGACAGAGAACACTTACAAGAATACCTGACATACAAGTGCTCTTAATATTTTTGTGAAACCCTGCCTAATAATTGCAATTTTAGGTTTACCCCCTAATGACGCTTTATGTAGTAAGCGCCATATCGATATTATTGATTTAGCCTCATTGCTAGCCAGGGGGCAAATGCTGCTAAATTGGAAATCCCCATGTGCCCCTGCAAATCTGTCCTGGCTGAAAGACCAAATATTTTTATTTTATTTATTTATTTTTTGCATTTGGAAACAATTAAACACTCTATTAGGGACTATTATTCATCCCTGTGATTTCTTTTGTCAAAACCTTAACTTCTTTTTCGATATAAACCCCCCTCCCAAACAATCCCACCACCACCACTCCCTCCCCTTCCCTCCCATGTTTTTTTTTCTCTTCTTCTTCTTCTTTTAGTATTTAGCATAATTTCTTTTCCTTTTTTCTAGTAATTAATTTTTTTCTTCTTTTTTGTGGGGTCGATTTGGGTTGGGTTAAGGGTAATGTTTTAGTTGTTTACATGACTGTATTTCATTTATACTATATGTTCAAAACTATTCAGTTTGCATATCTTGTACTAAGTGTCATTAAAGTTTCTGCTTAATAAAGTACTATAGCAAAAACGAATACCTGACATTATGTCAAGAATAAGCCAGTCTATAACTAACGTAAATGTACGAATTATCATTAACTAATTATTTATGTGTATACATAATAATTAATCAGGTATAATCATAACTAATGCATTTAGTTATTCTTTGTGCAAATCAAACTTTGTAAAGTAAAGAGCTACCAAAACATTTACAATCTCACCTTTGAAACATTTGCCTCCCTTTTCACCAGTTTGGGATGTCGGGGTGTCACTTTTGTTTTGAATCCCGCTGGCATCTTCTCGCGTGAACTTCGGAGGTTTGAGTGAGAAGCTTGGACATTCGAGGCTGGCATTTTAAAAGACTCGCGTATCTGCGAAATCGAATGTTATTGTTAGAGATGTCTGGCTTCTTGTGAACAGCCAACAGAAGAAATGTTTAACCGAGAAATGGGTGAATAGACGCCATTCGTACTCCCGGTCGCTTCCTTGGTAAAGTTTTGCTCATCCGCAACACAAGACGTTTCAAAATTACGTTTATGAGAACTATCAACTAAGTTTTAATACAACTGAAAAAATAAAGCTTTTACAATTTCTGCTGATTTCTTGTAACGCTCTTCAGTCTGTGTATGTTTCTCAACTTTGAGCGTGGTGGTTACCATGACGGCAGTGCCCATGGCTCTGGGTACTCACTGTTCTTAGTAAACAGTTCTCCGATTGGTGCGCGTGTTCAAAGACACCCTGTGATTCGCTGAAGTGTTAGGGCCAGAGCAGGTAAAGATATCTGTGCCATAGCAACTTAATAACCACAAACAAAGAGTATCCTTCCCTTTTGCTGTCATTATGATTAAATCTGAAAGAATAATAAACTGGAGTCTATAGCGTAATTCAATATTCAATTCAGTTTTATTTACTGACTGTATATAAATGTAATTTAATATATGTATATAATATATATATATATATATATACAGTTATAGATATCTATCTATATATATATATATATATATATGT
>CAIGQZ010032545.1:14724586-14763484 GCA_903798205.1 Danio tinwini | reverse complement strand
TTCTTTCTTTCTTTCTTTCTTTCTTTCTTTCTTTCTTTCTTTCTTTCACATATAATAGAAGGCATTTAATGCATTTAACCTAAGGCATTTATAATAATTTCTATCTCAAATTAAACTATTATCTTTCCTATTCAACAAAAAATCATCAAAACATCACAGCTTCCACAAAAATAAGCCTTCATCACTGATAACATATTGTTTTACTAAATTTCTCATTAAAAATACTTTGTGTTTGAACAGGCATGAGTACTGTTCCAGAAGTAGTGATCGCTCGGCACTGTGGGATCCGTGTGTTTGGACTCTCCCTTATTACCAACAAAGTAGTGACCGACTACGACAGCAAGGAACGGGCCAATCATGAAGAAGTTCTGGAAACCACCCGAATGCGAACCGAGGACCTGCAAAGGATAGTCAGCAATGTAGTGAGAAAAATGTAGTGAAAACAATGAATTAACCTCAAATCCTGCTGCTGATTTAAACGCACTCATTTTCACCAAGACAGCTTAACAATGTAGAATGCATACAGTATACTTAACGCTTCTCATATATCTTATTCAGGGTAACTTTATGAACTTTCCAGTGCCTCAAGACTCCCTCAAGAGTCCAAATTTAGGCTAGGTTCATTTTGTTTACTTTTAATGTTGATCGCACTGCTGTAAACACCGTGGTACTAACACGTCACTGTGAGACTAGGTATTAATATCACATGCATACTGTATAATGCATTCGCTTTCGTCCTAAAATGAATGTTAAGAACAAATGAAGTAGCAGCGTTACATAACTATCAGTATTCCTGTCAGTATGTCTTGAAAGAAGAGTTAAAGAACAAACGTGCAGGAAAACAGACAATCACACACTTATTTCCTTTATACAGTGATGCAGTCCAACTTTACTGGATGAAAGGGAGCTTCAAAGACTGCAAAATTAGTTACCAACATAATCAAACACTATATTATACCAGTAAATGTTTGATCTTTTTGAAGTTTTTTCAAATTGTCTAGATGTTTCCAAAGAAATTTACAGACTTTTTATGTTTTCTGCAAGTAATATGTAATAAATTATTAGAGATGTTTTATAGGTTTTTAATAATCTAGGAATGTGATGTATTTTACTACGAACTGTATTTTGACACAGACACAGTAATATCAAATAAAATAATATAAATAATGTGTGGTAGTGAATGTATTTTTTATTAGTCTTTGTTTTAATTTAAATTCTGAGATTGTTTGATTTGATGTGTATAAAAAAATACGAAGATCAAAGCTAGTCTTTTGCAACTAGTTTGGTGATCAGTGTAAGTTTATTGCTACATACAGTACACTGTAAAAAGCGATTAGTTACTTAAAGGGCCATGAAACCCCCCTCTTTCAGTTTAAGCCTACCTCAGAATTTTTTCAAAAAGTACTCCGAGACGGCATGGAGCGCTGCGAACAGAGGGAGGAGTGGGCGTGGCCAGCAGAGTAGGGGAAAAAAGGCGAGCAAACAACTGTTGTCAGTTGGTTCACTAAATGAGACACAAACCTTGAGAAGACCCATGATTTTATAGTTTACAAAGTTAAATTGCAAAGAAATAAACAGTAATTTAATGCCCTGCTACATATGTTATTCGTAATTTCATAAACACAACCACAATTTGTTATATCATTATAAAGATAATCATGTTTATTTAAACACTATAAATGAGGAGGACTGCTCTCCTCCTCAATCCCTGGGTCTGAATGCAAACACAGTGGAGCGGTACAGCAGGTCTCTTGCCCTGTCTATTTCAACTATTAACCCTGCTGGTAACCTGGAGATTTTAAACATAAGTGAACACAGCAAAGATATAGGCGATGTGTCTGAATGGTAATGAACTCAACTGATAAAAGACAAAGTCCACCATTCTCCAATTCTTGTACAGCTCTCCTGACAAAAATGCTTGCTGCAAACTAACAACTTTGCTGTATCTGCCCAGACAGCATCACGGGAAACACATGCAACAAACTCCTTAGATCATGGGAAAAAATATGAGACCCACCCGTGCCGTGCAGACGCGGTCTCACCCAGTCATTGGGTCACAGCTTGATATGTCTGCCTTGCTTTTGGAAAGCACGTGCTCTCATGAATAATTAAGAAGCAGGTTCTTCTCATAGGAGAAAACTCTGCTATGAATAATAATACAGAGATACCGAGGCATCATCACTCCACTAGCAGATTCGCGCTACGTCACCGGTTTTGAACCCGCCCCAAAAATTATTTAAAACCTGGAAGATGAAATTAGCTGACAAAAGCTGAAAATTATCCAGTTTTCCCCATAATTAAAGCTGACAGGTGCTAACGTTGCCTTAACTGATGCTCAACACACACAAATCTGTTAACATTTTTAAAAAAGTACTCCAGGGTGCCCTGAACCTTTAAAAGCGATAAGTTGACTTTACTTAAAAAAATTTGTAAACGTGTTGTAACTTGGAACTGTTAAGTTGACTTAACATGTCTTAGACTTGACTTAACTTAAATTTAATAATTATGTTTAATAAATAATTTTAAGGTTTTCCTAGTAATGGGTGGAAGGGCATCGGCTGCGTAAAACATATGCCGGAATACTTGGTGGTTCATGCCACTGTGGCGACCCCTGATAAATAAGGGACTAAGCCGAAGGAAAATGAATAAATGAATAATTTCAAGGCAAATATATATATATATATATATATATATATATATATATATATAGTCAGCTACACGGTAAAAAGCAACCCAGGTTCATTGTGATTACATACCCCTATATACATTTCTAGAGAGCAAAATACATTTCAGGAGATACCATGTTTTGCAGTTTTTGTTTTCGCAAATCCGCCAGAGGCCGCTGTGTATGCTTTTGAGATCTCAAATTTCTTGTGCGAGTGCCATTCGCGCCTGCTCTTCTCGTGTAAATCCATCAAAGACCGCTGTCGACTGACTGGATGACTTACTGGTTGACTGACCCATCCTCCTCCTTTCCTAAACACTACCGATAGTGTTTTAAAAAGCACAGACTGACACTGATACTGGGCAAACTGGTAACAGCGGAAAAGCCGTCCATACGGAGGTGTAAGATGGCTAAACCTCTCCAGAATGTCAGATCCTGAGAGCTGATATGGAATTTCATGAGATGCAATAAAACAACAAACTTTTTGGTCTGAGAAGAAAATCAGGAAACCAGCTGTTTAACTGTTCTATTCAAATCACTGTTGACAATCCAAACGTAGGTTGGAAACACAGGGCTACACCTCACCAGGGGGGAATGCGAGAAAGTTTACCCTTCTCATTTCACCTCAAGCCCCCCTTCTTGACCTTTAAGCTACATTTCTCCATCAGTGCAGTTGACATAAAATGTCCAAGGTTTTAATATGGTGTATCTTGTAGTACTCTATTCATGTTTGGTATCATTTTAAATGTCTCTGTGTGATTGGTAAAGTGGTCTTAATTTCATTATAATATTTCATTTGTATATGTTGATTTGGTTTTTAACTTTGATAAAATCTCTGCCAGATGCTCCCCCCTCTAGAGATGATTAACATCTCAAATTCACCAGGCAGGGGTCTCTGTGACGCCTCTATTGTCTTGAATTTATGGCTGTTTGTTCTGAGTTGAGTATATAAGGTAAAGATGTGATATGGCTCAGGGGAATCTTGTAGCCAAGACCCCGTTGCAGCAACTCTGAGACTTATGCTGCAATGTATTTCTCTGATCAGGTATGCATTTCTATCTCTTGGATTTATCCTTGAGTAATGGATGTTATATTGTTACAGTATCATCTCTGAATTGGCTTTATGATTGTTTTATTATATAATTGGCATAATACAATTTTACCTGACGAACTCATTCTGAGTTCTCCTGAAATCTTTTATATCTAGTAGATTAAGTGGAGTCTGCGCTACCTTTATGTTGCGGCATCGTTTTATGATTTCAAGACACATTTGTATGGAGCAGTTTGCACAACAGTATGGAGATCTTTTAATCATTTAATCACTGATTTTAGCAAGGTGCGTGACCATTGGCTAAGTGAACTATTCATTTAGGATGAGTAAGCAGTTGGCAACCAGTCTATTTGAATATTAGTTAATCCTGCACCCTCTGACTAACTTCAGAGTGTCGCCATTCTGTCCGTGAGAAGACACGCAAACTCATGGCGTGAAACTCTAAGCGGCGTTTGGTCCGTAATGAACGTATAAACTGAAGAGTATGGGAACAGATAGATCAAAACTCTAAATTAAATCATAAATGATTATTGTGATCTGTTCCTAAAATTAGAAATACAGTCTAAATATTACGATCACTTAAAATTGGAGTCAGATTAAATTCGGAGCTAAATACGAATATAAATTAATTCTAATAAATAACAGAATTCTTTTCAGAAGCCCTAGAAAAGGCTAACATGCATTTAACCTTCGACCATGCTGTTAGTTTCGTCATTGGGCTAATAGATGGACTTTTACAGAGGTAAGCGTCAGCTGGTAAACGGTCAGCTGGCAAGCTAGAAAAGGAACAGCGTCATACACCCCGTATCATTCGTTTTAAAGACGAAATGCAGCAATATGTTCCTCAACATAATTCGCGATCTCGAGAAATGTATATAGAGCTACAGTTTCAGAATAAGCCTATGTTGATAAAAAATACTGATTTACACACGTTATTTATTTTGTTCAAACACAAATCAGTTACAGTTTTTCTCAGTCGCTTTGGAGCATTTCTCACAACACTATTTACATTTGCACAACAGTTAATGCATTTCTCAAAACAATTAGTACGAAATTGATAACTTGCAAAAGCATGTCACTTGCTCAAAATGGATAGCTCATTCCTCAAAAGCAAGTATTTATTTCAATGAAACTATCAGTGTCATCAAGATGAAAAGTCCTGCCACCATTGTTTATGAACAAGATCAAGTCAAGTGGCTTTGTCATGTTTTCATTATGACAGTTTACTCATACATTTTTTCCAATGCAAAGAAGTCAGATTTTGGTCACACTTCCTGAAAATGCTCAAGACAGCACAGCCATTTGAAAACTACATTAAAGTTAGACATCACTGCATTTAGTGAGGTATCTGAGTACAAGACACTGAATATGTATGTTTCACATTTTACTTCATATGCTCTTTGCTATTTTATTTTATTCATAGCATTGTGCAAAAGAATAAATAAACCCTTATTTACAATAAACATAAACTTCCTTCGGCTAGAGCTGTGCACAACTGTAAACAATATTGCAGTACATATTGGAACTGAACCTACAACATACAGTATGTAGGTCTGTAAATCATTCATGAAATTGTTCAATTTAGAAGACATTTTCAGAAAGAGATTTTAAAATGTTTATAAAATTAGCTTGACAGATTTTGACAACTATTTCAACATTTTTGTATGTAATACTTTTATTATTGTAACTCAAGTAATGAAATGAGGACTATTCGTTTTATATGCAATGACTATTCAGCTTTTACAAGTTTAGTTAATTTTGACTGACATCCCACATCGCAAATGTTTTGTGGCCCAGCTTCGGGCCACTCAATAACTTTTTCCTCAGCCAAAGTACCGCAAAGAATGACAGTCCTGAAGTGGCCCATAACTGTATTAAAGACACACATGGATTATAACTGGCCTGAATCTCAGCCAATTTATTACCTTTAACTGGCCCTAAACTGGGCCAAAACAGGTTTATTATTGGTACCGATTCTCAGCTATAATTTAGCCATATAAACACCACCCTTTAACCAGAAACCCAAAAACTGAGCCATAACCCAGCCTAATTTTCCCTTAACAATATAAACAACCGCTACACTGATAAGGGCCACACACCTTCCATCCACAACTGGCCCAAATGTAGTTTGCAGTCATGCATGCAGTTGCATCATTGCCATGCATGGCCCACATTCGGCTGACATTATGCATGCCAGTGCCGGCAACACACCAGAAGTCCCATAATGAGGCAACATTTGGCCCAAGTGCGTTTGCTATGTGGGATGACATAAGCAAATGATAATGTTATAAAACAGCAGAGAGTTGTATGAAAGCAATTGATGCATGTCCAAAAGCATTTACAATTTGTTGGAAGGAATGAGAGACTGCTACTATGATGTGCACAAATGACTAATTGATTTGAGAAATGCATTAACTGTTGTGCAAATGTAAATAGTGTTGTAAGAAATGCACCAAAGCGACTGAGAAAAACTGTAAGTTGATTGAACATAAAAACATTAAGTTAACCCAAAAATGTGCAATAACTTATTTTTTGAGTGTAATCGGTTTAAAAGTAACGTGTTACTTAATTTTTCAAAGTAAAGTCCACTAATCACTTTTTACAGTGTATATATACATAGAAAGAGATCAAGAGTTGTTTGTGCACATCACACATCCAAAACATAAAACTGAATGAAGAGGCATCCCATTTAACCCCCTCGTGTCACTGCATTATTGATCAACCTTGCCAAATCCACCTCTAAATGGCATTAAACATTAACAACATCAAGCTTGCAGTGAGTCTGTCACAGAGCAAAAACCTTAAAGCAACATTTTTACATAATATAAAGTGAGCCATTCACTGGAGAGCAAAACAATGTGTTACAAGAAACAAGGCTTGAAAGTCTGGCAAAGGATTTGCAAATAGTGACTAATTCTGTCAAAACCATAATGATGTTTAAGTAATTTGTGGCCACTCTATTGCATGTAATGCTTTTAGATGGCAGATTAGAGTCAGTATATGAACCACAGTTGGAAAATAACAGGTCTTGGGGCAAAATTGCCTAAAATTCAAGAGAACTGAGTAAAAAAAAATGTGTATGCACAGTTAAACAACATATTATGTTGACTAAAGTAAAATGTAATCCTTATAAATAAACTGCATTGTTGCAATCTAAACAACTACATTCTCACCTAAAAAAGAATCAAAAGTGCATTATGTTGTCCAACAGCTGCAATATTTGTCAAACTGTAGAGTGTCCTCTGCTTATTGCTGTATGTGGGCGGAGTAATACACAAGGGTGAAGGATTAAGAGGCTGAACGAGTGCTGTTATTTACAGAATATGGCACGGCTATCAGCCAATTAAATTCAAGAACCAGACAGAACTGTTGTATAAATAAATATATATTATAAGTTTACAGTACTCAAACCATTTTGTTTTAAAACTTAAATGGTTTGCCACAATTGGTTTCCTTTGAGTTAACCAATCAGGTTTTACAGTGTAATATCTAGCTTCTTTTGTTGTGGCCATTCCATTCCATGCATATAGTGCACTGTAAAACCTAACCAGATTTACCAAATGAAGTACATTTAATTCTAATATTCAAATATATTTCATTGTACTTATTAGAAAAATGTACATGAACTCAACTCCTTAAATTAAATTAAATTAAACTCAAATGGAGTTACAGCCAACACGCTTTGCTGTTTGACCGTTAAAAGAGATTCAATGTTAAAATTAAGAGGTATCTTGATGTGTTTTGCTCAAGAAGTATAAGTACACTGTAAAACCCAAAAAGTTATAATAACTCAAACCATTTGAGGAAACCGACTTCAACAAACCATTAAAGTTCAAAAACTAATCCTAATGAGTACTGTGAACTTACTCCATTTGAGTAAATGAAGCAATTTGAGCACAGTAAACCCCAATAAACGAAGAGAACTCAAACCAACTGAGTACTGTAAAACACAATAAGTTAAGGCAACTCAAACCATCTGATGAAAAAGATCTCTACAAACCATTTGTGTAAAAAAAACTGATCTATATGAGTAGTGTGAACTTACTCCATTTAAGTTGAAGTAATGAGGTATTTACAACTCATTACCTTCAACTCAGAGTTTCAAAACTCTTTTCAAATGAGTAGAATTAACTTTCAATAAATTTTGAGTTAACTACACTCATTTCATTTGATAAAGTTGACTGTTGGGTTTTAAAGTGTAAATATAATAATAATGATAATAAGTGATGTTTTATAAACAAATTTTTAGAAAGCCCTCTCCCTGGACAGTGTGCCAAATATGCTTATTCTTTATTAAATCAAACATCTGCAAATGTGAATTTGGGTCTTAGTATAAATATTAGTTTTAAAACTGAAATGGTTTAAGGCTATTGTTCCTCAAATGAAGTCTTACAGTGTAATATTTTCTATTATCTATATCAGTGGTCACCAAACTTGTTCCTGGAGGGCCGGTGTCCTGCAGATTTTAGCTCCAACCCTAATCAAACACACCTTAACAAGCTAATCAAGGTTTTACTAGGTATACTTGAAACACCCAGGCAGGTGTGTTAAAGCAAGTTGGAGCTAAACCCTGCAGGGACACCGGCTCTCCAGGACCGTGATTGGTGACCCCTGATCTATATTATCAGCTCTTACGTGAATCTCTCCACACATCACGTTTTTGAAGGGAATGTTTCGGATGACGCCGCTGCCCTTGTAAATGATGACAGAGCTTCAGATCAAATTCTCTAACAGACGTTCACAAAATATTTATGGAAAGCCACTTGTGCTGACTCTGCCCTGAAACATCATAGTCCCGGTGAGCCATTAGCGAAGGGGAAACTCTTATGCAATTAGCAACAGGCCATTTGCTGAAATATTCAGAGCTCGATGCCCGTGATGTGTGCAGAATTGACGGTATACTTTCACTCACCAGTTTTCTAGAGAAAGTCAGAAAACTTAATGAACCGTTTTTGATCTTACACGTTTGGCTCTGCTCTCTTTCTCTTTGACATTATCTCATCTGAAACTCCTGTTTCCCTCTGTAGTTGTTTTTCCTCTGAAATGCAACTTTGCGCTCAGCATTCTTCATTTGTTTGCAAATTTCACAAAGCACTACACTTTAAAAAATGTTCCAAATTTTATTTTAGTAGGTTATATGCGAGTTGCCTGTAATCGGCTGTATCATTCAAAAGATTGTATATACCTTTATATATGTATATACACAACAAGACAAAATTCTTGTTGCCTATCCACATTTTAGGAACAACAAATAATAGCTTGACTTCTGGTTGATCATTTGGTGTCAGAAGTGGCTTATATGAAAGGCAAAAGCCTCTAGATTATGCTTATTTTACCAAAATAAAATATGATCATGCATTGATTTTAATTATTTAATTAGGACAGTAATATCTGACTTTGCTTAGACAAAAGTTTTGTCACTTAACAGAAATAATGTACAGTATAGTATTTAAGTCATGGTGCAGTGAAAAAAAACTCCCATGAGCTTGGAAGACTGCATTCATACATCCCTGCAATGACTCAAATAACAATTAATAATTAATAAAATCGTCTGTAATGGCAAAGAAAGCGTTCTTGCAGGACTCCCAGAGTTCATCAAGATTCTTTGGATTCATCTTTAATGCCTCCTCCTCCATCTTACTCCAGACATGCTCAATAATGTTCATGTCTGGTGACTGGGCTGGCCAATCCTGGAGCACCTTGACCTTCTTTGCTTTCAGAAACTTTGATGTGGAGGCTGAACTATGAGAAGGAGTGCTATCCTGCTGAAGAATTTGCCCTCTCCTGTGGTTTGTAATTTAATGGGCAGCACAGAAAAGTCTTGATACCTCAGGCTGTTGATGTTGCTGCAGATCTCTTGCACGCCCCAATACTGAATGTAACCCCAAACCATGATTTTTCCTTCACCAAACTTGACTGATTTCTGTGACAATCTTGGGTCCATGCTGGTTCTAGCAAAAATCTACCTTCTGCCACTTTTCCAAATGATCAACTAGAAATCAAGTTATTATTTGTTACAACTGGGATCGACGACAAGACTTTTGTCAGGTAGGGTATACAGTTAAAGTCAAAATTATATTGAATTTATTTTTTAGCATTACCCAAATGATGTTTAACAGAGCAATGTATATTTTACAGTATATATATATAAATATATATTATATATACAGTATATACAGTATATATATAAATATATATATATATAATATTTTACAGTATACAATTTTTTTTTCTTCTGGAGAAAGTCTCATTTGTTTTATTTTGGCTAGAATAAAAGCAGTTTTTATTTTTTTAAAACAATTTTAAGGTCAATATTATTAGCCCCCTTAATAATAATTTTTTTATGTCTACAAAACAAACTATTAAATGTGTTGAAAAAAATCTTTTCATTAAACAGAAATTGGGGAAACATTAGGGCTAATAATTAAAGAGGGCTAATAATTCTGATTTCAACTGTTTGTGATTATGTAGGAAAACAAATTAAGTACGCACTTGAAAATTCTCAGTTTCTCTAGATTTATGATCTTTGTTTGAGTCAACTGTAATGTTTGTTATATACTGTAAACTACTAATAGAATTTTTCTAGAATTTAAAAATAAAAATGTTATTTTATAAAGGTGCCAAGTTTCAAAGCATTCATTCATTCATTCATTTTCGGCTTAGTCCCTTATTTATCATGGGTTGCCACAGCGGAATGAACCACCAACTATTCAAGCATATGTTTTACACTGTGTATGTTCTTCCAGCTGCAACCCAGAACTGGGAAACACCCATACACTCTCACATTCACACACAATACAGCCAATTTTGTTTACCAAATTCACTTTTAGTGCATGTCTTTAAACCGTGCTGGAAACCGGAGCACCTAGAGGAAACCCACATGAACATGAGGAGAACATACAAACTTCACACAGAAATGCCAACTAACCCAGCCTGGACTCGAACCAGCAACCTTCTTGCTTTGAGGCAACAGTGCTAACCACTGAGCCACCATGTCGCACAAGTCTCAAAGCGTCTACGAACAGTTACAAAATTAATATTTGGTAGAATAACCATGATTTTCAATCACAACAAACAGTACATTTGTTATCGAATAATTTACAGTTAAGCTCGACAGTGTACTGTAATAGCAAAATATTGATAAATATAATTAAACAGTAATTTACAATGCATAAATAAATACAAAAAAGTAAGTAATATTACAGTGAAAACCATTAATAATGATAATAATTATTGACAAGGTAAGACAAGTTTACTTATATAGCACTTTTCAGTTGGTAATTTAAAGTGCTTTACATAAACAAGGATAAAAGAAACATGTAAAAGAAATAAAAACAACTTATCATCTTAATATATAAACATAATAATATTATATTTTATAATTTACTTATTTAATCATTACAGTTTGTATAATAACTTCTCAGTGTTGGGTTGTGGCTGAAAGGCCATCCACTGGTTCATTCTGCTGTGGCGACCCCTGATTAATAAAGGGACTAAGCCGAAAAGAAAATGGATGAATGAATGTATAATAACAAATGTCAAGAAGACAATCTGGACTCCAATCTGTTCACCACAATGCGATGCACGAATAATAATTCTTCCAACCCAATCGTCCACATATTGTCTCCTCGCAAACAAATCTGTGATATCCTGGATGTAACAGAGCTTTAAATCAGAATGCTGATACTTCACTCTGTGCCCTTCCACACATCCCTCCACGCTACATTCGCTCCCATGATTTTTCTTTTTCATTTCACTTTAATCAGCCTGCTGCTTGATGGAGAGCTCCACTTTATATCTCACCATCGCTCTCAAATCATGTTTGCACCAAGAGACACGGGAGGAGCGAGAGAAAACCCAGGAGACACGGCAACGTTAGCCGTCTATACGCGATCTGGGAACAGAGGAATCCACTGAGGAAGAGGGATGATATTGGAAAGAGAGATCTCATTTATCCATAAACAGGCCACAGTTCAGAGAGAGAGAGAGATAGTGGAGAGGTTATTCAGAACGTTATTTAAAGGGCAGCGCCTTTCTCACGTCCACTTTCAAGACTTCTCTCTCACTAAAATGATAATCCTCTGTCTCATTAAAGTACAGCGGCCTTTAAAACTCTGGGAGCTCTTTCAAATTCTAGGACTTAAAGAATTGAATCTGAAAATCAGAGGTGGAAAGAGTACTAAAAAGTCATACTCAAGTAAAAGTACCATTACTTGCCAAAAATGTAGTGCAAGTAAAGAGTAAAAGTGTAACGGTGCAGGTGTGGCAACAGAGATGGAGTTCCACAAGCAGCATTACTTAGTGAATGGTCAGGCAGGCAGGGGTCAAAACAGGAACAAAACACAGTTGAAGTCAGAATAATAACCCCACTTTTTTAAATATTTCCCAAATGATGTTTAACAGATTAAGGACATTTTCACAGTATGTCTAATAATATTTTTTTTCTTCTGGAGAAAGTTATATTTGTTTTAATTTGGCTAGAATAATAATTTTAATAATAAATAATGAATAAATAAATTTTAATTTTTTTAAAAAACATTTTAAGGTAGAAATTATCAGCCCCTTTAAGCTATATATTTTTTTAAAGTCTGAACAAACAGCCTGATCTCACGAGGAAACATAAGTATTTTACGTTTTGTCAGTTTAGTGTCTAATTCGTACGAATTCGTACAAGTTTAAAAAGGAGGCGTGGCACCTAACCCCACCCCTAACACCAACCGTCATTGGGTGATGAGCAAATCATACTAATTTGTACAAATTAGATTGTACGAATTCATACGAATTAGCCACTAGATTAAAAAGTTACTAATTGCCGTGAAATTGCGTTGGAACAAACCATAGTTATACAATAACTTGCCTAATTACCCTAACTTGCCTAGTTAACCTAATTAACCTAGTTAAGCAGTAATGTCACTTTAAGCTGTATAGAAGTTTCTTGAACAATATCTAGTAAAATATTATTTACTGTCATCATGGCAAAGATAAAATAAATCAGTTATTAGAAATGAGTTATTAAAACTATTATGTTTAGAAATGTGTTGAAAAAAAATCTTCTGTCCATTAAACACAAATTGGGGGAAAAATATACAGGGGGGCTAATAATTTAGGCGGTTTAATAATTTTGACTTCAACTGTAAATAGCAATGGCAATCCAAAAAGAGTAGTCCAAGAAACAGGCAATAGGATCGGGCAGGGAGAAAACTCTCATAATTCAAAAACAGTCCAAGAATCAAAAACCAGACAGAGCAAAACACGGAGGCAAGGAACACGGAACAATACTGAGCGAGTAATAAATGTCTCCGTGGTGCTTTAATAGCTTAATCAGGGAGGATGATCTACAGCTGTGTGTGTAATCAAAGAATGATCTAGTACTGGTGTGTGTGTGTCGGGCATGATGGGATTTGTAGTTTGGTCAAGTGGCAGATTAGTAGTTCTCCAGCGATCTGCAACTGCTAGATTGCTGGTGATCATAACAAAAAGAATCTGTTCAAAATAATACTTAAAGTATGAGTAAACAGTAGCACTTCTAAAAGTACTCAATAAAAGTAAGTATTGGTGGTGGGCGAAGCGAGGCTTCATGAAACACTGAAAAAGTCTAAGCAAATGTGTCGAAGCTTCGAATCATTTCGAAACCCGTCTCTACAGTGACTTGTAGTGGTAATTTTTATGTATTGCTCTAGAACAGCTTCAGCCAAGAAATGGTAATGCAAATTGAGGTATTAAGCCCCACATCGTAGAGTTGAGGCTTCAAGTGATTTAGTAAAGCGGTGAGATTTATTAAATAGCATGCAGAAATAATGTGTTCAAATCCAGAGTCTTGCAGCTATCGATGATAGTTTTTAAATGCTCTGTTCTTGTAACATTGGTCTGACATCCAGATGAACACTTTGTAAATAAATATGTCTTGTTTTGGTCATAAAAAGTAACATTATTAAAATACATCAAGTCATAATTTCTGAGTATTCAAATCAGGATTCAAACTCATTCCGCTTGCAGCACAGTTACTCTGTGCACATGCACGCTCTACTACGCTACATGAGATTTATCCGATGCTGTCAGTCAAGCACAGATTCACTGGGTCACGAAACGCTTTTGAAATGGCAGATGTATTGAATTGCTTTAGTCACATGACCTGGTGTTTAGAAACACTTTAGTCATGTAACCTGGGTGTTTTGAATCAGCTTAGTCACGTGACCTGGGTGTTTCGGATCATGCTTCGGTGCAGTGTTTCAAAACACTTGTGCATGCTTCAGGATCTTTCACGACGTCAGCCATCCCTAGTGAGTATTACATTTTAAAAATTACTCCACCTTACCCTGCATATTAAAAAAGCTTAGAGCCATTACATTAGTCTTATACAAGTTTTCTATGCGTGATTTAATTGGAGAGGTATCACGAAACTGATTATTCCACTTAGCCAATCACAGAAGACAAGTTAAAGTAAACATATATGATAGTGACTGCATGTTAAAGGAAAATAGGATAGTAAAAGTACCAATACATCACTAAAATTGTTCTCAAGAAATATTAAAGTACATATATTTTTTAAACTACTTAGTAAGGTATGATTCTTGAGAAAAAGCTACCCAATAACACAGCTAATGTGTTTTCCCTACTGATTAACTTCCGATGAAAGGTTAATGTGACTATTTTCAGTTTCATACGGTTCCTTTCACAGCATCGATGTTGTAATATAATTAAAATATAATCCGTTAAATAGATTTAAGCATTCATGTAGTTGTTTAAGCATAAAACGAGATGAAAAGATGTTTAACCCTAGCACCATCAGTAGCTGCAGGTTAGAGCTGAAACTCGACTGAAAATAATGGAGTAAAATGACTTTTCCTATTTTAAAGACATGGCAGGGGTTCTTGTACATTCTGAGACCCACATTATATCATATATCAAATAAGGCAGTGAAGATCACTGATTATTAAAGAAAACAGAACTTAAACGTGGCGATTTTAGAACAGCATAAAGGTCACCGGAAGCGCTTGAACTGGCTTACTTAAAATTAAAATATACCCTATTACAGTAACCAGAGTATACAATTAATAATATACAATAATATACATATAGTAATATACAATTACAGTAACCTGAGTATTTGTAATTCATTACTTTTCACCACTGCTGAAAATAAATGGGAAGCTAAAAGGAGCACAGATATATTTAAGATTCCATGACCGATTTATATTCATGATATCTTATTGTAACTGTCACCATTACCAGGCGTACTGTTTTCCTAAAAATGATGATCAAAAATCCCAACAGACTTACACTGATGAAAAGCATTTGAACTCCAGCAGTCAGATATTCAAATGTACCCCCCAGTAGCCCTTGAGACTCAATTAAGCTTCCATTCGATGTAAGATTTCTATTTTTTCTCATTTAAGCTTCCATTCTAGAATTTCCAATCTTTGTAGCAAACAGTTTATAGAATAAGTTGACATTCACTAGCAAAGTTGCTTATATTTAACAGGATTTATAAAAAGGACCATTGATTAAAAAGGACCAAGTGTTAGGATTATTTCAAATGAAAATCATGTGTTTGAATATGATGCATTCAAACCTAATCATTTCAAACCAGATAACCCTTTAACAAGTTTTACTTGTTATTCTACTTATTTAAAACCAACTAAAACCACACAATTCTTGAGGATTTTTTTGGGACAACTTAATTGTTTCATGTTCAGTCAACTTAAATTTTTGTAAAAACAATTAATTTAGCTTACAGTTTTTCTTTTACTTTGGTGCATTTATTACAGCACTATTTACATTTGCACAACAGTTAATGCATTTCTCAAAACAATTAGTCATTTGTGCACATCCTAGTATCAGTTTCTCATTCCTTCCAACAAATTGCAAATGTTTTTGGACATGCATCAATTGCTTTCATAACTCTCTGCTGTTTTATAACATTATCACTAGTTTCTGTCATGTCAGTCAAAATTAACTAAACTTGTAAATGCTGAATAATCATTCCATATAAAACTAATAGTCCTCATTTCATTACTTGAGTCATTACATATAAAAATGTTGAACTAGTTGTCAAAATCTGTCAAGCTAATTTTATTAAAAAAAAAAATTATTTTTTTCCCTCAAAATGTCTTTCAATTTCATGAATGATTTACAGACCTACAGTATGTATGTTGTAGGTTTAGTTCCAATATGTACTACAATATTGTTTACAATTGTGTACAGCTCTACCCAAAGAAAGTTTATGTTTGTTGTAAATAAGGGTGTATTTATTCTTTTGCACAAGGCTGTGATTAAATTAGTATTGCAAAGAGCATATAAAGTAAAACTGTAAAACATACATATTCAGTGTCTTGTACTCACTAAATGCAGAGATGTCTAACTGTAATGTAGCTTTCAAATGGCTGTGCAAATAGTATATAGTGCTGTCTTGAGCATTTTTAGGAAGTGTGACCAAAATCTGACTTTTTTTTTCATTGGAACACATTCACAGAGTAAACTGTCATAATGAAAACAAGACAAAGCCATTTGACTGTCTTGTTCATAAACAATGGTGTCAGGACTTTTCATTTTGATGACACTGACACTTTCATTGACATGAATACTTGCTTTTGAGGAATAAGCTCTCCATTTTGAGCAAGTGACATGCTTTTGCAGGTTATCAACTAGGTTTTGCAGTTTATACTAATTGTTTTGAGAAATGCAATAACTGTTGTGCAAATGTAAATAATGTTGTGAGAAATGCACCAAAGCCACTGAGAAAAACTGTAATCAATTTGTGTTGGGACAGCATGAAGGTATTGTGTGGAACCTATCATTTTTTACAATGTAATTTGTATGCGGTATACTACTGCGGCAGAACAATTATGGACAACAACCTATATTTAAAAATACTATAGTAATTTACAGTAATACTGTAGTGTTTTTTTAACCATATTAAAGTAAAGTACTTGAATTAATCTGTTGAGATAATTCTACAGTTACTATGGTAACACGTTGTAATGAAGTTACGGGAAGAAGGAGGCGGAGAACCGACGAACTTCAAATAAATATTTATTAATAAAAGGGGACGGCAGCTCCTCACGGAGACTGCCGTCTAAATCAAAACAAAACGGACGGCAGCTCCTCACGGAGACTGCCGTCAAACTGAAAGCAAAAGTAAAACATGTCCGGGCCCGGTCCTCTCTCTCTGTCCTCTGCCATCAATTCTCCTCTTATAGTCCAGAGCTCCTTCCGTGGGATTGAAGGCAGGTGCGCGCCACAGGTGCATCTCATCTGTGGCGGGCCTCGTTTCGCTCCAGCGGCCCTCGGCCACGCCCCCTCGCCACATACCCCCATCTCCCCTCACAGGCCGGGGGCACCCCGTGGCTGTGCCTACTCGGGGGGGGGGTTGGTGCCACAGCACCCGCGAGACCTATATGAGACGGGCCGAGAGAAAAGGAGATGGAGAAAAAAGGAGGAAAGACAGAGTAGACAGAGAGGGGAGAGAGGAAAAAAAAATTGGGGTTCGGTTCTCCAGACACGCTGCCACTCCGTCCTCAACCAACTGAGAGAAGTGACGACATACTGGGAGCCCTGTGGAGGAATCTATCCACCCGTCCGTCTTCTGGTGTCCGGCGGTGGTTCTCCTGACTGGCTGGCGGCATTTCTGATCTCCTGCTCCGCTCCCGCTTCGGTGGAGGACGCAGGCTTCGGCATCATGGCGGATCGCGGCGACTCCCCCCGGGCTTTCTGGGATGGCTCCCTTCAGCTCTTTCCCATCCGGTGGGGAGCCCCGCGTCCCCTGCTCCTCCCCATGCTGGGAGACGGCAGCAGGCAGATCCTTCCTCGCCAGCCTCAGGCCGCCCCGGCACTCTGGCAGACGAACGGGTTTCTCCCCCACTCGGGTTAACTCCCGAACACTCGCCCTCCTCCTCAGCGGCGAGGGCAACTGGACGACGTGTCCCTCCTTCTCCCGGGTTTTCGGCACCACTGTAATGAAGTTACGGCCACCTGGCCGCCGGGAAGAAGGAGGCGGAGAACCGACGCTGTTTAAATAAATATTTATTAATAAAAGGGAGGCTCTCAAGGAGACTGCCGTCTAAATCAAAACAAACGGACGGCAGCTCCTCACGGAGACTGCCGTCAAACTGAAAGCAAAAGTAACATGTCCGGGCCCGGTCCTCTCTCCCTGTCCTCTGCCATCGTTCCTCCTCTTATAGTCCAGAGCTCCTTCCGTGGGATTGAAGGCAGGTGCGCGCCACAGGTGCATCTCATCTGTGGCGGGCCTCGTTTCGCTCCCACGGCTCTCGGCCACGCCCCCTCGCCACACACGTCAATTATAGCAATATAAACAAATTACTCAACACTTTAGTCTTCTACAGGGTATATCATACTACAATACATACGTTTACTGTAGTAAAAACTAAAGTATACTAAAGTATTTATTACAGTTTATCAGTGTTAAACTGTGTTAGCAACATGTTTTAGCAACAAGTTTTAACACTAAAACATGCTGGCAATGTCCTCAAACATGTAAACAACATGAGAGCAATGTGCATGTCTGTGTAATAAACAGCAAAGTCTTTTAAAACCTTAAAGTCTTCAAACTTTAGGCTTTCAAAATAACTTAAAAGATTCTGATCAGGCTGTCTAATGCCAGCATCAATGTTTGTCATGACTATATGTTGACAATATTTTGGAAATTACATATTATGTCAGTCCCCTTTAGACATTGATGACTTTCCAGTAGCTTTGCAACTTAATGTCAATTAACGCACATTTAAGTATTCGACTAGGGTTGTAGAATAAGCCGACACACTTGTAAAGCATTAATAATCAATAGAAAGTCTTTGGTTATCGGTGAAAGCGTGTGCTTTCATTGTAAAATGGCATTCAAACTCAGATTATTAGCATTTAACAATGAATAAAGCACATGAGGTGTACCTGAGGTGACCATTGTCAGTTTATCCTGTTGTGCTGTTGCAAGAAATAGAAACTGTTTCTAAAATATATATTTCAGGTGTTGGTTAGAGTAAAAACTGCTTTTAATATGAAAAAAATATTCCTTCTATCTTGTGCCGTTACTTTTATTTAGAACAAAACTTAAATCAGCCTTAAATCAGCCTTTAGGCTTGATAGTCATGCACAGTCCGGTTGATTTTGTCAATCTGGCTGTGGAGAGGTAAGCATGATCGAATACCCAATGAGGGTGGAGAGCATGTTAGGAGCCCGGCGGCTAATCAGCAGGCCAATCAGAAATAATAAATAACACCTGTTTATTCTAGTGATTGGGCTGGAGAGACACCCTTCTTAAGGAGAGAAGGAGCAGCCGGGAGGGAGAGAGGAGAGAACACACACACACACACTCGCACAGCTACACGTGGGGTGTGATCATACAAAAATAAAAATATTGTATTACCTGATATCGCCGACCCTGTCTTCTTCTTCCATCATACAAACGAACGTTACTACAGTGGTGCCGTAACCCGGGAAGAAGAAGAAACTTCACTGCCAGAATGTCCACTCCGTCAACTACACCTTGTGCGGAAGTCATCCAGGCGCTCGCGGTTCTCCACAAAGAACAACATCATGCGCTGGTAGAACTGAAGAAAGATCTGGAGCAACGGTTCCAAGTCCTCGTGGAGGCCCAGCGGGAGGACCGCGAGCTAATCCGGAGTCTGCTGGTCCAGGAGATCCGGCCCGCTCCGACATCTGCCGCCCACCCTCCCATCGCGCTACAGAAAATGGAGCCGGAGGACGACCCGGAAGTGTTTATCGATCTTGTTTGAGAGAATGGCGAAGGCGTGTGGCTGGCCGCGGGCCGAGTGGCCGGTACGAATCATCCCACTGCTATCAGGCGAAGCTCAAATCGCCGCACACCAGCTACCGGCCCAGAATCTCCTGGAGTACGATCACCTGAAGCGAGCCATTCTGCAGCGGGCCGGTCGCAACCCGGAGGAACAGCGTCAGCGTTTCCGCTCCCTAGAGCTGACTGGAAGCGGCCGGCCCTTCGTGTTCGCCCAGCAGCTCCGTGACGCCTGCCGCAGATGGCTGATACAGGATGGCCAGACCACTGACCAGCTGGTGGATGCCGTGGTACTGGAACAATTCATCACCCGCCTCCCCTCCCGAACATCGGAGTGGGTCCAGTGCCACCGGCCAGATGACCTGGAGACGGCCATCCAGTTGGCGGAGGATCACCTGGTGGCGAAGTCCAGGGTCGGCGAAATAACCTCTCTCTTCTCTCCCCCTCTTTCTCTCTCTCTCTCTCGTCCTGTTCCCAGGCCCAGAATGCGGGGGCCGCCCACGCCAGCCCCCAGACGGCGGGGCACTGAGGCGGATCCGCAGCCGTCCCCGCTGAAAGGGGGAGCCTATCAGGACGGAGGGGCGGAGTTTCCACCCCTGGCTGCTTCCCAGACAGCACCAGGTCTCTCTCCGGTTCAATCGGTTGGTCTTGCTGGCCCCGGGGGTGTAGTGAGAAGGTCTGGGCCGATGCATTGGCGCCGCGGGGGCGAGGATAGCGCACCAAAAGTCCGCTCCATCAAGGAGGTGAGTGCGTTGATTCTGTGAGTATAAAAGGGGGTACATATCAAGCTTTGGTGGATTCGGGGTGTAACCAGACCTCCATCCACCAAAGCCTGCTTCAAGACCCGGCATTGGATACAAGCCGCACGGTAAGGGTAAGGTGTGTGCACGGGGATGTAATTCACTACCCGCTAACGGCTATAGGTATTCAATTCAGGGGGAAAAAGCATAAAGTGGAGGTGGCGGTTAACCCGCACCTCAAACACCCGCTAATTCTGGGAACCAATTGGCCAGGATTTAATAGATTATTAGGAGTCTTATGTGCGGGTGTTTCTTGGAAAAAGAAATCGCCGGAGAGGGGGCGGGTCGCTCAGCTGGGGGAATCCCAAGCCGTGACGTCACGCGCTGACTCAGGGGAAGGGCTGGGAATTTCCCGGTGTAAAGACTTTCCCCTGGAGCAGTCGCGTGATGACACGCTGAGACATGCACTCGAAAGAGTGCAGGTTATAGATGGGAAAAACCTCCAGCCTGATCGACCCCTCTCCTATCCGTATTTTGCGATTATTAATGATAGGGTGTATCGAGTGACCCAAGACGCTCAGACAAAGGAAGATACAACCCAATTATTAGTACCAAAGAGCCGTCGGGAAATGCTTTTCCAGGCGGCTCATTCTAA
Organism: Danio tinwini; assembly: GCA_903798205.1. NCBI lineage: Eukaryota > Metazoa > Chordata > Actinopteri > Cypriniformes > Danionidae > Danio > Danio tinwini. The sequence continues at coordinate 14,742,607 of CAIGQZ010032545.1, read as the reverse complement.
TCCTATGGCCGGACATTTAGGTCAGGCGGCCACACTAAATCGCCTCATGGCCCGATTCTTTTGGCCGGGCATTCACGGTGACGTCAGCAGATGGTGCGCGGCGTGTCGTGAATGTCAGCTGGTAAATCCACCGGCCACCCCAAAAGCGCCATTGCGCCCATTGCCAGTTATGGAGATCCCCTTCGAGAGAATTGGGATGGATCTCATCCGGCCATTAGAGCGATCCGCACGCGGGCACCGGTTTGCATTAGTTCTAGTAGATTATGCAACCCGATACCCGGAAGCAGTAGCGCTCCGTAACATCTCAGCAAAGAGCGTTGCGGAGGCTCTGTTTCGCATAATCTCCCGAGTGGGAATCCCCAAGGAGATTCTCACTGATCAAGGCACCGCGTTCATGTCACGCACCATGCGCGAGCTTTACGGATTATTGGGCGTTAAATCAATTCGCACTAGCGTCTATCACCCACAAACAGACGGGCTGGTGGAAAGGTTTAATCGCACACTTAAATCCATGATCCGTAAATTCGTTCACGAGGACGCGAAAAATTGGGATAAGTGGTTAGAGCCCTTGTTATTCGCTGTGCGGGAGGTTCCCCAAGCCTCCACGGGGTTTTCCCCCTTCAAGCTTCTCTACGGCAGACAGCCCCGTGGGGTTTTAGATGTCGTTAGAGAGGCTTGGGAGGACGAGCCTTCAAACAGTAAAAACGAAATTCAATATATTCTGGACCTTAGAGCAAAACTCCACACACTGGGGCGGCTCTCTACGGAGCATTTGCTTAAGGCCCAGGATGACCAACGCCGGCGTTATGACAGGGGCACTAAACTACGCAAATTTTCACAGGGAGATAAAGTCCTTGTACTGCTACCCACTTCCAGCTCTAAATTACTCGCCAAGTGGCAAGGGCCGTTTGTGGGGGGGGGGGCTGCAGGCCGGACGGCTCCCCGGCCTGAGGCGGGCGGTGGGGGTATGTGGAGAGGTAAGCATGATCGAATACCCAATGAGGGTGGAGAGCATGTTAGGAGCCCGGCGGCTAATCAGCAGGCCAATCAGAAATAATAAATAACACCTGTTTATTCTAGTGATTGGGCTGGAGAGACACCCTTCTTAAGGAGAGAAGGAGCAGCCAGGAGGGAGAGAGGAGAGAACACACACACACACACTCGCACAGCTACACGTGGGGTGTGATCATACAAAAATAAAAATATTGTATTACCTGATATCGCCGACCCTGTCTTCTTCTTCCATCATACAAACGAACGTTACTACACTGGCAACCTGCTCTTGCATGTGTTTTGAACCAGGTGTGCAATATCTAGTTCAACCACTAGGTGTCAAACTTACATACTGCACCTTTAACACTGTTTTGTTTGTATTAAAAACACTGCTTTGTTTACGGTGTGTATGTTTGCAGCACTGGTTTGAGTTTACCTTTGTGGAATGACAATACAGATACTGCCATCTGCAGGTGTAGTAGGATGCATCTTCCATGTGTTTTTGTTTCCATCAGCTGTTGTCCATTTGGTGTGTTCATGCACAGCTTTTTGGTCCAGACGAGACCAGACAAAGCCTGCTAGTTCTTTGACATCGACTTGGTGTGTTCCAGGCTTTACACACATTGCTTCTGCCGAGCAAGTAGAGACTTTCTACTGTAAATAGATAGACAGGCTGCGATGAGTATGCTAGATCTAGTGCAAGAATATGCAATCTCATATCAGAACTAGACAAAAAGTTTCATAGGAACTCATATCGTGTTCTGAATAACAAGCCTACAGTAAACACTGAACCCCACTATTTAATTTTAAGGAAATGTTTATCTCACCGGATGCGGAATAGGCAGAGGATAATCACTTGTCATATAGAAATAATCTGATTGATTGTAGATTGAAAGTGACATATCAGCATGTGGCATCTTTACTGTAGTTTCATTAATTAACTATGCATGTACACTGCTGCTTGTTTAAACTACTTTTAAAATGAGCTGAAACAACACACTTTTTAAGATTTGTTTGGGGACAACTTAATTGTTTTATGTTCACTCCACTTAAATTTGCCAAGTTAACTTATTTTGTGTTGGGACAACATAAATGAACTGAGTGGAACACTACATTTTTACAATGTAATAAAACATTAAAATTAAAAACACAAAAAAGAAGTATTTTAACTAGTGGTCTGAGAGTTTACTGTGAGGAAGTTGATCAATCACATTGTAAAGGTGCATTTGGGGATACAGAGGAAACAGAACGAGACATCTCTGCTGAATAAAGACTTTCCACACTTCCAAATTCGCCCGTCAGCATCCAGCTCACTGGAGTACAGCCAAGAACTGTGTGACAAGGCAAGCAGATGGTATTGACTGACAATTCCTCAATGATCATATTAGTTCACTGTCACTTTCAAAGCATATTGATTGACGTTTTTTGCCCGGTAGATCATATTAGATCCCCAGTCCTTCCATAACCTCTATGAAAGGTTGTCTGATAAGAGGACAACATCCTCGAGGATTACAGCACAAAATATTGTGTACACAAATGGTATGTTACAGTGCATTGAACACTCACAGTTAGTCGCTGCCATGCTACGTTTTTCAAACATGTATTTATTTTCTGAGTTGTAAAAGATGGGGAAAGATTTTGATTTATTCATTTCAAAATAGAGTGCACTGATTGAAAATGTTAAAGTGTTCTGTGATATCTACATAGTAGGTATGTGGCTTAGGTATTTTCAAAAATTCTCCATAAATGGTTTTAAAAGCTCATTTATAATCAGAGGAATTACCCCCAAAAATGAAAACTTTAGGTTTGACCATATTTGGTTGTGATTTGTGAATATTAATGAGCTCTGTTCGGATGTTCTGCAACTTTCCAGTGCAACATGATGTACTGTATTCTGAAATACACACAGGCAAAATAATCATAAATACATAAATTTTCTGAAAAGTTTTTAACAAATTGAGTAAGTGCTTTCTAGCAACAAGAAGAATGCTCATACTTTATTAGTCCAGCTCGGTCAACACTGCACCGGCTCTGTATTAAACATCATATACATTTTAAAATTCTGGGTAGGGTTGCATCAGATGATCCTAAGTTCTTTCTTAAACTGGAATGTAAAGTTAACACTAGAGGCTTAGTAACTACTAGCTAGTTTATAACTAAACTTGTACTTACTTCGGTTGCACCACATTCAATTCAATCCAATTCACCTTTATTTGCATAGCGCTTTTACAATGTAGGTTGTGCTAAAGCATCTTCACATAGAAGGTTATAGTAAATTGAAACGGTATCAGTTCAGTTTTCAGTGTTTAAGTTCAGTTCAGTTCACTACTGAGGGTCCAAACACTGAAGAGCAATTCCATCTATGCGCAGCTCTACAGATCCCGAACCATGCAAAGCAGTGGTGGCAAGGAAAAAAATTCACCAATTGGCGAAAGTAAAGAATTTCAAAAACCTTGAGAGGAACCAGGCTCAGTTGGGCACGACAATTTCTCCTATGGCAAAACGTCTTGTACAGAGCTGCAGTCTAGGCGCCGGAGGCTGGAGAATGCTGGACCTCAGCGAAGACTCGTCTGTCTTTGAAGCATCACAGGAATCAGTCTCATGCTCTCCACTCCACCATGACCACCACAGCAGCTGCTTAGGATAAGGCCTGGTCCAGGATTATGAAAACCTTGGGATTATTTCGTTGCTGGTCTTGGATCGCATCAGTGGCACTGCATAGTCTGAGGGCCTCAGGATGAGTACCCCCAGGTGGAAATAGAGAATAAAGAGAATAATTAGCGTAGCTGCTGTTCATAGTGTATATAAACGAGATGCAAAAAACCTGATTGGGACACACACATGCGTCATACCGCTAAGTAATGCACTGAGTGTATGCTTTGCTAAAAAGACAGGTTTTTATCTAGTTTTGAATTGCGAGAGTGTGTCTGAGCCTCATGCTCTTAAAGGGTAAAGTGTAGATCAGATAAGCGGCCGGCCGGAAGTGCGATATGCACATTAATATAGCTGCATTTTTTAATGACACTGTATAACAATAATTCATATTTTTACAGTACTGTGACTGTTGGGTTTAGAATTGGGGTGAGGGTGAGGGTAGGTGTTAAAAAATACAATTTATTGGGTAATTTAATAGAAAACATAAATAATACTCGGTACAACAACTATTTTATAGTGCTGTGACGGTTGGGTTTAGGGTTGGGGTGGGGGTAGACGTTAATAAAATACAATAAATGGGAAATTTAATAATTAATATAAATAATTCTTGTTAAGTTCCGGCCGCAATCATATCTGATCTAGCAACAACCCTCTTAAATGGGTGGTCCACTACAATATCATATTTTAAACTTTAGTTGATGTGTAATGTAGCTGTGTGAACATAACATCTCTGAATGTAAGCTTCTCAAAGTTCAATGCAAAGACATTGGCTTTTACAGAGTTAGCTTAGCAAAGCCTACAGTGAACGAACTTTGGGGACTACAAAAAATACATCGGGGCTGATGAGATTACAAGGGTTTCCAGTTACACACAATGACCACGCACACACCCTGTGCAGCGCAGGGGTGTGGCCAGAGGCGCTGTAATATCACAGCAGAGAAAGCTAAAACGCTGCTATTTTCACAGAGCTTGTTCTGTGTCTGTATTTGGGCTTCCAAAGGACACGACACAAAATGAGTAGTGCTTACAGTTTGTAACGTGGATGTGACACTGACAACAGGGATGCGGATCCAAATGCAGGTTTATTAGCGAGGTCAGGTGAGCAATGGTCAACACAGGGACAAACATGTATACGGGCAATCCAGAGTCGTAGTCAAAACAACAGGCAGATAATCACAAGGCAGGCAGCAGACAACTTAAAACAAACAAACAAGGCGAGGGTCAAAAACACGACAAAGCAAGACAAAGGTAACGCGTTGTAATGTCACTAAACAGATAACAAGACTCAGCAACAACTGTGTGTTAGTGTGCTGTATTTATAGTGCAGTAATTAGTCCAAAAGCAGCTTCAGCTGTGAGTGTCTAATCAATGGTGTCTTGGAGCAGGTGAGTGTGTCTGTTGCATGACTGGGATCTGTAGTTCATAAACCGTCAGATTTGTAGTTCTCGTGAATGTGAATGTTTTCCAGCGATCAATGGTGTTTAGATCGCTGGTGATTGTGACAGTTTAATGACAGTTTAATTCTAATTATGTTCCAGAGAATTATAAAAATATATATACAGACATCCCAAGTCTCCTAGAAGTTCCGGGAGTCTCCCGCAAATGCATAGAGACTCCCAAATGCCTGCAAATGAATCAAACGAAATCGTGTGTCTCCCTCCAGGTCATCAAATACATCGCGCATCCCACGTCGCTCTACAAACACACGTCGCTCACCCCCCCCCCCCCCCCCCCCTTCATACGTCACAAACCCCCACCGGTCCCGCGCACAAGCGCTTCTCTTGTTACATGCATCTACAGACCGTTCACACACATACACACACACACACACATAAGAAGGTGATTTTCTTAAAAAAGCCACACCCTATTTTCACTCTTTACAGACGTTGTCAGATGTTATTTTAGAGAGCAGGCATGAGGTTCATCCTTTTCATTTTCTGTCTGATTAAGGCTCAGATACTGCTAACAGTTACTCTGACTGACAGTATTTACACAGCTAAGGCAAAACGAGTGGTTGTGGAGGTGTTACGATTTACTGGTGACGTGGAGCCGATCCACGAATCACAGCACATTAAATTAGCTGACCAATCTGAGTCTCTTGAGATCGGGCCTTTCAGAGGAACTAGGAAATGTTTTCATGTTAGCGGAGTAGCTGTAAAAAATCAAAGTAAGATATATGAAAAAATAACATGATTTTCTACAAGTGAAGAATGAGCACACATTGCTTTGCGTCTTATAAAAACAACCAAACCTTAAAAATACACACTGAACTACCCCTTTAAGGCAAACCGTTTTAGTAGGTCATAAGCTCTCCGTAAAGTTATGCATAGTCACATTGAATGTAATATCCAATAAAAAGCATTTAAAACATTAAACTGCTTTAAAATTCTGCAACTAATGCATCTTACCAACTGGTGAAACTGGCCCCTGTTGGTAATATGCAATGACTGTTATTTGAGTGAGCTCCTGTTGTACAATATTACAGCCCTTGATGTCTTGTATACAGTCTGTATGCAGCCCAGATGATTGATGTGCACCGAGGACAACCAACACAGCCCACATGGACAAGGGGGACAAAGACTGATGCTCAGCAACATAGATCCCTATGGACAGTTTAAACACACCCTACCTGAAAAAGCTGAGATCTGCACCTCTACATAGAAGGACATTCATGGTGTTCAAGTCTACTGTACTAATAAAGGCATGCAAGCTCATGCGTCAAGTTTCACATACTGCTGCGTTCCAAAGTTCAAGCATAAGGAACTCAGACCTGCAAAATTAGTGACACGTGAAATAATTATTAATTATAATTAGTAATTACGTGAAACCAATAGAAGATTAAAACGTGACTTCTCTGTATAGAAATATAAAATATGGACATATTTTTAATGTCCCTTTTCATAGCAATAGTCCAACTGAATTTTACACCCTCAAAATTTAGTGTGATCATGGCTTAAGTGAATCACTTAAGTGAATCAAATCACTCAACAATGCCATTTATATTGAACTGAACTGAATCATGAAACCAACATTTTGTTGAAATAAATGTGACTGATTTCACCAGCATGGACCACGCCACACTTTGAGCTAGACTTTATTGTAGGGATGTAGGAATAAAGGGGATGGTAATGTAATGTAATGTAATGTAATGTGTGTGTGTGTGTGTGTGTGTGTATTTTATATAGCACATTTATCGTGTATGGCCATACACCCAAAGCGCTTTACAATTAGGAGGGGGGTCTCTCTACACAACCACCAGTGTGCAGCATCCACTTGGATGATGCGATGGCAGCCACAGGACAACGGCGCCAGTGCGCTCACCACACACCAGCTATTGGTGGAGTGGAGAGACAGTGATAGAGCCTATTCAGTGGATGGGGATGACTGGGAGGCCAGTAAGGGGCAATGGAGGGAATTTGGCCAGGACACCAGGGTAACACCCCTACTCTTTCCGAGAAGTGCCATGGGATTTTTAAGGACCACAGAGAGTCAGGACCTCAGTTTAATGTCTCATCCGAAAGACGGCACCCACTGATAGTATAGTGTCCCCTTCACTATACTTGGCATTAGGACTTACACAGACCACAGGTTGAGCGCCCCCTGCTGGCCCCACTAACACCACTTCCAACAGCAACCTAGTTTTCCCATGTGGTCTCCCATCCAGGTACTGACCAGGCTCAGCCCTGCTTAGCTTGAGTGAAGAACAGCCTTGGGCTGCAGGGTGATATACCTGCTGGTAAGGAAACACAGTGGGATGAAGGGGAAGGGAAGTAAGAGGATAAACTGTGAACAGGTAGGTAGGTTGATTGGGCATCCAACAATGACGCCCAGAGACTCAGAGTGGTCTCTGTAATATTTTTATAGAGTGACTGGATCCCCTGATTCAACCTAGGAGTGAAGAGAGGGTTATAGGATTGTGAATGGGAAGAGAGGAAATAGAGGGAGGGACTGTGGGTTTGAAAAAAACGGAAGAACAGTGCTTGATAGCTGGTCTGCCTTAAATAAGTTGTAGGAAGAAGGTGATTGTTTAAGGAGACAAAGTGAGGGGTGGTTTCGCCGCCGAACTTTTGTTAACAAGTTAAGTCCATGTATTGAACTTGTTCCACGATAATGAATTTTTGCACCTGGTTTTTATTATTGTATGTTCATCACTGTAAAGCTGTTTTGACAATCTGCACTGTATAAATAAAGGTGACTTATTTATATTTCCTTTTTTACAGTCATTCAGCAGGAATGTAGATATTGCTGGATTAAGCTTCTTTAAAGATGCTTGTGATTTACGTGCTTCCACTAGTCAATGACGAATGGAAAGAGTTTATTCCTCAGGATCACAGCAAAACACTCTGCCTCATGGCAGGACTGTCTAGACGGAGCACAGCTATAGATTGATAACCTCTCGATTTGCTCCAAACCCCTCAAACTCAGCCAAGCTGTAAACAGGATGAGAGTTTGCAGGCAGTAACGACATAGATCTGTCCATTATTTTGTTCTAATACATGCTTTTTTTCTCATGCATGATTTTTTTTCTTCTCACGCTGTTGATTACAACTTTTAAATCAATTTTTTTAAGTAATAGTCTAAATAAACAGAGTCAAATGTTGTTTTTGTTCAAATGGTGAATGCACTGCTGATTGAGCATTCTATATTCTAGCTTTTACACATTCAGTGAACTAGAAACCAAAATAACCTCCCCTTATAACCTGAAGCTAGATCCTAAAGTTAGACATATAAAGTCAGTCAGTTCAGAACAGAAGTCACTTTTGTCTCTCCTTAGATGAAGTACAGGAAGTGACAGTCCAGTATGAGACTCTGCCCTTACTGGAGGTAGAGTCTCATATTTCACTTCACATCAACAACTAAGCATTCAGAGGAGAGAGACGATAGTATGTCTAGTGCAGCAACCTTGAAAATGAGTGAAAGCTGCTCTGCCCTTGATGAGGGTAGCAAAACTCTAACAATGAAACTGGTAAAAACTCTACACAGTAAAAACTAGTTGTGTCTCAAATGGTGCACGTTATGCACTTATACACTACAGGTGCGTATCAAATTGCATACTTGCAAGTATGCACGACTCTATATCATTTTGTAGTATAAATAGTCTAAGCAGACCATTCACACTGAAATTTCTAAATACTTATATAATGTTGGTACTTAGATGTGTGGAATGTTGAACACTTCATTCATTCACTTATTTTTTATTCCTTCGGCTTAGTCTCTTATTTATCAGGGGTCTTACAGGGTCCCACCAATTATTCCAGCATTTGTTTTGCGCAGCGGAAACCAGTACTCTGAAACACCCATGCACTCTCACATTCAGACACTACGGCCAATTTGGTTTATCCAATTCTCCTATAGCGCATGTCTTTGTGAGGGATACCGGAGCACCCTGAGGAAACCCACGCGAACACGGGTAGAACATGCAAACTCCACACAGAAATGCCAGCTGGCAATGCCGGGACTCGAATCAGTGACCTACTAGCTGTCAAGCAATAGTGCTTACCACTGAGTCACAGTGCTGCCATTTTTTTGGATTTTGGCAAGCAATGTTCTCTAACTGAGGAATTGCACTGCCTCCTGATGGGGAATGCAGTTGAGCTCATGACAAATACTATTTGTTGGTTTGGTAGTCCCATTTGGGATGACAGTAAACCCATACACTAAACTCATACACTAAATGGTTTGCATAGCGTAAAAGAGAATACTGTATAGTGTGTTAACATATGTACATAACTTATGTACTATGCGCTTAAACAATTTTTGTGAATTACACAGTAATTAACTATAATATGAACTGTATTTTACTGTAGGTCAGTTATGCAGTATGTTACTTTATTTTTAAAGCTGCACTGTGAAAATTCCTGTACATTTTACAATAACACATACAATACTGTAAATACATTTACAGCAAAATAAATGGCACTGTAAAGGTTAATACAGTATTTTTGCTGTAACTGATTTGCAGTAAGTTGCTGGTGAACTGCTGCCAGTAAGTTACTACAGATTCTACAGGAACGTGTTAACAGTGTAACATATGAACTTAAATTAATAACAGAACCATGCAACCCAGGCTCATTGTGAAAATGTACCTCTATATACATTTCTGAAGAGTGACAAAATTCGTCCCAGGAGTTACTTTTTTTTGCAGTTTTTGTATTCGCGAATCCACCAGAGGCTACTGTGTACGATTTTTCAGATCTCAGATTTCTCTCTCGAGTGCCATTCGCACCTGCTGCTCTCGCGTAAACCCACCAGAGGCCGCTGTCGACTGACTGTTTGACTCACTGAATGACTGACTGACTGATCAACTGACCCACCCTCCTCCTTCCCTAAACACAACCAATTGTATTGATTGACCCGCCCACCCACTTTCCTTAACCCAAACAACAATTTTCAAAAGCAATTAAGAAAAAGAAAAGCCCTCATCTGATTTTTACCACGTTTTCAGATTTGACCACATTCTCACCCTGTTATTTAATTGTTTGTTTTATTTTTTGGATTCAGTTTTTTTCTTACCTGCTTTCTGGAACCGTTCTTCCCAGACTCAAACCGTGTCATCGTGGTCACTTCGGGAAAACTGCCCATACGGAGGTAAGTGGTCAGCTGGTAATCGCAAAAAGGAATAATGTCATACCACCCCGTAGTGTTTATTTTAAAAATTAAATGTAGTCATATGTACTTCTGGCTACATAATTCTCAATCTCCAGAAACGTATATAGGGCTACGTTTTCAGAATGAGCCAATGTTGCAACCATATGTTCAAAGGTGTGTAGCCTACTGGTAGACTCAGAAGGCTGTCATCATCCATCCACATGGTTAATCAGCTATACTAATAGAGAAGACTCCAAATCCAGATCTGTTTTTACATTACTGTGATGGTTGGGTTTAGGGTTGGGGTAGGGGTAGACGTTAATAAAATACAATTAATGGGAAATTTAATATAATTATATTATATATAAGTTAACTTCCAGCTGCAGTCCTATGTGATTTATAGCTAATTAACCCTGTGGATGGACCCTACTGGCCCATATCTATCACTGGTAACGCCCATTCAATCGAGTGATAACATTCAGCTGGAGAAAACCGCAAACAAGGGGAGGACATGCAAACTCTGGTCCAGCCGGGACTCAAACCAGCGACCATCTTGCTGTAAGGTGACAGTACTTACCACTGAGCCACCGTGCCACCTCAAACCCTATTTGACTTTATGTAAATAACTTTGCAAATAGCATCTTGAAAGCATATCCTCTACAATCAACAAACAAAAGTGTAAACTCTAGCTTTATGTTGATCCAAATGTACGTTGTTAAATCTCCCTCTAATTCTACTAGTTTTGCTGAACAAGGTCAGAAAACTATCAGTCATCACCTTCGACCTGACTCAATATTGAATTAACTTGAGCTCCTGTTTGTGCAAATAACCAAGATTAGTGTTGGGATGCCCTCATAGTGTTCAGAGGTTCCTAATGCGCCACTGAATCTCTACGGGACGTACCAGATGTGATTAAGTGCGTGGAGTTTTAATTAATCTGGCCCTAGTTGAGCCATTTCTGTCAAACAATTGTAATTGGCATTAAAGCTTTTGGAGTGTCGCTTAGGCTGAGCGCTTACACATATTTGGCAGCAAGGGTGCAGTAATTACTGCGGAGTTCCTGGGATCCCTGTGGTAAGTGAGCATTACTTTTCCCAAAGCTCCGTTCACTGTTCCTATGGCGCAGGCAGCAGTGTGCATGCATGAATGCAGTGGGATAATTAGCCTTTGATGCTGCAGGCTCCGTGGGGATGGATGTCTTTTATCACTCTCTGGGATTGTAAGCCTCTCTAAAAGGACACACGTTCACAAATAATTCTGACATATTTTTCGGATGTGTATTCAGTGAGCATTTGCATTAATACATAGCCTACAACCAAGCTGTGCTAACTCATATTACACAATGTACGTTATTGTATGGTTTTATTATTCCACTTACCAGAATATGGAGGTTTTCTTTAGGTTTGCTCATGGAGTGGGTTCTCTCATAAGTGAGCAGGGATTACTGAATGTTTTTTTTTTTTTTTTGTGGAGATGGGGAAGTCTCTGTCATTCAGTTCCACTCCTACATGTATACAGTGCATCTGAAAAGTATTCATAGCGCTTCACTTTTTCTACATTGTTTATGTTACAGTCTTATTTCAAAATGGATTCAATTCATTTATTCCCTCAAAGTTCTACACACAATACCCCATAATGACAATGTGAAAGAGATTTTTTGAAATTCTTGAAAATAAATTAAAAATAAAAAACCTGACAAATCACATGTACATAAGTATTCACAGCTCTAAATTGAGCTCAGGTAAATTCTGTTTCCACTGATCATTCTTGAGATGTTTCAGCAGCTTCATTGGAGTTGACCTGTGGTAAATTAAATTTATTGGACATGATTTGAAAAGGCATACACCTGTCTATATAAGGTCACAGGGTTGACAGTGCATGTCAAAACACAAACCAAGCATGAAGACAAAGGAATTGTCTGTAAACCTCCGAGACAAAATTGTCTCGAGGCACAAGGCTGGGGAAGGTTACAGAAAAATTTCTGCTGCTCTGAAAGTTCCAATGAGCACAGTGGCCTCCATCATCCATAAGTGGAAGATGTTTGGAACCACCAGGACTCTTCCTAGCTGACCGGCCATCTAAGCTGAGTGATTGGGGGAGAAGAGCCTTAGTCAGGGAGGTGATCGATAACCCGATGGTCACTCTGTCTGAGCTCCAGCGTTCTTCTGTGGAGAGAGGAGAAACTTACAAAAGGACAACCATCTGTGCAGCAATTCACCAATCAGGCCTGTATGGTGGAGTGGCCAGACGGAAGCCACTTCCTGCCTGGAATTTGCCAAAAGGCTTCTGAATGACTCTCAGACCATAAGAAACAATCTCTGGTCGGATGAGCCTAAAATTTAACTCTTTGGAGTGAATACCAGGCGTTACATTTGGAGAAAACCATGCACTGCTCATCACCAGGCTAATACCATCCTACAGTGAAGCATGGTGGTGGCAGCATCATGCTGTGGGGATGTTTTTCAGCAGCAGGAACTGGAAGACTACACTGTAAAAAATGTCTGTGATTTTAACAGTAAAAGTCTGTACAATCTACAGTTAAACCTGTTAAATGATTAACGGCTCATTTCTGTACAAAATACGGAAAATAACTGTAACAGATCTAACCTTTGTTTGCGAGAAACTAATCAGAGTGTCTGAAATCTCACAACATACTCTCATTGACTAGTCCCTAAATTAGTCAGTTAGTTTAGTCCACTAGACAGAGTGAATGACCACAAATGACTGAATTCAGACACTGATGGACACCTGCTGTTAATAAGCACAATCACTGAAGGAAAGAAATAAAACTATAAAGACACCCTTTCACCAAACGAAATGAATTAAAACAGAGGATTAAACAACTCCATTAAATACCAGCATTAGCACCTTTACTGATTACAGTTTGACTTCTTTTCTCTCATATCTGCAAGAATATTTGATAATAAACAGGTTTATATTTTTTATTAAAAATATTTCATTTGACCTCACCATCATGGAGATCAGAGGCTGCTTTAGTTAGGCTCTTGAACCTTTACTCTTCTATCTTAATGTTTCTCTGGCTGTTATAACTGTGTTTCTGAAACTCATCAGTTAAAGCAAGAAAGTCTATGAGAAACTCAACAAACAATTGAGGAATTAATAAGAAGTTAAAATTTTATTTGTTTCATGCACAAAACCTTGAGATCTCCAGCAGCACATTATGACACACAGACATCAAGAATCAGGATATGAACCTCAACCATGGTTGCGAAAAAAAAAAACTGCTTAATTCATTCATGCTACAATGCATGCTGGGTGCCAGCATAGTACAAAAATCCCAGCATGCATTGCAACATGATTATATTATGCAGCTTAAAGGTCTTACAATCTCTTTATTTTCCTTTATTTTATATTGTTTTGGGAGGTAATATTTCAGTAGATTGTTTTGTATTGTTTTGGGTTGATTTTTATTTGATTTTTATTTTTTTATTTGTCACCATTGTTGAGATTCAAAAACTAATTGTTGATGTCTGTGTGTTTTTAAGTTCTGCCATAGATCAAACATCCTCATTGTGAATGGTTTATTTAAATCTGGTAAACAGTCATTGGCTGTTGTAGGTCAAGTGGTTTCATTTATATGTGGTATTCATTTCTCTCTTTTAACTAACAAGATATTCAATGAGTGCACAAGCAGGTGAGGGTGGTTTTGATACTATAACTAATCTTATCAGATTGCTATTGTTTCTTTTCTTTTGGCTTTTAATGCTATACAAATAGTGTGATTAACACAAATAATTACAGCAGTCAAAATAAAAAGTAGTGTCAGAATAAATAGTTGAAGAGCCCAACTAAAGCAGACTCTGTCCTCCATCATGGTGACTTCAAATGAGCAACAGAATTTCATTAAGAGTTTTTGTTCATGTGACAGAAATAAAGCCAAAGGTCAGTAATAAGCGAAGCTCCTGATGTTTGTGGAGTTGTTTAATGATCTCTGCTGAGATCTTGAGAAATTACATTTTATTGTAATTTGTTTTATTTTTATTAATTATTATTTTATTTAGAGTTTTATTCTCAGTTGATCTTTGGTTATGGCTGTAATTTGTGTTTTTCTTTTCTTCAGTGATTCTGCTTGTTAACAGTTGTTCATCAATAATTCTCAATCCTCCTTTAATTAGACACTTAATTATCTCATTAACTTCATCACTGTCTGAGTGTTCAACCCGCTGCAGTGAGGACACTAGTGGGGATTTTGCTCTGGGATTTAAGGGGTTAAATGTGTTCGATAAAAGTACAGACTGTGGAATGTATTTTTAACTGAAATATTCTGTAGATTGAATTTACGACTGTAAAATGTTAAAAACAGTAGATTACTGGCAACCACAGCTGCCTTAAATCAAGAAAAAAAACTCCTAAATACTGTAAAACGTTTTTGTGTCACCATTGTGGAGCATGGTAGCATCTGGGTGCAAGTCCAAAATGAACTAGGAGTATTTTATGTTTTGCTGCCTCTTTTTTTGTTTAAATGCAACTGTGTACTTACTAATGCAGTGAAAATCTGTTTGCCAATTGTAAACACACATGAACATATCACTGCATTGAGTGACTTTATATTTTTATGCACTAAGCTATGTTTTTGTAAACTGAATTTTGTATCAGTTCATGAAATACGGTAATTTTCCGTAAATTTAAACAGTTCTATAAACTTCCATATTTTTTACGGAAAAATTCTGGCAATCAAAGCTGCCGGTATTTTTCCGTAAATTTAACAGATTTTGTTTTTAACAGTCTAGTCAGGATAGAGGGAAATATGAATGCAGCAATGTACAGAGACATCCTGAATGAAAATCAGCTTCAGAGTGCTCGTGACCACAGACTGGGGTGACGATTCATCTTTCAGCAGAACAATGATCCAAAGCACGCGGCCAAAATATCAATGGAGTGGCTTCACAACAACTTGGTGAATGTCCTTAAGTGGCCCAGCCAGAGCCCAGACCTAAATACTATTGAACATCTCTGGAGAGATCTGAAAATGGCTGTACACAGTCGCTTCCCATCCAACCTGATAGAGCTTGAGAGGTACTACAAAGAGGAATAGGCAAACATTCCCAAAGACAGGTGTGCCAAGCTTTTGGCATCATATTCAAAAAGACTTGAGGCTGTAATTGCTGGCAAAGGTGCATTAACAAAGTATTGAGCAAAGGCTGTAAATACTTATGTACATTTTTTACATGTGATTTTTCAGGTTTTCTATTTTTTATAAATTTGCAACAATTTCAAAAAATCTTTTTCACATTGTCATTATGGGGTATTGTGTGTAGAATTTTGAGGAAAAAAATAATTGAATCCATTTTGAAATAAGGCTGTAACATAAATAAATGTGAAAAAAGTGAAGCACTATGAATACTTTCCAGATGCACTGAATAATGTTCCAGAAAGGCTTTAAGTAAGTGTTGCTTGTATCACAGACATGATTTCTCCTAGAGGAGAACAAAAACACAAAATAACATTATTTAACTAGCTACTAAAAGAGATGGTTCATCCCCAAAGAAAAGGGAATTCTGTCATCATTTACAAAAGAAGTTATTTAGAAAAAAAAAGGTTTTCCTACTATGGAAGTCAGTGGTTACAGTTTTCCAGCTTTCTACAAAAAAATAAAAAAATATTGTGTTCAACCGAGAAAAGAAACTCATAAAGGTTTGGAACCACTTGAGGGTGATTAAATGGTGAGGAATCTTTTCCTTTTTTGGGTGAACTATCCCTTTAAAGGTCTCATGAAATGCTCTGAAATGTGCATTTTTATTCTGTTTGACATAATCTCAACTGAAACATTAGGACCGGTTAGGACAAAGAGCAGCTCTTCCCCTGTTTAAAAAACAGTTAATAGTGTTTTGTTGTTATTACAGCCCTGCCAGTGATAATGGTTGAGATTAAGTTCATCAGTTCATCAAATGAAAAGTGTCTTGAAAGGGGCGGGACATGACAGATACTAGAGAGCATTTGATTGGCCAAGATTTTATGAGAAAATAAAGTATAAAGTGACATGAAAAAGAATTGTTGATCCATTTAGGTGGAAACTGCAAGGTTTGAGTGCTCAAGTCAGGTTTATATCTTCTAAATGCCAATTTATCGCTGCTTTGAACCACACTATAGATATCCTTAAAACTAATAAAATTATACTAAAATCTAAAAACTTTTATTTTCATTTTACAGGACCTTAAAGAAGAGAAGATGCTTGTAAAGCACAATGAATGTACTGTTCATACAGCTATGGAAAAAAGACAGAGACCACTTGAAAATTCTTTGTCACTTTGTTTTCATGATTTGTGAGTTTATGATTCCATGAAAATTTAATCGCTGTCCTCAATTGAAGCTTAACGTGTTGCAATGGAAACTTAAATATAATACAGTTTAAAGTTCTAAATGTAAAAAAATTGAGACATTTGAAATATTCTAAACTTACTGAACAAAAAAAGAACACAATATTAATGTTTTAACTTCAGAAGAGAGAATATTTGACCATATTTGGTGGAATAACCAAAGATTTTTAAGTTTGAAAGATTTAAGAACATGTTTGAAAGAACTACCCCTACCCCAACCATAATCTCATCCCTCAAAGTAATGTAAAAATATTAAATATTGTTGTACAGTGTCATAAAAATTAGGCTTTATTGATGCGAGTATCCGCAGCTGTATGCCATATAGACTTAACTTCTAAAACTACTTTAGAAAGACGGTTGAGATATTCTACACTTACCAATGACATAAATACACCATCCACTGTGTAAAACATATGCCAGAATAGTTGGCGGTTCATTCCACTGTGGCAACCCCTGAAATAGAGACTAAGCCGAAGGAAAATTAATGAATGAATGAATGTAGTACAAACATAGTAGCTAAGTCTCTTTTTTGTTTACGGATGTGATGTTTTAACCACATAAATATGACCTTATGGCATTTCCCACCAAATTTCACCTGACAGTAATTACAAATCCTTTATTAGCCCTGCAAATCGGAGTAGGTGAGGAAAGTTGTAATCCCTCTCTTTTACCCACATTTGCTCAATAATTTATTTTTGTAATTTTTAACAAGAAAATTAACATACTGCAGTATTAAACCACGCTGTTCATGCATGGCTCATACAATATCCCCTTTATATTTATGAATATTAGTCACAATATACATTGAGTTTAATAGCCTACTGCCATCCTGGTCTATCGGCATGTTTCACTGAGAGCTCAGCATCTTCAGCATCTTCTCCAGCACGTGCACGCGCGCTGAGCCGTGAAACAGTGAAGCTGGATCTACTGCGCCACCCGCATGAGCGCCACAGGACTGCAGGCACTCGGCGCATTTAAAAACCCCCTGCAAAGCACTGGGGGAGTTACAGTGCGAATTGGACTCTGACTGAGTAAAAGTTCGCCCGGGATTTTCTTGTGGACAGTATACGATAAGATGGCAAACAAAGGACAGCAGCCTCCTTACCTTCACTTGGCGGAGCTGACCGCATCCCAGTTCCTGGACATCTGGAAACATTTTGATGCTGACGGTGAGTGGAGACGTGCCGCTTATTCCACGCAATGTCACTCTGGAAAAATAACTCGTTAAATTATAAATGTTCTCTTTTTAAAAAGCAGAAAGTGTTATGCTAACAGTTTTCAAAGAAGAAAGGTCGACTGTTTTTAAATGTTATGGTGAAAACTGAAGAATTTGAAAGTTTTTCGTCTGAATTAAAATGAATCAAATAAGGAAAGTAAGAAAAAATACTTGGCAAAGCGTGAAAATTGTTCATTTAAAAATGCAATTCATGTTATAAAAACTACACAT
>CAIGQZ010032545.1:14698351-14709210 GCA_903798205.1 Danio tinwini | reverse complement strand
ATATAATATAATATAATATAATATAATATAATATAATATAATATAATTATGTGATATATTATGATAGATATGTATGTGGATTAGCTTGCATGGATTAGCACTCACCTTAAGACTTACAATATGTGCAAGCAAAATAAACATTGTTCATTTTCATTTTAGGCGGACTGCAGTCCACTGCAGTGTAGTGTTTTTTAGATCTGCTTTATTAATCCATTAAATAACAGTGCACATTTTGGTAAATAATGATCCATAAATGATTTAAATGGGCTAAATATAAAAAATTATTGAACTGCACTCTGCTTGTATAACATACAACATACAAAATAAGATGTGTTTTATTGGTCAACAGGGGGTCAGGCTGACTGCTGAGCAGTTCAACGCCATCTTTACATACTACGATAAGGTAATGTATGATCAAGCATAAATAGCTCTTTGACAGGCTTTGGTAAACTGTATGCACAGTTTATTTGTAGTAGATTTGTATGCACTGCTGTGCATGTATTGTTGGAAATCTGATCTTGCCTTCCATCATAAGCACCTTCTGAATGCAAAACAGCGTGCCCATTCACCTGCACAGGTAAATAAGCAGAAGCACCTGCACCTGTTTTTCTGCCCACATCTTCCAGCCTGATGAATCATCATTTGGGAAGGGATTTGAAATGCAAAATCAGAAGCATATTTACAACAGTTTAAGTGCAAGCCACAAGTAATTACAGAAATCCCAGTGAAAATTGCTGCAAGATGAAAATTGCTACTTAACGCTCTTCAACCACAAGTTCTTCATTAGTCTTTCTCCAGTTAACTTACACAGACTTGGCTTATACCCTTTAGGAAGGAAAGCATATCTAAAGCTTGTTCTATATATCAGTCTCAAATTAAAAGCAATATCTGTTAAAAAAAAAAGAGACAACAGCACCCACTCACATGTGTTCAGGCTAAACCGAAGGCTTGCTGTCTGGAATGTTTAATTGCAAATGAAATGCTGTCTACATTAACACAATGCTTTAGCATGTACGTCTATAATTAATGTAGAATTTGTCTCTGTATCTCAGTTGCCTCCCAGCAGTGCCTCACAATGCCTTACTTTTGTCTTGAAAAAACATATGTGAGACACATGCCAGGCTGAGCACTAATATGGCTCATTGTCATAATTGAATAATTTGATAACTGAAAAATAGACCTTTAAAAAAACATCAGTTTACATGATTTTAGTTAGTTAAGTTAGTAAATATTTAACAAATTAACACAATTAGCCAATATGGTTGTATTCATATGACACACTTGAATCAGCTGTGAATAATTCTCAAGTAACAAAAGTTGTTTAGTTAACTAACAACTCTGATCCAAATTACTTTCTTCTATGGGACACAAAACTGAGTTTACCTGATTGCCTTTTCTTGATATACTGTAACAGTATACGTGGGGTTTTCTTTTTGTGGTTGTGCTAGGGGTCAGTAAAAATCTTTGAAGAAAATCATTAATAATATAAATAAATATATAAATATATATATAAATATATATATATATATATATATATATATATATATATATATATATATATTTAATAATTAACAAAAAAACTAAATAATAAAAATGATCAAACATTAGTATAAAACAAACAAACAAGTACATCGAATATTAAATTAAGAACATTAAATGAAGATCTTAAATAAAAATAAAATAAAAATATTCAATTAAAATATTCTAATAATTATACAACATTTATATTGATAATAATAATTCTACACAATTCTTAAATAACACAAAAGAAATTTGAATAAGATTTAACAAATAAACTAAAATTGAATTTAAATCAATCAAAATTTGTTCAAAACAAACAATAAAACATTTAATAAAATTTTTCTAATAAAAGAAAAATGTAACTTAATAAATGACTATTTTAGACCATGGATTTCTTTACAATATAAGTTAAATCTTTAAACAAGAAATTGTAGTTACAATTATATAGATCAAGTAATTAAATTACTTATCCGTAATAGTAAGGGATTCATTTCCATTTTTAGGTAATTTAATTACAGTTACATATAATGTATCTGCCTTATATACTATAGATATATTCAACAATTTTGTGTAATTCAATTCAGAGAAGCAGAGTAATCAACAACATTTATCAAGAACATTACACATGCTTAAACAATAAAATGAGTAAGAAATGACAGCATGCTATGAAATATGGTGTTATTACTTTGAAATGGTTTGTGTTTTGATACATATGTTGTTTAACTTTTCTTAAGGATTATATTTTAAGAGTTAAATATTAAGTATTCAATTTTAAGAGTTTTTATTCCTATTGCATAAAGATTTATAGAGATTTTTAGTAGCATTGTCAAGTAATTCAAATTACTGTTTGAGTAACTAAATTACTTTTCAGGACAAGATAATTAGAAAAGTAATTTAAATACAAAAGTAATGATGTAATTAATTAATTCCTTTTTTGAAGTATCTTATTGATATTTATCTATTCATTTTCCTTCGGTTTAGTGCCTGAATATCAGGGGTCACCACAGCGGAATGAACCGCCCAACACTGATATAGAGGCTTTTAAACATTTAGGATGTGGTCCCTCACATCATATTTGCCTCTTAAAAGATTGAAAACCTGTGGTCTATACAACATGTGTACTACATTTTAGGTTTGTTTGTTTGTTTGTTTGTTTGTTTGTTTGTTTGTCTGTTTGTTTGTTCGGCTTTGTTTTCATGATTCAATTAAATTTAAAGTAAATTTGACATTGCTTTTCACAATAATTATTGTTTTAAAGCAGCTTTACATAAGGTGCACATTATTGCATTTCAATCACAAAATTAAAGAGTTGTGTATAATGCGGACATTAAATATATATATATATAAATTATATATATATATATAGCATAGATAATCATGAGCAAAATTTAAGTGATTATTTACCTGAGTTAAAAGAATCAACAATGTTTGATTCACAAATGAATGATTCATTCTCAAACTTGACTGATTAATTTCATTCTGCTTTAAAGGGATAGTTCACGCTAAAGCTGAAAATTCTCTGATTATTTACTCACCCTTTACTTGTTGCAAACCTGAGATTCTGTTGAAAACCAGTAACCAATGACTATGGAAGTTATTTGTTTTTCCTACTATGGAAGTCAATGGTTACAGGTTTCCTTCAAAATATCTTCTTTCGTGTTCAACAGAAGAAAGAAACTCATAAAGGTTTGGAGCCACATGTAAATAGTGAGTAAATTTCCTTTTTTGGGTGAACTATCCCTTTAATGATTTTTTATTATTACTATTTCATGTGTTCACTTGCCTCAAGAAAACTTGAAGATCCAAACGCTTTTAATAAACTATAACAAATCGAATTTCATCAATTTCTCTTCTGTTCTTTTAAGGATGGAAACGGCTACATTGACGAGCAGGAGTTGGACGCTCTCCTAAAGGACCTCTATGAGAAGAACAACAAGGTGAAAAAGAAAAAGAAGCCTCAGAATCATAACAGTATTTCACATTTCCAGACAACAAGTCCAATCTCACTGTATTCCCACTTTATTTGACCTCAGGACGTGGACTCCAAGAGCCTAACCGGTTACAAGCAAAGCATCATGGCCCTGTCGGACGGAGGAAAACTGTACCGCTCAGAGCTGGAGATCGTCCTCTGCCGGGACCCCATGCTGTGAACCTCCAGCTCAGCTCTGTCCTAGCTGCCTGAATACTTACTGTAACCGTGTGCATGTGCCGGGCACCCCGTCCCTGTCCTGTTCCCATCCCGTCCCTGTCCTGAAGTGAGTTCTGGATGAGTGTGCACAGAAAAGCACAAATCTGTCTGTTCTTTCCCTGCCCAAAACCCAATGACCACTGCTTTCCTCTGCCTACAAACTGCAGCTACTATGATGCCCTCTGCTCAATTTTTAAACTATATATTTAAAAAAAAATTAAGAGTTTTTCTGAAAGAGTAGCAGACTAATACTGGTGTAATACGATTAGATATGTGAAATATTTATTTGGAGTGCTTGGCTTCTGGTTTCATCCCTTCTGTTTTGTTTCCTCCTCGGTTGGTTTTTGTCTTCATTTCGTTTCATTTCAGTTGCGTTGGGGTTTGTTGTGTTTTTGTTTGGCCAATACTGTTTAAGGATGTAACTGAGACTATTCATTAAAGTTATGTGATATAAAGACGCTGTTTCATATGTTTGGTTCATTCTAGGGAATAATTTATTCTTCTTCTTTTTTTGCTAATCTAAATATTTGAGGATGTATGTCAGATCTCATCTGTGCAGCGAGTTCTTCTGTGACATGCTGGATGGAGACATCACATTTCTAGTAAAAAATCTTTCCTAATTGTGTCCTGATGCATTTAAACCATAGTAAATAATTAATCTGCAAGACTTTTCTCTTACATAGCAGAGTTTGTAGGAATTCCTATCAATTAATCATCATCAGAGCATGAATAATTCATCCAAACAGCAGTTTTGAGTTTACAAACGGGGGTTTTCTACATGGCTTGTATTGCTTCTGTGTTGAATGATGACTGCATTATATATATATATACAGTTGAAGTCAGAATTATTAGCCCCCCTGAGTTATTAGCCCCCCTGTTTATTTTTTTCCCCAATTTCTGTTTAACGGAGAGAAGATTTTTTTCAACACATTTCTAAACATAATAGTTTTAAAAACCTTTAATATAAATCTCTAATAACTGATTTATTTTATCTTTGCCTTGATGACAGTAAATAATATTTCACTAGATATTTTTCAAGACACTTCTATACAGCTTAAAGTGACATTTAAGACTTAACTAGGTAAATTAGGTTAACTAGGCAGGTTAGGGTAACTAGGCAAGTTATTGTATAATGATGGTTTGTTCTGTAAACTATGGAAAAAAATAAATAGCTTAAAGGGGTTAATAATTTTGACCTTAAAATGGGTTTTAAAAATTAAATACTGCTTTTATTCTAGCCAAAATAAAACAAATAAGACTTTCTCCAGAAGAAAAAAATATTATCAGACATACTGTGAAAATTTCCTTGTTCTGTTAAACATCATGTGGGAAATATTTAAAAAAGGAAAAAAAAAATTTAAAGGGGGTTCAATAATTCTGATTGCAACTGTATACACATACACTCAGAAAAAAACTTTTTTTTTGCTTGTTCAAACTACTTATTTAAAATGAGCTGAAACAACACAATTCTTGAGATTTCATCGGGATAATTGACTTTTTATATGTTCAATCAACATAAATTTGTTAAAAGTGTTAAGTTAACTTAATCAATTTGTGTTGGGACAACATGAATGAATTGTGTGGAACTCTGCATTTTTACAGTGTACTATACAGCTATACAGAGTAGTTGAAAATTATCAGTTTTACTGGATTTATAGTTAATGTTTTTGAGTAAAATATAAATAAAATATTATTCTCTAATACTAACTTCTGTTAACAATTAAACAATTAAAAAACAAATAATTGTTTTTTTTTTAATAACAAGAAAGTTGCTGCGGTTTTACACATGTTTATATTTCTTTTAAGACAACAAAATACAATGTTTTCACTTAAGAAGTGGTAAGAAATCAATATTTGGTCATTTAAAAAAATTGAATTCAAAATCAAAATCATTTTGAAATAGGAAAAAGAAATGTTATTACCAAACCAAAACTCAATTCTTCTAAAATGACAAATTCTATATTTATTTACATACTACATATATTCTATAACATTTCACAAAATTCACATACTTTTGAAATGAAAAGAAAAATATACATTTTATAAATTCATTCACTCAAAAAAATTTTTTTTTACTCTTTCAAACTACTTATTTCAAATGAGCTAAAACAACACAATTCTTGAGATTTCAATTGGACAACTTAATTTTTTATGTTTAATCAACATAAATTTGTTAAAAGTGTTAAGTTAACTTAATTTGTGTTGAGACAACATGAATGAATTGTGTGAAACCTTGCATTTTTTACAGTGATGGCTGTGTTAAGGTTAAGAATACTGATTAATTAAATGTCATAAATATTTTTTTATTTAATACAATTATTTCTATTTGTATTAATTTTCTGTCAAAATAAAATTATTAGAATGTTGTTTTTTTTATTGGCAAAGCGACATTAACATATTTAACATTTTAACAATATTGGTGTTTTCTTTCTTAAGTGATACCAGTGACAAACTAGTTAATAACAAATAAAGGAAACAACATTTTTTATAAAACATTTTCTGAGCTCTAAGTATTTTGCTTGCCTTCTTATTTTGACTGAATGCAACATCTAGAAGCATTCATTATCCATTACAATGTCTATTTTGTAGTTGCTGGACCAACAAATTTATAAAGGAAGATAATTCTTCTCTTTTATTGATGATGTTTAAATATAGCTGTGAATTTAATGAGGAATTGAAGTGGACGGCTCAAATCCGCCTCTTCTCTATATTCTCTAAGAGTCTGTGTTTGTCAAAAATATTACCTGTGTTTCCTGAAGGTAAATGATATAATTGTCCTTTGTATCTTCTGGGGGCCTTAAATGTCTTTTTCATTTCTTTGGGCATTTAAAAAGTACTTTTTAAGACTTAATGAAGCAGATCTAGACATAAAACAACTGATTTACATCTACAACTGTTCAAAAACTAGTGGAAAAATAATATTTATAGTCATTCTTCAATTTTAATTTACTTTCACAGTTTTCTACAGTGTAAAAAAGGATAGTTAGCTGAATTTTTTTTTTATTCATAATTTAATGATTTAAGTGGTTCCAACCCTTTATTAATTACACTGTAAAAGCGGTTCGTTACAAATAAACAGCCTATATCTTAATAATAGGCAGGTAATAATAATGTAATTGTAATTTGTGTATTTATATAGCGCATTTATCATGTATGGTCATACACCCAAAGCACTTTACAATCATGAGGGGGGTTCCTCCACATCATCACTAGTGTGCAGCATCCATTTGGATGATGCAACATCAGCCACAAGACAACGGTGTCAGTGCTTCACCACACACCAGCTATAGGTGGAGTGGAGAGACAATGATAGAGCCAATTCGGTGGATGGGGATGATTGGGAGGCCATGATGGGTAAGGTCCGATGGAGGGAATTTGGCCAGGACACCGGGGTTACACACCTACTCTTTACGAGAAGTGCCATAGGATTTGTAATAACCACAGAGAGTCAGGACCTCGGTTTAACATCTTATACAAAAGACGGCGCTCACTGACAGTATAGTGTCCCATTCACTATACCATACCTGTCACCATTGGGATGTGAAAATAAGGGATATGCCCACCATATGAATCTCTTATTTATTTAGATTTTTTTTTCATTTGATTACATTAAATAACAGGTCTCACTTTAAAAATGCAACCATCTATTGTTATAAAGAAAGCATAGCTTTGCCATGTGGTCCCACATCCAGGTAGGCTTACTGACCAGGCTCAGGCAGCCCTGCTTAGCTTCAGTGACTGTGGCATATAAGTCAGTTAATAGCGAGAATTGGTGTTTAAACTAGTGTTACCTAAAAAATAAAGATTTGAAACCACTCGACGGTAAGAAAATTATGTGTCAATGTTAATTTTTGATGAACTATCCCTTTGAGTTGACATATTTCTTTCATCTTTTCAGTCATATTCATTGATGTACAAATCACATTAACTAAAACTGAGAATCCACCAAACACAATCCACATAACCTCCAACAAGCTAAAGCTCACAGCAACTACAAACATGCTGAACTTCTAAGATTTAACAGCCTTGCTTGTCTTTCCTGGATCTCCTGCAAGGCAGAAAAGGTTTCTACTAAACCACCAACGCTATATACCACTCCGCGTATACGCTAGATTAATTATAAAGGCCTTTAATGTCCTTGAGGCTCATTGAGAAGCTCAGAAAATTGAAAGCATAAGAAAGGGGGATGGTGGACATAAGATGAAGAAAAGACCAGTGAAAATGTGCTTTAGTGAATGCTGCTGATTAGTTACATCTGATCAGATTCATTATGCAGGGTGTACCTAAAATATGGCAAAAGTGTCTGCCACTGCCAGTTACTGGAAATTTAATTTGAGATGTCAAACATAAGTGACGGCATATGAAATTAAATGGTAGAATGTTAGACGGCTGGCAGAGGATTTGCAATATTAGAAGTGCTGTATAGAGACATCCGCTTTTATATCCCAAGACAAGCTTGTAAGAGGTGAGTGTTACAGTATTTGCTCTTGTTTAAACTGAGATTGTTCAAGCGTGCCAACAGTGATGCTATGTGTGGAGCAACATTGACTCCAAGTGGACACTTGTTATAATTGCACTTGTCGGTATGCAATGATTCAATCCAGTGGAAGTCCTGGATCTTACATTGCTTGTATTTTTTTTTCTGTTTTCAGAGCAAACTTAAGAACAACACAGCTCAACACAAAACTGTCATGTTATATGATGTTGATGATACATTCAGGGCAGGGTGTGAATTATACATTGATGATTGGGGGAGGTCAAGTTTTTCAATTAGCCTATGCTCGATTATATGCCTCAGTGAACCAAATTTATAGATTTAATTCAATTACATCTTATTTTTTTAATCAAACTTGTAATTATGTTTTCAGTGTTTTAAAGGATTTGTGATATTAAATAATTCTATTAATGGATGACCATGTAAGACTGCACATATTGTTTATATTAATGTTTAACGTCCATGTGCAAGCAAGTGTATAGAAAATACAAACTATGCATCTAGTTTTACGGACACCAACAGTACAGATGCCTATTTTACAAGAAACATGTTTTGTGAACACTTACGCTGTCTGTTGGTACTCTAGATTTGCTGGGTTTCACATTACATACATTCACAATGGTACGGACCATTACAGGGGTGGTCTGTGGTCAAATGTATATTTACATTATCTACTGTTTTAATTGTTAATATTATTTAAGATACAGATCAGAGCAAACTATTTCTTGACTATTAAAGGGCAGACCCCTGCATGCATATTGTTTTGATGTCCTTCAGGTGGGATCAAGCATTAATTGGGGGGTCTGACCCCCCCAAACGCCTCTGTAATTCGCACCCTGATTCAGGGTAAAATGCCCATATAGAAGCTATACACAAAGGCAATTATTGGGCAAAATGTTCCTTAATATGACATTGATTGGACTACTGTGTTACTTTTCAAATAGCAAAATATTTCTCAGTGTCTTTTAAATACTTTAGTAAACTTTGTTAAAATAAATTTTTATGCATTTAAACGTTTCATTTCAAAGGTTCTATTGTTGCGTGTGTATGTGCGTGTGTGTGTGTGTGTATGTGCGTGTGTGTGTGTGTGCGCATGTGTGTGTATGCGTGTGTGTGTGTGTGTGTGTGTGTGTGTGTGTGTGTGTGTCTGTGTGTGTGTAACTGTGTAACTAAAAAATGGTTCATCTATGGCATCAATAAACCCTGCTTTTTTTAAAACATGGATTTTTAAGAGTAAAGTGCAACGTCAAGCATTTTACAACAAAGTTTCCTTGCAGGTTTCCACAAAAAAAAATTCTCGTTATATTTTTTTGTAATTCTAATGTTGTGTTAAATTATAATTATTGTTATGAAAAATATTATAAACAATAATATTTAAATTAAATAGGTTATTGTGAATGTATTTTATTGATAATGATTAATAATTAAGAAGAAGAAGAAGAAGAACTTGCTCTTTTCCTAATTTGCTTATCATTTAATAAATTAATGCACACACAGTTTATTAGCCTGATAAGTTTTTTTTACCTGTTAGCATTTTCTGCAAATTATGGATCTAATTCAGGGGTGCCCAAACTCCTAGGCGTCCTAGGTGGCCAGTGTCCTGCAGAGTTTATCTCCAACCCAAAATAGACAGCCTAGAAACGTCCTGAAACGTCTGTGGAAAAAAGTATAAGCTAAACTCTGCATGACACAGTTTGGTCACATCATAAGGTTTTTGTTTAACATTTTAAGACACCTTATCAATAGTTTATAAAATAAATAACAATTGTTTTATGAAAATAAAATATCTAAAACCTTAACTGCAGAGTTCCAATTTTTTCTTTTTTCTTTACAGACAATACAATGTATTCTAGTATTAATATCCCTGTCCTCATGACAGAAAACTTGGGTATCTCAATCGTCGAGTTCAGTCTCAGTACTATTAAACCTGCACTACCTCTATTGTCCAGCAGCTCAGCAGCGCAATGTCCTTGGAGGCGCTATAAACAAGACAAGCAGCACACAAGTTCAACTTCACACACACTGTGCGTTTGTCTTCCAGCAAGTCACCTGCGCTTCCAGCAATGGCCCTGTTCAAATCCAGCAAGATTTTGACTAGTGTCGGGGCTCAGACCCCTGTTTTAGCAGTCGTACAGCTCCGGGCAAGGTAATTTGAGCCTATGTTTTTCTTCTGCAAACACTCAGTTGACAAGTTAGCCTATGCTAGCGAGTTAGCGGACCGAGCAGCACAGCACTGCTTAAAGTTACAGCATGACACTCTGCTGTAACACACAGGGATTTTAACCTTGTGCTTTTAATTCAACGTAGTTTTTAACGTATGCATGCTTTTGGTGTTTAACGAATGTGTGTGTCTTTCAGACTGACATCATAATAGCATGAGCTGCTGTCAAATGTCAGAAGTTATATAGCATTAACATACAAAGCTTTGATAGTCGAACAGTTCTTGAGATCAGCAGACAAACGAGATATTTTTCGTAATGACATAATGGTGTTCATAAAGATAATAGTTGTACATCAGGTTCAACCAGGCCTTGTTGGCTGCAGGTTGGCACTATAGTATCTAGCAGGACACTTTTATTTACCTACTTTTAGTAAACCAGGAGTGCCCTTTTGTTTACTACAGGGATATTATTATATATATATATATATATATAT
>CAIGQZ010032545.1:14686713-14698251 GCA_903798205.1 Danio tinwini | reverse complement strand
ATAGCATTATTTTTCTTACTATTTCATATGCATTCAATATAATTATTATGCATTTTGTTTTTTATGTAACATGTATTTATTTAATTTCCTTGTATTTGTCAGCTAGCAATGTAGTTTCTCATATTTTCTTTTTAATAATTTTATTTTAATTTTATATCCATTCATTATAATATGTATGTTATTTTAAACTCTTTTGTTTAAATGTTTTCATGTCAACTTTAGGTTTACTTAATTTTATATGACCTAAATTAATTCTGACTTTAGTAGGAATATTATAAAAAGAGTATGCCCTGCTAATGTCACATTATACCTACTTCCTTACATTTGACCAATCACAACAGCCCATGCTCAGCCACAGACATGGATGCATGTTTGCATAAAACGGCAAAAACTATAAATTATTGCCGTTTGTTAATTCGTTTGCATTTTGATACTGAAAATAAAAGCAGTAGTATCTCTTAAAAGCTGAGAGAACACCAAATGTGCAATTATTAGCCTGGTTTTTTATTGTAGTTTTAGTTTCTGACATTTATAACTGGGTTGAGATGGGCAGTATGTGAACATGACACATGATTGGCCCTGATGCCGAGGGTGGGGATGTTGTACAACTCTTTTCATTGGATTACAGTACTACTTTTATGTGGGTGGGGTTTGGATTGGAATATTACTCCCATTTTACACCGGTAATTACAGAGATGACCTACTGTTTGCCTGTGTAAGCTAACAGGTTCTTTATTTAGACAGACATGGCCTTTCTGAAACCTTGTGCCAAGAATCTATCAGGACAAATACAGCTATGCTACATGCCTTAAAGGCATTATACTCTAGGTTTAAGTGCAGACTTGACTGTAAGCCTCATTATTGGTGGTAAAGGAATTTAGCAGTTGTTCAAGCTTTTAATTACTTTCCATCCAGTTTTAAAAAATAAAAGCTCTGTAATGATAATCTCCTTATGATAAACTTGGAGAAATTTTATTAAGACTTCTAAAGAATGGATAGATATTTTTCCTAATAAACGCACAAATTAGTTTTAGGGGAATTGTAAATAAGTCTGTATGTAACTATTCAGTGTATTTGAAATTCAGCCTTCCAAAATTGTTTGTAATTCATAGTTATAAGAGTGTTTTTGACTTTAGTTACTCTAAAAAGGTTATAAAGTTGTGAATTCACAATCACATTAACTATATTTAAATGGACATCAGTAATCAAATTATTTGCCTTAATCTGATTAAGACAATAATATGATTAAGGTCTTTACATGAGTTTTTTTATGTTCCTTTCAAGATCCCATTTTATATGGTATAACACATAGTTTGATTAACATCATTGCATCACCACGCTATCCAGAGTTTCATGTAATTTTGGGTGTTTCATTTTTTATTTGTCAAATTTAACTGCAGTTTGTCACTCACTTTCATTCAGGAACATTTCATGTATGCCCCCATGTGACAAACTGAGGTATTGGATGTGCGTATGAAGTAAGGACTGGTGGAAGTGTTGTTTTAATGGAATTTGACATTGCATTGTTGGAAGAACTAAGTAGTTAGTCAAGTTTCTTAAATTATTAATAATAATAAAAATGTATTATGCTGCACTAACATTTTTTGAACTTGGTTAGAGAATGGTTAGTTATGGTTAGAACAGTTAGTAAAAAACGTTGCACAGGTGGTGGAGTGATAACTAGTGCTAATTAAAAATAACCAGATCTAAATAATTTCACATTATTGTTACAAATAACAAAAATCATATCTACGGACTATGGATTATACGCTTAAATATTAGTGGTTCAAATCATATATGCAAAAAAATTTGATTTGGATTGAGAATCTAAACAAGGTTTTCTACTTTTTTTTTTTTCTCAGCTCATGGTGGACTGAGGTACAGATGGGACCCCCTGATCCCATCCTGGGTGTCACCGAAGCTTTTAAGCGTGACACCAACCCCAAGAAGATGAACTTGGGAGTTGGAGCTTATAGAGACGACCAGGGGAAGCCATTCGTCCTCAGCAGTGTTCGAAAGGTGCAATATTAAATAGCTTAAAGGGATAACTCACCCAAAAAGGAAAATTCTGTCATCGTTTACTCAACCTTGACGTGTTCCAAACCAGTTTGAGGTTTATTTTATTTCTGTTGAACACAAAAGAATATTGTGAAGAATGTTGGAAACTGGTAACCATTGACTATTGGATGTCAATGGTTACTGCTTTTCCAACATTCTTCAATCCACCTTTATTGTGTTCAACAGAACATAAAATGTTTTTTTTGGGGTGAGTAAATATTCACAGTATTTTAATTGTTGGGTGAACTCTCCCTTTAAACACACCTCCATTTAAAATGTACAAAAACTATCATGATTTTGTCAGATTTCCCTGAATCATCTTCGCCACTTTTTTAATGGTCTAAAACACATGTTTATAGCATTGAAACACCAATTGTCCTTACTTCCAGTCAGCCAAATAAAGTTTTTATTTAAATCCCTGCACAAAACAAATGACAGATTTAGATTTTTTTCAGGCTGAGGCCCAGATTGCTGCTAAGAAGTTGGATAAAGAGTACCTTCCTATTGGAGGTTTGGCAGACTTTTCAAAGGCCTGTGTTCAGCTGGCTCTTGGACCCGATAATGAGGTCTTGAAGAGCGGCAGAGTAAGTACTTTAAAGCAAAACATTTTGAAAGGAAATCTTTTGAATCTTAAAATTATTATTGCTAGATGTGATTATTAATTGCCAGTTCTGTTTGCGTACAGAGCATCACTGTCCAGACTATCTCAGGAACTGGATCTCTACGTGTTGGAGCTAACTTTGTGGTATGTAATCAACGTTGTTTTCAGTGATTTGATATGTAGTTGTAATTAAGCACAACATCAGTGGAAGTGAATATCCAATTCATTTTCTTTGTAAGCATAAAACCTTTCAGGATAGATTCTATATTAGATTTGGGATTGGTAGGCAATGATTTTTGTGTCTACATAAGCCATTACTAAGGAAGTTTGACCTATTTAATACAGTCCACTTGTAAATAATTTTGACAAAAGCTATGAACCAAAACGAAGCAGTAATGAGCTCAATCACAACATCTTTTTAATAAGAAGTGTATGAAAATTGGGGAGAAAATGTACAAATACAAGATTGTACTGACATTCACTGATTTATTAAATCACAATCAAATTAACAGAGAAATATAAAACTGTTTGCTTGAAGTTGATGATGTTGTATTTATAGAAACTTTTTACAAGTTTCAAAATGTTTCAATTTCATAATGATCAAAATGAAGAGAAAATAATCTCTTTTCAATGCTATGCAACAGCTATTAAATCCCATGAAGCACTGAAGGATGTAATTAAGTCAGTATCAAGTTTCTGTCTTAGCTTTGGGATTGGTAGGGAATGGTTTTTGTGTTTACATAAGCCATTACTAATAATTTTTTTAGTAATGGCTTACTTTTGTTTTTTTAAAACAGTACATTTTTTAATATTTTTAACAAAAGCTATTAACTAAAACCAAGGAGCAATGAGTTAAATTACAACATTGTAATCTTTTTGATTAGAAGTGTATGAAAATCAAATCAGAATTATTAAATGACCATCAAATTAATAAGAGAGAAGTGAAGTTTGTATTTAAACTAATTTCGAGAGAGCACGTGCTTATGATTGATCATGGCTGGTCCGCATTAACTAACGCTTGATTCACCAATCAGATGATTCCAAACTCACTATAAATTACCAGAGTTTCTTACTTCCGTTATCCTCACCTTGAAGAATCCCCTTTCCACCCCTACTCCTCCACCTTTCCTTTATAGGGCGGCACAGTGGCCCAGTGGTTAGCACTGTTGCCGCACATTAAGAATGTCACTGGTTCAAATCCTTAACAGGGGTGCGTTTCCCAAACAATGACGTAACTCGCAGCTGAACTATCATAGTATGATGCATCATTTGGGAAAAGAACGATGAAGTGACGAGTGTTTCTCAAAACTCATAGTTTCTCTGTCACAGATCCATCATTTGAACCACGTGAGTTAGAACGTAAAATACCCATAATGAGGATTTAAACAGGGTGGTAACAACTTCTTTAAAGAAGAACCCCCTAATTTATTTGTGCAAATTATATCGTTTTACACTTACACGCATAAAAAAAATCCAATATTAGTTTTGGTAAAAAAACATGCACTCATTTTCCATATTAATTAAAATATATGTAAATGGCACATATAGGGCCTGTGTTTCCTTTACAAATATTATTAAGAATGTTCCAGATTTTATTCAAAAACATAAAATCACTTACAAAAGCTAACACGTATTCTAATATCATATATAAATCAAATTAATACATAAATAATGAGGCTTTTTATTAAGAAATTAAGGCCCAATCTCAATTCTATTTTTGTACCCCTACCCCCTCCCCTTGGCCCTTACAACCAAGGGTTAAGGGGGAGGCCTTCAAAATTTACCCCTAAGAATTGTGACAGCACTTTAACACCTGCACACGTCATCATACGTCATCGGGATCTCTTGCTTCATATGAGATCAGATGATGGCGACTGCTGTAGTTATTCTAGTTGTGTTTTTTTTTTTGTATTTATCTTCAGGACATCACTGAAGGCATACATTATGTTATCATAATGATCTAATGTGGCAATAAGATCATAAATGTACTGTGTATTTACACAGTGGCCATATTTATCTATGTAAACAGTCGAAAACAACATAACATTATAGCAGACACTGTAAAAGGTCAGAATGTTGTGGAACTGCAGTACAGGAGTTATGATTATGGATTATAGAATGCGAAATTTAGCGGTTTATATTGCGGTTCTTTTTTAAAAAGCATGACAGTAAAACACGAACGCGGTTATGAGTATATTAAAACATATGTTTGTTTGTCGTAAAGATTTGTAATAATGACAAAAAAAATACTAATTTGTGGATCTCCTTACTTCAGGGTTCAGCAATACTGCCGTTGTGGCAGGTGTATTCTGGGAAACTTCTTACCCCTTCGTTTCAAGTGTGCTCCTGAAAAATCGTTCGAAGGGGTGTATACCCCTTGCCCTTAGCCCTACAGCTTCAAGATAAAGAGAATTGGGACACCACTAGCCCTTGACGGGAACACGCAAAACGAGGGGTAGGGGTAAGGGGAAGGGCTAAGGGGTAAAATTGGGATTGGGCCCAAATTTTATATTTATTAGGAAATTTAAAAAATCCTACTTTTATAGTAATATTAATGATGATGATTATGATTATTATTAACTCAGATAATGTTTATTTATTTTTTTAAAGTCTACTTTTACAATTTGACACATGCAAACCACTGCAGAAATGTTCTAACCAAAAGGCCCATGTCTTATACAGTACAGATACTTAATAAATTACCTACTATAAATTAAAAGCATTAACGTATGCTGTGTTTTTTGTTTTCACAAGCTTTGGAGACATAACATAAATTCTGCTTTTAAATAATAGGTCACCTATTGCTTTCGTCATGAGCCACGGGTACGTTCAAAATGACATCAATGTTTTCTAAGTGCACTGCGAAGGGAGCGCAATTGTAAACATGAAGATCGATAAAACGGAACTGTAAAAATACTTTGAAAGCAAATTACACCCAAGAGAGATGACTTTAATGCTTTTTTTTTTTGGCATTTCAAGTTTAAATGTTAGAATGTTCTAAACAAATAGGGCATACACAAACAGGAACTATGCTTTTAACTCCAGCTCCAGAGGTGTAGTTGCAAGGGTACAAGTTTGCGACGCAGTGTGTGAATGTCAGTTAGACTGATGGATTTGGAAAACGGCAAATCAAAGAACTATGTTTGTAACGACGGAACTTGCAACCTTAGTTGGCTAACGATGGTTTTCAGAAACGCATCCCAGGCCAGTTGTCATTTCTGTAGGGAGTTTGCATGTTTTCCGCGTGCTCGCGTGGGTTTCCCTCAGGTTCTATAGCAATTTATAATCTATCATCAGCCCTAAATAAAGGGGGAGTTCTCAAGACCTAACTGAGCTCAAACTCTCCATCTTATGAGCTCAGGGCTCTCTCATGGGATAGCATGCCAAACTCTCTTTATAATCATTCATTCATTTTCTTTTCGGCTTAGTCTCTTTATTAATCTGGGGTCGCCACAACTGAATGAACCGCCAACTTATCCAGCATATGTTTTACGCAGCGGACGCCCTTCCAGCTGCAACCCATCTCTGGGAAACATCCATACACACTCATTCACACACATACACTACGGACAATTTAGCCTACCCAATTCACCTGTACCGCATGTCTTTGGACTGTGGGGGAAACCGGAGCACCCGGAGAAAACCGCGAGGAGAACATGCAAACTCCACACAAAAATGCCAACTGACCCAGCCAAGGCTCGAACCAGCGACCTTGTTGCTGTGAGGCGACAGCACTACCTACTGCGCCACCGTGTCACCTGTGCTTTATAATCAATCATCAGCTAAGTTTCAAAATTTCAAAATGTTTCAATTTCATTATGATGAAAATGTAGAGCAAAAAATCTCTTATCAAAGCTATGCAGCAGCTATTCACTCATGAAGCACTAAAGGATGTAATTCAGTCAGTGTCAAACTACTATCACTAATCATCAATGTCTTTAAAAATAGATTTTTACAATGTAATTTATTTGTGTG
Organism: Danio tinwini; assembly: GCA_903798205.1. Taxonomy (NCBI): domain Eukaryota; kingdom Metazoa; phylum Chordata; class Actinopteri; order Cypriniformes; family Danionidae; genus Danio; species Danio tinwini. The sequence goes on along the minus strand of CAIGQZ010032545.1, from coordinate 14,691,617 downwards.
AAAGCTAAGCTTAAAATTCAGCAGCCATCACTCCTCACTATCATGTCTTTGTCTTTTAAATTGATACATGTCATATTATCACAGTTAAAAATGATTGGTTGTGCTTCTCGATACATTTTAAATTAGATTTTGTAAAGCTGAGTTTGACCAATGTTATTAAAAAAGATTTACTGTCGCCTTTATTGCTATGTCTCACTATTGATTGTATGTGGGACACAAATGCTAGTCATAATTCTGTGTTTTTTTTTTGTTTTGTTTTTTTTGTCTAGTCACGATTCCATAATGCATCCCGGGATGTGTACCTGCCTAAACCCTCCTGGGGCAACCACACACCCGTCTTCAGAGATGCAGGCATGCAGCTAAAGGCTTACACCTACTATGAACCTAAAACCTGTGGCTTTAATCTAAAAGGAGCCTTGGATGACATTTCAGTAAGAAATTTTCTTAAGTGTTATTAATGTAAACACCGTACATCTGCAGCATTTTTTTTCTCTCCTTCTGTTTAATTTCCTCTGCATAGCAAAGTATACATGCATAAATGTTCCATTACAAATTAAATCTGATTTATTTATTTAATATTAATCTTTTTCAGAAAATCCCTGAGAAGAGTGTGATTCTTCTGCATGCGTGCGCTCATAATCCCACAGGAGTGGACCCCAGGCCTGAGCAGTGGAAAGAGATGGCCGCTCTGATCAAGGTAACTGGTTTTGGCATTAAATTAAAGTCCAAGCTGACCTCAGAAAAGCTACTTAGTGAAGTGGCCGAGAGAGATGCATTATCTTGTCAGTACCTTATCTTTGACCATTTAGACTGATAAAAGAATGACATGTCTTCAGTCTCAAACCAATGGCTGTTTTTGTGATAATACGATTCTTCTTTCTGGTTGTGACAGAAAAGAAATCTCCTGGTGTTCTTTGACATGGCTTACCAGGGATTTGCCAGTGGCGACATTGATCGTGACGCTTGGGCTGTGCGTTATTTTATTGAGCAGGGCCACAACATTCTACTGTCGCAGTCTTTTGCTAAGAACATGGGCCTGTATGGTGAGCATTAAACAAAATGTGAAAACACATCTTCACTAATCACATGATACCTTTTACATAAAAAGGGCGGTGGGTGGTGGGTGGGGATGGGGGCGATCATGAACTGAAGAGCGAGGAGGGGCACTTCTGCTCATTTTGGAAGGGCACTTTATATCCCAGACTAAAAAGGGCATGTGCACTGCACAGGTTGAGCCCTATGTGTGCACCTACCTGCTTTTAAGTACATTTAAGTTCATTCAGATCAACTCATTATTTCATAATTCATTGCATGCATTCAGTTACTACCCATTAAACAAGAAAAAAATCCTACCACTACAAAAAAATTTAAAAATTAGACAAAATACTAGTTGATAATATAGTATATTGAATTGCTCTGTACCTTTGTGTCTTGAGGTGAGCGTGTGGGAGGCTTCACGGTGGTTTGTAAGGATGCCGAAGAGGCTAAGCGTGTGGAATCCCAGCTGAAAATCCTCATTCGACCCATCTACTCCAACCCACCCATGAATGGCGCTCGCATCGCCGCCACTATCCTCAACACACCTGAACTCTACAAAGAATGGTGAGGCCACAGATTAAATAGTCACCAAACACAGCCAATGAGATTCAAGCTGTACAGACATAACTGGTTTTGTTTTCCTGGTAGGCTTCAGGAGGTGAAAGGCATGGCCGACCGCATCATTAGGATGAGAGAGATGCTCGTTTCCAACCTTAAAAAGGAGGGCTCCACTCATAACTGGCAACATGTCACTGACCAGATCGGGATGTTCTGCTTCACTGGCCTCAAACCGGAGCAGGCAAGTCAAATTAAATTGCATTCTGGGTGTTTCTGATAAGGCCTCGGCCTGAGCTTTTCTCACCAACTTTGATTCTTTTTGTTAGGTGGAGCGTCTGATTAATGAATTCTCTATATACATGACAAAAGATGGCCGGATTTCTGTGGCCGGAGTGACATCTGCCAATGTGGAGTATCTTGCACATGCCATCCACGCCATCACCAAGTGAAGCTGGCATCAAATGTAGTGATGATTTAATGTCTGTCAGGACCAGATAAGACATAGGATGAATGTAGACTTCCAGTTCACTTGATTTTGCATTATTAATAGTAATACATGACTGTGAATATGAGCCCAACAATAAATTAAGGCAGGATGCTTCCTTTCAAAATGATAAAAACAAGCTTTAATGGATATCGCTTATCGTTGTTTCCTTTGTCGGAACTGATAAGAAGGTTTTTATTGTCTAAAATGTGTCAAAGTCTAACGTGATAAAAAAATCTTTTCGTTTTTCAGACAAATGACTTTAAATGACAATAATAACTCAATATGAAATAATAATAACAATTTTAAATAATATAACGTAAATCATACCTTATGTAACTGAAAGGAGTGCACTGATTTCCTGTTTAGATGATTGAAAAATCTTTGAAATACTGTAGCCAGTCTATCGTGTTCATTTCACCTAGAACTTCATAAAGTATAAGACCATTATCAATCTCATGTTTCAGCTTTTTGAGCAGTAACATGTTAATGACAACAATGCACTTATTCTATAGTTATTGTGAGTTTGCTACTAACATAGTGTGTGCAATATATTTGTTCTCATGCAAATTGTCAGATTTATTTTACTTTTTTGTCTAGTACTTTATTCACACAGATTGTTTCATAAATTATTAGGCAATATCATTCATTTTGTTTTGTTCTAGCCATTGAAAGGGATAGTTCACCCAACAATTTCTCGCCATCAAGAGGTTCTACTTGCTTTATTTTTTCTGTAGAACACAAAAGAAAATATTTGAAAGAATATTATAAGCAGCAGCCATCGACATCTAAAGCTGGACAAAGTCAATAGCTACATGGTTTTCAACATTTTTCTGAATATCTTCTTGGGTGTTCAAAATGATGATAATTGAAGTTGTTTTAATGGTGAGCAATTAATTTCACTTTAATCTTATTCCTCACGTGTTAAACATGCTGCATGAGAACAAAATCTAATTAAGATTCATTTTAGAATGAAAACCTATTTGAATTTGTAACTGATATATCAGTGGTATACAACGCTTTAAGGAAAGCTCTCACCTGTGTGAATCTTGATCGTGTGAACGCGTACGTTGTGAGGATAAATAAAACAAAAATGTTGGAAGTATGTATTTGTATAATTGTGTATTGTGTTCCTGAGGTAAACTATTTTCTCCCAAAGTTCTCCAAAACGATGAAATGTCAAGTGGTGCTCTATAAATCCTACATAAATGAATAAAGGTGAGCTCAACGAAAACGTACGTGTTTGATTTGTTTAACATCTCATCTCATATTGTCGTATTTCATTAAAAAAAAAACTTAAATCAACAGACTGACGCATCGTGACGCAAAAGAGACGCCAGATCCTCGTCACGTGACTGTACACGACAGCGCCATCAAGCGGTCACATTTATAATCTCGTTAAGCTGAAAAAAAAACTGAACTCGAATAAAGTGTCAAAATGATTCACGCGTTTAAAAACTGTTCAAACTTAATGATCACCGGGGCCAGTCGAGGCCTCGGGCTGCAGTTCAAAGTCTGGTAACGGGAGGCTTCTCTCCCGGGAAGATTATCGCCACTGCGCTGAATCCAGATGGAGCCAAGGTAAAACTGAGAGCAGACAGTAGTATTTGCATTAGGTCTGCTGTACAAATATTATAAAAGCCCCAGATCCTTTACAGTCATCTAAGCTAAAGGAGAGTGTGCACAACCGTAGCAGATATATGTACGGTCAATATTAAATTATTAAAGTTAGATAAATATTAAAATTAAGTTTAACATCATCGTTTTATTTAGTCGTCATATGAGTGCGTAAACGTACTTTAGTTTACATTCCTGTTACATGTGTACATATCTTGCTGCAGTACTTATAATAACTGGGTAATGACGGTAATCCAAGGTGGCAACATACTGTACAGCCAAACAAAATTAGTACCCGTGGCTCTTGATGATAATCAAGGTCTATGGCGACTGATCTGTCCAAAAAGGGTTTTGACCTATTTTTTAAATATCATTTTAGTAATTAATAAGGAAAAAAACTGCTATTTTAAATAATTGAAAATGACGTAAGTCCTTAAAAAAGCACGTGTAATAATTAATAGAAAATGGCTACTTTAAAATTAACTGCTTAAAAATAACTGCTTGCTTTAAAGGAACTACAAAGGTTGGCGGAAGAGTACCAACACATACACATTATTAAACTAGGTAAGTACAATACATACTTTTTTTATAGTCTAGAAATGTGGTTCCAAGCAGGGTTTGCCTTATGACCTAGATTTTGTATTGGACGTTAGGTGGCGCCCTAACACAACACTTACACTCACACTTATATTACCATGCAACATAGATATTTACATTTACATAGTGTATATATCTATGACCATGCAATACCATGAAATTGACTGTTTTATAAACTGATAAAAACAGCAGTTAAGTATTCACCATGTTGCAAAGGGTCAGATTTTATGAATGGTTCGGTGGATAATGACATTCTATCACCTGCATATTATTATATTAATTTGTGTTGCTTTCATTTTTTTTTTCAATTTTAGTTACAAAATTGTTTTATCATTATAAATTTATGCATTATTTCTTGGATTGTTTTTTGTTATTTTAGTTCATGACATTTTAAAATTCTGACTTTATCGTATAATTTATGGTTATGGTAATAGTTTTATGGTTGTAAATCTAGTTAATCATATCAAAATTAAGGGCGAGTGACCAAATATGGATCCCCTAACCTAAAAGAAGCTGTATTTGAAACTGAGCTCATCAACCTCTCTGCTAGGGCTGCACGAAATTAAACATATTTGACTGCAATATCTTGTATTATATCTTGTTTTTCTGC
>CAIGQZ010032545.1:14664676-14681713 GCA_903798205.1 Danio tinwini | reverse complement strand
TTTCAAATGGTACCCTTACAGAACTTCGAAGGTTTGTGAGATTGTGTGTGAACAATGTTGCACACTGATGAGCCAAAAAATTATGACCAGGATCATGTGAAGTGAATATTGTCGATCATCTCCTAACAAGGTCACAGTCAGGTCTGGATAGAGTGACTGTGAGTGTTATCATCTGGATAGATGATAACAGTCTGTTTCAGTATAAATTTCAGGTCATAATCAGTGTGTTAAAGGCAGGAGAAATGGGCAGGAATAAACATCTGGGTGATTTTTGACTAAGGTTTGTGGTGTCCACTGTTGTAATGAGAGTATGGTGTGACTACAAGGGTAGGGTCTAAATGATGCTTCTATTCAGCAAAGTCAGGCAGGCAAGGTTAGTACAAGAGCAAATGGAAGCATAAAGGTAATCCAAAAGAGTAATTGTAGAAAAAGGTGAAGAGAAACATAAACATAAAACAAAACAATGGTCAAAACACAGCAGGACAACAAAGAAAAATGCTTTGTGAAGCTGTGGTCACACTGGACTTATTTCCCCATAGACTTTCATTCATACGCATGTGAATGCGGCAGACTGGAAACGCAAGCTCATCTTGTTTAATCATTTTGTCTAATGATCTTGTTTAATCCTGGCCCTTTTTGCAGCACCGTACAACAGTATTTTGCATGCTCAAAACTGCAGTGTGACCACAGCTTAATGCTCACAGATAACTAGGCTCAGACTGGATGTGTGTGAGTGGAGCGTATATAGTTCATGTAATTAGTCCTGATCAGCTACAGCTACGTCTGTGTGTGTAATCAAGAGGTGACCTGAGTACGGTTGCACCAGCTGATTGTAAGTTCTTTTTTAAACTGGAACGTAAAATCCACATTAGGGGCTTAGTAACTACTAGCTAGTTTGTAACTAAATTTGCTCTCACTTTGGTTGCACCACATGTTCTTCGGGCATACCATAGTTAGTAGGTCGTAAGCTCTCCGTTAAGTCATGCTTAGACACATTGAATAACGTAATATCCAATAAAAAGCCTTTAAATCGTTAAACTGCTTTAAAATTCTGCAACTAATGCATCTCTATATAACTGTCCTATGAAAATGAAATCATAAATTACATTTTTATAGCACATTAAATTACAGTCAGTCAACAGACAACGCAAACACCTGCATTGCAGCTGTGAACGCACACAAAATTGAATGCACATGAAGTTATCAACACATTAAACTTAAATGTTTTATATCCTACTCATGAAAGAGAAAAGAGCAGGAAGAAAATCTCAGTCATGAAGAAATTCTCATTTTAATTGATGAATACAATTAACACAAAACACTCCTTGAAAGAAAAGTAACCTCTTCTTTCATAAACCGAAAAAAATCATTAATCATTCAAGATCAACCGAGATCATTCTTCATTATGATCGCAAGCTCCTTAATGTAAACTAATCTCACTGTCATCTCTTTTTTTACCGTTATATAGGGAGGCTTCTGTAAATATTTAGTTGGAATGTAGTGTTACGTTTAAACTAAGTTTAGTGGTGCAACACAAAAATATTTAGTAATGTGTAAGTTTTAACTAAGTGTCCCTTAAGTCACAACTAAGCTACGTTTTAACTTACGCAATGCTGGTGCAATCAGCCCCTGAAACCGGTGCGTAACTACGAGGCATGATGGGATTTGTAGTTCGGGTGAATGACAGGTAGTGTTCTCCAGCGATCCGTGAGGGCTACATCGCTGGTGATCATAACTGACCATGCATCTGTAAATTTGCAGTTTTGCATGCACAATAGTTAAGCTCATCTGCGTATACTTCAAATTTAAATTTGTGCAAATTACAATCACTATAAAAATGTCTTTCAGATGCATTTCTTTGTTAAAACTTTGTTTACATTTTGAAACAGGTTTACAACTGTACAGTGGCGATCAAATTTAGAGAACAATTTGCAATCGCTTAATGTTTTCAGAAATAATTAAATTTTCATTGTTCAAATTTGAAGAAAGAAATATTTATTTGTGGCTGTATCGTGATATTAGTAATGACCTGTCCAGCATTTGCTTTTTGTGGATGACCAGCCAACCCTCGTATGGTATGAAACATTCATGAGTTTCTTTATTCTGTTAGAACATTAAACATGGTACTTTGAAGAAAGCTGAATACAATTAACCATAAACATCCATAGTTGGAAAAACAAACACTAAGGAAATCAATGGTTGCCAGTTTCAGATTTCTTCAAAATATATTACTTTGTGTTAAACAGAAAAATGTCAAACTGGTTTGAAACCAGTGAAGGGTGCTTAAAAATGTTTAAGTGAACTATCCCTTTAAATTAGTCATTGACATTAATATATCGTTTTTTTTTAGAAATCATAGTTTTTAAATTACCAACTATTCTTGCTGTAACTAAAAGGGCTTTAATCTGAACAACCTGCTGTTGGAAGTTTTTAATCACTTTAGAAGAGCTCAACATTTTGTAAAGTCAGTGAAGACTGGAAAGATTGGCAGCCAGTTAAATAGGTTTTGTCAGATAATTAAGGAAATTACTATCACACTACAGATTGACACCAGTACCTGAGAGGAATCTGAAAATGTTCTCTGATTTTAGTCAGTGTTCTCCAAAATGTAAAATGTTTTATACTATTTATGCTTCTGAAGTCAGAGTACAACTCTTGAAATATGCATCTTGGATTATGCACAAAACTGCTCTTTCACTCCTGTTAGGATAACTTTAAATAGGACTAAGCAGTGACTGTACCACTGTACATCTGAAAGCATATTGGCTAATATATGAAGTTTGATTTGACATGCATCAGAGCGCACTGAACATGGTCACCAGATGCTTGGCAGTGGATCTCGAGGCAGATGGGATCCTGTGTATGGCTCTGCATCCAGGCTGGGTGCGCACTGATATGGGTGGACCTGAAGTGAGTCTCTTTCTGTTATCTCTCACTTGCCAGTGATGTCTGTTGTTGTGCTAATCAAACTCATTTCAACAGCATTTTAAAACTGCAGTAATGATAAACTCTTTTGGTTTGTCATTGTCTATACAGGCACCATTGAGCCCTGAAGAAAGTATTTCCTCTGTCTTGTCTGTGATTGGTGGATTAACTGAAAAGGATCATGGGTCATTTCTGCATTATACTGGGGAAACACTTCCCTGGTGATGCTGTAAATGGCAGCAATAGAAGATTTCATATTGTTTTGCTTTATACATGTATATTTACATATTTAATAATATACATTCATGTTCAGGGTTATATTTGTTGTACTTGCTATAAAATGTTACTTATTGATATTTGGGGTGTGATCCGATGGATCATGATTGAATTACTGCAATTTTGGCAATGAAAAAAAGAATTGAAATTATCAACTTGCTGGTAAATTCTGAAAGTATTTTCGCCACTTATTTGTCTTTAAATGCAAAACCAAAGGAACTATTCTACTAAAATTAAATTATTCTATTTGTATTAATAATCAAAACCTGTCTTCCAAGAAAGTTTTAATTTTTTTCATACTTTTGTAATGCAAGCTTTTTGAATAAAAGGTAGTTTTGAGGTTAAATGTGTTTTTTTCTCTTCATTTATTGTTAATATTTATTATTTCCTTAATCATTTTGAATGTTATATTCTTTTTGAAACTGGCAGAGCTGTCTTTATGCACGTGTCTAGCCTTTTAAAGAAATAAACAGTTTGCACTACCTAACAAAAGTCGTCACCTATCCAAGTTTTAGGAACAACAAATAATAACTTGACTTCTAGTTGATCATTTGGCATCAAAAGTGGCTTATATGAAAGGCAAAGCCCTCTAGATTATGCTTATTTTACCCAATAAAATATGATCATGCATTGATTTTTAATTAATTAATTAGCACAGTAAGGTCTGACTTTGTTTAGACAAAAGTCTTGCTACTTAACAGAAATACTAGAATATAAAGTCATGGTGCAGTGAAAAAAGAATTAATATTGTGTATGACTCCCATGAGCTTGGAGGACTGCATCCATACAGTACATCATTCTTTCATTAATTTTCTTTTCGGCTTAGTCCCTCTATTAATCTGGGGTCACCACAGAGGAATGAACCGCCAACTTATCCAAAATATGTTTTACGCAGCGTATGCCCTTCAGGCTGCAACCCATCACTGGGAAATCCATACATCAAATAATGTATTATTAAAGTCATCTGGGTCAATGCCAATAGCCTAGTGGTAAGGTGCTCATGGCGACCTGAGTTTAATTCCCGGCTCGAGGTCCTTTGCCGATCCTTCCCCCCTCTCTCTGCTCCCCATGTATTCCTCTCTCAACTCCACTGTCCTATCAAATAAATGTGAAAACCCCTAAAAATACAAAAAAAATAAATCATCTGGAATGGCAAAGAAAGTGTTCTTGCAGGACTCCCAGAGTTCATCAAGATTTTTTGGATTCATCTTCAGTGCCTCCTCCATCTTACTCCAGACATGCTCAATAATGTTCATGTCTGGTGAGCGTGCTGCCCAATCCTGGAGCACTTTGACCTTCTTTGCTTTTAGAAACTTTGATGTGGAGGCTCATGCTTCTTTACTGAATGTACCCCAAACCATGATTTTTCCTTCACCAAACTTGACTGATTTCTGTTAGAATCTTGGGTCCATATGGGTTCCAATAGGTCTTCTGCAGTATTTGTGATGATTAGGATCCAATTAAACAGATGATTCATCTGAAAAATGTAACTTCAACCACTTTTCCAAATGATCAACTAGAAGTGGTTATTGTTTGTTGCTCTTACAACTGGGATTGATGACAAACTTGTCAGGTAGTGTATTTCTCATTTTTATTATTATATCTCTTAATTGCATAGTGCAGTTGTGTCAGTTGCACTATTATAAATTACTCCATCATAAGAATTATTTCGTTTTTAATTCTAAATAAACAAATTGTCAACAGTTTTTCAATGTAAATAGAAACATTTCATGACATTCCTATGCATATAATTTTTTGAAGAGGAAAATGAAGGTTCTCCCATCTACCACACTGAAACTCAAACGCTTTTTCATGAGCAAATATCTAATCTTACAAGCACTGGCTATTTGGATACAAGTAAGTGATAAACTGGACATTCGATTTGCATAGTGGAGTAGTAGAAAGCCAGCAGTTCTACATATGCCATTGAAACACTTCTTATATTAGTTATAGGTTCATGAAGGCAGTGAAGATCAAGCTAGTTTAATAAGAGCTGTATGAACAAGTGATCCAACAGGTTTGCCATTTGTGTTTGCTGATCATCTATCAGGTGATCACTGTCAACTACGTAAGAATATGGATATGCTCTGCTCATAGTTTATTTACAAAATGGAACTAAAGGCGGAAAACTAAGGCTTGAAAAGGTAGGGCTTTCAACTTAGTTCTTTTAATAATGCTTTCCTTAAAAAATAAAGTTTATTAAAAGCCTTAAGCTACAAAGATTTGTCTTTCTTGGAAAGTGTCTCAACTAGTTCTCAAGATACTGAATGTAGTGTGTTTTAAATAACTATATAAAATACTTTATACATACTATACATTAATGTACATTTAATCAGATTGTCTGTTCACATATGAATAATAGATATCAAGACTAGCTTTATGTCATTTATTTTCAGGGCTGTACATGGCAGAACGACAATATGGTGTTTATGGCTTTGAGTCTTCGCCTGCTATTTTCAGAGCAAGTTGAGTATAGTATCTTGGCCATATCTGCTGTTGTTTTCCTTGTAGCCCTCGGATTTTTGATATGGCAAATTTACCGCTACTGTACACAGTTTTCCATTTTGCAAAGAGCTGGTAAGTTTTCATGCAAATTAATTGACATATTAGTACATATTACTATGAACAGCTGTTGTTTAAAATAAACTTTTTAATGTGCCTTAGATATGCAGTATTATATAAAAATGTAGATTTTTTTTATTTACATCACAATTAAATGTCAGTAAAATGTTTTTTATTGAATTGGAAAGCAATTCAAATTTGAAATCAGAAAGGATAATAAGTAGAGTAATTAAATGTACATTTAAATTATATATAATATATATATTATAATATTAATAATATTCTTTTGAACTTTCTTAAAAAAATATCTTAATCTATCTTAAAAAATAATAATAAACATGTTTCTTAGAAAACCTAATTAGCATATTAAAAAGTTTTCTAAATAATAATGTGACACTAAAGTTTGCAGTAATGATGCTGACAATTAATTTTCATGTTTATTTAATTAAATAACTTCTTTTTCAATGGTATTTTCATCAAACAATAAGTCTCAAAACATGCCACAAAGCTAATAGGGTTTATGCAAAATATTTATCAAGATCTATTTGATTCCTGTGAATATTTTATTAACAGATGGCCTGTCAGCTAAAAGAGGAGGTTTTCAGAATGGTAAACAAGCTATGGTAAGAATAATTTGCATAAGCCATCATTATCTTCATTACCTGGAATGCACATAATATGTGCTGTGTTTACTTCCGTATTTACTGCTTGCTCTAACCAAGATCAAACAACATAGATGAAAAACACGTTTCACAGATGGTTAGCATTGGTTGCCAAACAGTATGCCTGTATTTCTAAACATCCAAAAAGAGAAAAATGACACCTGATGCACACTCTGTCTATCAGAATGAGGTTCAATATGAGGAACTGAGCCACAGACTGTCGCCTGGCACATCCTGCACTAACCTGGGCAGTAATTTAGACCTGGCAAGCTTGGAGGATCTGGAAGAAGAGCATATCCAGGGATCTCTGCGATTTTCACTGTTCTATGATCAGATGCAGTCCAAACTGGTGGTGACAGTATTGGATGCCCAGGATCTGGCTGTACGAGACTTCAGTCACAGCGTGGACCCTTTCGTCTGGGTGCGTTTAATGTGGGCAGAGAGAGAAAATAAAGAGAAGAACTCAATGCAGTGTTTGCTGCACGAATGGCAGACGCGTATTGTTAAAAAGAGCTGCAGTCCTGTGTTTGGAGATCAGTTCTCTTGCATTTTAGCTGAGGATGAAGTATCAAGAGTAACTGTTAGATTTGAGGTATGTGACATGCCCTTTTTGTAAGCATATGCATATGAAGAATTCCACGTTTTATAAATATAATAATTTTTTTTAGGTTAGAGATTTTGATAAATACTCAAGACATGGAGTTCTGGGAGAGGCCCGTGCTTCTTTGAACACATTGAAGATCTCTTATCCCCTGGAGTTAAGACAGGATCTGCAAGTACCCAGAAAAGTGAGTTTTATCCCAGTGCAAGACATTTAAAAATTATGAGATGATAAGCAGTATACGGTACATCTTCTGTGCAGGATATAGTTGGCGAGGCGCTGCTCTCTCTTAAATACATGCCTACATCTCAGAGGCTGGAAGTGGGAGTGTTGAAGATCCACACAGTCTGCCATCATAATAAGACTGAGAGAGGTGAGGAATAATATAAATATAATGTAATTGTATGAATATAGATTGGCAGAGTGGGTAGCACGATCGCCTCACATTAAGAAGATCGCTGGTTCGAGCCTCGGCTGGGTCAGTTGGCATTTCTGTATGGAGCTTGCATGTTCTCCCCGTGTTCGTGTGGGTTTCCTCCGGGTGCTCTGGTTTCCCCCACAAGTCCAAAGACATGCGCTATAGGTGAATTTGTGTGAATGAGTTTATATGGATGTTTCCCAGTGATGGGATGCAGCTGAAAGGGTATTCGCTGCGTAAAACATATGCTGGATAAGTTGGCGGTTCATTCCACTGTGGTGACCCCAGATTAATAAAGGGACTAAGCTGAAAAGAAAATGAATGAATGAATATAGATTGTGTTCAGTCTACAGGCATGTACATTGCATAAAACAACAATGGTGGACTACAGGCAGTGTGCAAATTATACATTGAAAATTGGGGGGGGGGGTGAACTTTTTTTGGTTAGTTTGTGTAATACATGCTTCAGTCATTTATCTGTTTATTTTTAATTACAAGTTTATTAATAAATGATTTGAGGGCTATTTCGTGCATTCTGACCTACAGTATTCTCTGATTAGCTATTTCAGATGTTACTGACAGTCAGACTACAAATGTTATTATGCATCTAATTTGACTACTTTCAGGCTAAATATACATACAAACAACTATTTTACAAGAAAACAGTCTTGTGAACACGATGTCTATCGGTGCTCTAGATCTTCCAATTTCAGACTTTTTCCTCGAATAGACTGATTGGCGGGATTATGCATTCACAATGGTTTGAACCGTTATAGGGGTGGTCAAATGTATATTTATAGTATCTATTATTTTAATTATTCATATTATTATTTACAATATATATCATAGTGAAATATTTCTCAGTATTAAAAAACTGACCCCCGATACATCTTGTTTTGACGTCCTTCAGGGGGGATCAAGTGTTAATTAGGGGGTCAATCACCCTTAAACCCCCCTGTAATTTGAACCCTGACTACAGGGCTGTATGTGCACAGGCACAATATGTTTTACCTAATGTTAAAGTTTCATCACCAAAGACTATGCTGGCAATCATATAATACAGCCTTTTAAGTTGTTTTCCCAAAATCAGAACAGTGTCTCTGTTTGTACAAGAAGCTGTTCCAAAACATTTTTAAGAACATGTAGGCTAAACGAATTTGACACGTAGGCTAAACCAGTTTTTCTCAGTTGGCATTGTTCATTTCTCAACCCATTCTTAATATTTGCAAACTAACTCAGCAGCGAGCTAGTTCGTTTGTCAAAACATTTTATACAAACAACAAGACACTTCAGTTACATGCAAAAGTTTGTAAATTTCTAAAAGCCAATCTGTAGTTCATCCACAAAAGTATGTTTTTGTTATTTTCTATATATGTATGTAATATATGTAATATAATATATGTTTATAAAGTTTATCAAATGTATAAAGATCTAACTATACATACATATATTACTGCCTCCACCATTGCCTCTTATATTTCTTTGCCATCCCTTATCAGATTTTGTGAAACTGTGGTTGTATGTTTGTACCTTCAAAATCAGAGTGGATTGTGGGTATAAAGTAGTGAATGAATATTGATTACAAAATCGTTATGGTCTGTCCAAAATCAAACACTAGCAAGCTACTGGCTATCCACAACAATGCTAACCCAACACAAACTCAAGCAGTTTGTAACTTTTTTATTTAATGTCTAATTAATATGAATTTGTACAATCTCATTCGTACAATTTAGTACGATTTGCTTATCCAACAATGACAGTTGGGTTTAGGGGTGGGGTTGGGTGCCCCTTGGTTTAAAATCTTACATTTTCATATGACTTAACTCGTAAGAATTTGTATGAATTAGCCACTAAACTGACAAAAGGTAAAATAGTCATGTTCCTCATGAGATCAGGCTGTGCTAACCAAAAAATAACAGGATTTTGCAATACTAACTATAGTTTTCTGTTTTTTGTAGAAACATTTTGATTATACAAATTGTAGTTACACCAAAAACATGGTTACTACACTTTTACTGACACTCAACATAACATGCACTAACATTACACAGTGAAGAGCGAGACTCAAAGGAAAGCAACTCACAGTCTCCACCTACTGACGTAACTTTGTATCTTCATATAGCCTATTTACTTTCACATTTTATTTAACATTAACCGATCTTACTAAATGCTGTAAAATAAATAATAAAAAACTTGAAATTACAGTAAGGTGTTTATTCAATGTACTCACAGCTCTCTACGCCAGAACTAGTGTGACCTGCAACCAGAACAGACTTCGCCATCAGAGGACAACGCAAAAGAAACGCAGGGAGGTCACCGTGTTTAATGAGGTGATGACCTTTGTGTTGCCAGATCAACAGATTAAAGACTGCTCCATAGAAGTGTCTGTTTACGAGATTCAGCCTTCAAAGAAGACGTCCAAGAACCTGATTGGCCACATCCAAGTGAAAAAGAACAAAACAGGCGAAAATGAGCACTGGAAGCAGATGATGCAATCACTAAGGCAACCAGTTGCAAACTGGCATTTAATCTACATCTGATGCACCTTATTGACGCTTCTCATTTCCCGAGGTGGAAGGTCGTACTTCCAGCTTTTGTTTGCGTTTTCAGGTTGGTTGGACTGAGGAAACAACATATCAAGAATAAATGGCGCTGAACTATTTTTTGTATGCATGTTTAAACAGCTCTTGGTTCCCTACCCTGCTGAAAAATCCAGCTTAAACCAGCCTAAGCTGGTTGGCTGGTTTTAGCTGGTCGACCAGCCTGGTTTTGTAGGGGTTTTGGCCATTTCCAGGCTGGTTTTCAGCCATTTCTAGCATGGTCTTAGCTGGTCAGGATGGGAGTTGACCAATTAAACCAGCTTAACCAGCTTAAACCAGCTATGTCCAGCTTAAACCAGGCTGGAAATGCCTGGAAATGGCCAAAACCCCTCTAAAATTAGGCTGGTTGACCAGCTAAAACTAGCCAACCAGCTTAGGCTGCTTTAAGCTGTTTTTTCAGCAGGGTAAACTCAAAAAATTTCACATACGCTCTCTAATATTAATTTTTAACAACAAATATTACAGTGATGAAAGATGTATATGTGTAACACGATAATGACAATGATGATATGAATATTTCTAATACAATTGCAATTTAACCATATATTCAATGTGTTCATATTTATAATGAATTGTGTTTACAAGTCTATTCTGTAGTGGTATTGAAGGAAATTTTCAACACAGTGACATTTGTCTTGCAAAGGTTTTATAACTGACAGTTCATGTATGTAAAAAAATTACTTTCATGAAGCCGATTTAGCTTAATAAAAAAACAGCTTGGAAAGTACGCATAATAATAACAAAATATTTTATTAAAAAGTAAAATTTACAATTCTAAGTACCAATACAATACAAGTCTTTCAATTTTTATGAGTCATGTGCAAAACTACATCAACACTGTCTTTCTAGTTATTTTACATTGAGAGTGTCTGCATTATTATCAGTGAGTTAATCTAATTTTAATAATTCATAAACATACGCGCGCAGGTTTATCAGCATTTTATAACTATTTAAAACTTTTATTATTATTTACTTGTACTATAGCAATTAGGCCTATAAACCATTTTTGTGAGGGTGTTGTTTGCAAAGTTAACGTTACCGACAGTACCCACAAGATGGCTCTCTAAACCCATTATACTAATAAAGCTTACGTTTTTTACGTCGGTCCTTTGAATAAGCCATAGGCCTACAGCTGCACAGACGTCGAAGTCGTCGTTGTATTAGGTTAAGTTCGTTAATAATCATTATCCTGACACAAAACTCACACTTCAAATTAAGAGACTTACTTCATAAGGATTATTGTCAGATGTTTAAATAGTGACAGCAAACTCTCACCATTATGTATATAATGAAAAACTGCTCACATGATTTGTGCTGCAGAAGTTGCACATTATCACTTCCAGCCCACTGAACTGTTTCACTGCTAAAACTCCAAAGTCAGGCTCAGAAAAAGCAGCATGATGCTAGGATAGCAACGTCGGAACAAAGAACAACACTGGCCAAACTTCCATTTAAAAATATAGACGAATTACCATGTTTGTAAACATTCAGGATGCGCGCGCAGGGAGGTGGCAAAAAAAACGGGAGCGCAACCATTTACAGCAAGGGAATGACATCCGATGCGGTACAGAGTTTGATGTTGTCTTAGAAATAAGATATATTGATTACATATTATATATATTATTTACATAATGTTTCCAGCGTATTATAACAGCTTGTCACCCAGTGATAAGCACATATTCGTTAAAATGAACGTTAAAGTGAGCGGCGTTCGTCTGACAGGTCTATTTGCGATAGCACCCTCCCAATGGATATTGAATAAGACGAAATGACCAAGCATCCAGCCCGAAATATACAATCTCATTGAAGCTCCAAGGGATCTTACAAGAGAGAAGTTAAAGGTCTACAAGTGTTTGGATGCCAACAATTGTGTTCTGTGTGGTCATGTGCAAGAAATAATGTTCCCTGATTATATGTGAACCTACACATAAAGGTAAAGTTGGTTTTATATTCGCACATTCAGATTTTCTCCTTAATAATATAATTTCATAAAAGTATTATTTGCAATCTCTAAATAGCGAAATCATATTAGCAGCCAGTGACTATGAAAGTACAACATTGTTCACAGTCAGCCGTGTTAATGTTGTTTTCAAGTCACACTTGCAGGTTATTTCAGACCGAATATTCAAAGTGCCGTGGTAAACAATATAGGGAGTGTGTCACAAGTTGTCACTGAATGAATGTGTGAATATAAAACCAACTTTAATAACTTACACTTTCACGTTTCATTCTTAGCATTCAGTGTCCGCAGTTTAATTAACCATGTGTAACTGTTTTACTGAAATCATTGGTGCCATTAAAAACGAGTAATGTAGGCCTATATTATTCAGCATAGCGTGAACTTACCTGATATAACATGAGATCTGCAGAGTCCAGCATTTATAATTAGGTCATCACTTCATTCAACTCCCTTATATTTTAGCCAAAGACGTCTGTGGTGTATGGTAAAAGTTACGTTTTTTATTTTTGGACTCCTACCGCAAAACACGACATACAGTATTTGCTATTGCAGCCAGTCTTTTGAATTCTTTATAAGTTTTGAAACATTACATAATGTATTAATGCATGTTCTCCCTGCGTTCGCGTGGGATTTCTCCGGGTGCTCAGGTTTTCCCCACAGTCCAAAGACATGCAGTACAGGTGAATTGGGTAAGCTAAATTGTCCGTAGTGTATGAGTGTGAATGAGTGTGTGGATGTTTCCCAGACATGGGTTGCGGCTGGAAGGGCATCCGCTGCGTAAAATCGTGCTGGATAAGTTGGCGGTTCATTTCGCTGTGGCGACCCCGGATTAATAAAGGGACTAAGCCGACAAGAAAATGAATGAATGAATAATGTATTAATACATATTCAGAAACCATATCTAGTAACATTACATAATAGCAAAAGACACAATCAGAAATAATAAGGCAAAAACATAACAAGTGGAAAAAATTTGATAAAATAGAGTATTATAAAGTACAATGATAACAACAACAACAAAAAAGAATAATACTAATACTAATAATGATTTAGGACACAATCATTAACTACAGCGGGGGTTAGTACCAGAAAAAAAATTCTCCATGAAATTTAACATTAAATCATTCTTTTTGTTTTTAATTTGCGTTAGAGACTTTTTCAAAGTTTCCATTTAAAAAAAAATATTGCAGTTTGGTATACAATTCGCAAATTTCTGTTTATGAATAAAATATTTACCTTGTAAGATATAGAAATAACAACATACTTAAATGTTTTTTTGTGTGTGAAAAAGAGCAAATTACATCTTTTAAAGAGAGCCTGTAATTAACATTTCTTTGCCTAAATAACACGTCACTAACATCATTCCAAAATTTAAGAGAGACATCAGAGTTATAGAAAAGATGAGGTAAGTCTTCCTCATGTACAAATTGTGCAAGTATTATCAATCTCCACGAATTTAGATAACGTTACTTTGCAAGGATAAATTTTGTGAAGTATTTTAAAATGCACTTCTTTAACCTTATTTAAAAGGCAAAATTTAAAGGGATTGACCAGGTAGTTTTCCAATTAATATCAATAATTTTATCATTCCAATAATATTTCCCTCTAGGGGATGTTTTGTGTTTAGATTGAAATAATTGTCAAATTTTTTTATTATTATAAGATGGAGAAAGTATATCAAAACCATCAATTTTTTATTCTGGGAGTATCTTTTTAACGCATCCATAAGAAAGGTGATTATAAATTAGTTGTATTAAACCAGCTGGAATAGCCTTAACCACTTGGTGAAATTCTTTAAAAGGAATTGGAAAGTTATGTATCCTCATAAAGTCTTCATAAGAGAGTATGTTTCCATTATCATAGAACAAATCTATAACAAAATATATGTTTCTTTGAAACCATTTATGTAAAAATAAAGATTTGTTTCTGGAGGTAATGAGATAATTATTCCATAATAGGATTTTATGTGGAGAAAAGTTATGCTGAAAACAAATTTTCCAAGCCAATAATACTTGCTGGCGAAATTTGGACAATTTAAATGGCAATTTTCCAGGAAGATAGTTGCATCTCAGGAGAAAAGATAGACCTCCAATTTTTTGAAAGATATATTGAGGGATAAAAAAACACATTGAGTTTCCATATTTTAGACAATTTCTTAACCAATTAGGTTTTGTTATTATTGTTTTTGTCAAGGTATTGTTAATATAAAAAAAAATCTGTCATCTCTAAGCCACCGCCTATTCTTTTACCTGATATAACGTCCTTTTTTAAGTTGTAAGGTTTATTTTTCCATATAAAATCTAAGAAGGATTTATTATTATTTTTGCAAATTTCATCACTATTGCAGCCAGTCTTTTTTTGCAACCGGGGACCCGTGTGACATCATGTGTTATGTAGGTTGGTAATTCGTCTATGAGTGTGTCGCGTTATTTAGATGTGGCCTGCCTCCAGTTTGTTTGTTTGAAGTTACTGGACCAGTCATCATGAAGACTACTACAGAATAAAAGCAAAGATCATAATTTTGGACTCATAATGAGCAGGGAACAGATGTCACAGCACCTCTGCTTCTCAAGGCCATTCCCAGACATTACATCTCTCTCTCATAGCTCTCACTTTAAGACTGTTTGCAAAACTGTTCCTCCCACAGCCTGTTAATGAAAGTCACGATGGGATTTGGGGGGGAAAGGGTAAGCATGGGAAATCTGGGGCCTTGGAAGGGTGGAATACATTCCGCCTTTCTCATCTTTATGTTAAAATCCCAAAGACGTCCTACAAGTCCTCGCATGCAGGGCTTAGAGATATAGCCTAATGGACAATTCACCTTACCTAAACTTTGAGTCTGTCTGTGTTACAGCATTATTATCAAAGGATTATTCGTTATTGATTTAAATTAAAGGAAGAGTTCCCTCTAAAATTAATATGCAGACATTATTAACTATGTTCTTATATATTGAAAGATGTTGATTTCTCACATTTTAATAGTGAGCAATATTTCTTGGGCACTAAATTAGAAAACTAGAGTGACTTCCATTACAGGAATAAATCACATTTTAAGCCCTTTGTGGACATCACATTTTTTGTGGTTCCTGAGCATTTCATCTCATTTAAAGCCTGCAGTCCATAAGAGTGGTCATCCAATCAAATGGCGGTAAGGCTCGGCATATTGTAATTTGAAAAAATCCACTACACTTAAAAAGCAGCATGGCTAGGCCTGTCACAATATCTATTTTTTGTTGTACGATATATTGCAGCAAAATATATTGCGCTAAACGATATTATTGTCATTTTAAGACCATTTTATGCCACTCATTATATAATGCCAGAATGACAATATAATATCACAATGCAAGTACACTCTTTCAAAAAACACAATATTTTATTCTTAAGAATATTTAATTTAATTATAGTCATTTTAACAATTCAATAATTAGGCATTGGAATCAGAATGTGAAAACACATATCCTAAATGAATAATAAATTAGTGTCAACAAAAAAAGTGCAAGGTGAAAAGTAATATATCTGTTACCAGATCTATTTTCAGTTGTCAGACATCCACATGACAATATACTATCGTAATTTATAGTAAATACTATAGTGTTTTTAACCATACTGACAACTCCAGTAGAGGTAGAGAAGTTGCACAATCAGTTAAAATGTTGCTAGAATTGTTTTTATGTATGGGCAATAGATATTACATCACTAAAAATAATTGAATTGATGTCCATGTGTTGTGCGATAAGTCGATATATTGATTATTGTGACAGGCGTAAGCATGGCATCACTTTACTCCCCTGCTGAAAAATCCAGCTTAAACCAGCCTAAGCTGGTTGGCTGGTTTTAGCTGGTCAACCAGCCTGGTTTTAGAGGGGTTTTGGCCATTTCCTGGTGGTCAGGCTGGAAAATGACCAGCTTAAACCAGCTAAACCAGCCTGGTTCGCGCTGGACATTGCTGGTTTAGGTTTGTCAAGCTGGTTTTAGCTGGTCAACTCCCAGCCCACCAGCTAAGAGCAGGCTGGAAACCAGTCTGGAAATGGCTAAAACCCCTCTAAAACCATGCTGGTCGACCAGCTAAAACCAGCCAACCAGTTTAGGCTGATGTAAGCTGGATTTTTCAGCAGGGTCTAGAGATGTAAGCCACAATGTTTTAATTCCAATTTATTCATATGTTTGCCAATATTTCATAGATTTTATGTAAAAAGAGGGATTGCAATTACTAATTAAAGTTTAAAATCTTGTGTAACATTGCAAGCTTTAGCTTTTAAATATGTCTTTCCATTAGGATGGACAATGGGTTCAAGATCTGTTACTGAAATTAAATCCCCAGTTATGCTGATTAAACTTTTTTATATTAAAAAACTATATCTATGTACTAATTCATTGCTAAAACAATTTCATATGCAGAATATACAGATCTTGAAGTTCTTAAGCAGATGGAAATATCTCAGATGTGGACATTGTGGAGTGATGAGTAAGATAAAGATCAATTTGGTTATAAACAGTGCAATCTATACAGTACAAACCTTAAAATTAAAGTAAAAATGTTACAATGTTAATGTTTGTGATTTTGACAATAAATTTCAAGATTATACCAGCAATCATGTATGTTTTTTTTTTGTGTGTTGGTATAATGTTCAAGAAGCACAACTGTTCTGACCTGATGTCTATTGAAATGGACAAAAAATATATATACTTAAAGGGTGTTGAATTTTTATTACTATCATTTGGCCTCATTTATAGGAGCCTCGAGAACTGTGAAAACATACTTTTACATTTTTCTGAAACTTAGAACATAATTTGGGTCTAAAGGGGTTAAAATTCAAATTTTAAAAAGTTATTTTAAATAGTATTATTACAGTATTTTAAAAATTGTTTTACTGTATTAATCAAATTAATGCACAAGAGAGTTATTTTAAAACACTTTAAATGGTCATGTACATTTTAAAAAGCATTAGATACTAAATCTAATCAAATCCTTCAGCTCTGCTTAATAATAAACCCTTATTTATTTAAGCTCTCCATGAAGAAGGGATACA
>CAIGQZ010032545.1:14647171-14659104 GCA_903798205.1 Danio tinwini | reverse complement strand
GTGTGTGTGTGTGTGTGTGTGTGTGTGTGTGTGTGTGTGTGTGTGTGCGCGTGTGCGTGTGCGTGTGTGTGTGTGTGCACGCACTGTATAACTACATTGTGTGTGACTCGAATTACTTGAAGGCTTGAATTAACTCCACAACAAACATATTAAATATTTATGTGAAAGTTCTTACTGTAGTAAGGGAGATCTGCTTCATTCTTGTCTGTCACTATGCTGTTTATCTACGTAAAGGCTACATGCACTGACACGCACGAGGGAACGGTGGGCAGGGAGAACCAGCTCATTTGCATTAAATCACATGCAACAAAAACAGCTACAGTGTTAAAACAGCTCACATTTCCCAGGCTTAAAAAGGTATAATAAATAATCTGATGCGGTATTTTGAGCTGAAACTTTACAGACACATTCTGAATTGCACAAAAGATTTTTATTAAATCTTAAAAAATGGTTAAAATTAGTGTGCTTTAAGTCAAGTAAACTTTATGGAATAATTTGGCACAACTTCAACCACTGAAGCATAATAAACTCAAAATTGCTTTGCAGCCGGTTGCTTTAAAATTTTAAGTTAACTCAACTTTTTATTTAGTTTACATTGGTGAACGCTTAAATGAAGAAGTCAAAATTCAAAGTCTCCTGAACTGATTTTTTACTTTCACTGAACAAACAGTTCCAAACATGCAGTTAAATCGTTTTTTATGAGTAAATTTAACTCTGAGCTCAAAAATATGTCCACCTAGCTTACAATTTTAAACTGAGTTAACCATTTGTAAGTTGTTGTTTTTTTTACCATGTATTGATTATTAACGTAATAATAGTAATTTGTTGTAAACTGACCCTTATTTCAGTTTATTTTTATTAAACTTTTTTTTTTCATCTTCTCAGCTCAGCAAAAACAAATAAATAGCACTTACTTCAATAAACATTTCAATAAATCTAAAGGGTGATGTGATTTGGAATCATGTTGCCCCAATGCAAAGTAACAACACTTCTGTTTTGCCTCTAGTTTATTTTAAAAAACAAAATGAAGTTATTGCCCTGGATGAACTAACTTTAATTAAGAATATAAAGAGGAAAAGCAGTTTTTTTTATTCTCATGCCACTACTTTATCTCCCGATTGCATAATGGTGAATGTGTTTGCTCATCTATCCGAGCTTTCCTTTATCTTTACCCTGCTGAACTACAGCCAGACCTTTCACTATGGCATCTGTTAGAGAGTCACAGATAAGAGCCAAAAAAAACTCCCACTTCCCACACATCAAATTAGACAAAAAAAAAAAAAAAAGTCTATGCAACTCAAGGACAACTGCCTGGCATGACTCTGACTAATCCACTCTCATTACTTTTTAACCACAGCCAGCTTCGTGAGACGCACTTTTCATTCCAAATAGGTTATCTGTGGATTACATGTTTATACATGCAATTTTGTAGTGAAAACTTAACGAGCAGTAATTATTCATATTCCTATTATTTTATAAACATAACAACAACAACAACTGTGTAAACAGTAAACACCTTTATGAAAGACAAATAGGTCTAACAATTTTTGCATTAAATTATAGTTTATAACGCTTTTAATTATTAGTAAATGTAATTATGTTTTTTTCGTGAATCCTTTAAATGTTTTTGGATGCTTATTTACAATAAATTTATTTAAGATTCTGATACTTTATGTTAGAATCAGAATCAGTTTTATTGCCAAGTGTGCTTCACACACACAAGGAATTTGTTTTGGCAACAGAAGATTTCAGTATACATAAAGTGACAAGTGACAACACAAAATTAAATATGAGAAAAGAAAAAGGCAATAAACATTAAACAGAGATGCGATAAGTAAAAAAATATCTGGATGTTGAATTGTATGTACAGATATGTTGTAAATATACAGGTTATAAGGTGCTGTGTACCAATGCGAATGGAGAAAGTATTGCATTGTATATTGTTACAAGGTGCTGTGTACAAGTGCGTATGAAAAAGTATTGCACGTTTATGCACAGTAGAAGAATATTTAACTGTTCATGAGGTAGATGGCCTGAGGAAAGAAACTTTTCCTGTGTCTGGCTGTTTTTGTGCTTGGTGCTCTGTAGCGCAGACCAGAAGGTAACAGTTCGAACAGGTAGTGTGCTGGGTGCGAGGCGTCCAGAGTGATTTTGCGAGCCCTTTTACTCACTCCAGAAGTGTACAGTAGTATGAAATTAGTAGAACTTTTCTTTAACTGATCTTGAGTTTTTCATGAATTATTTGAGTTTTTAATCACACTTTTACAATCCCACTTTAATCACATCTTTATAATACAGTATATGTCATAAATTACTTATAATGTCTAAAAATATGAGTATTCACTAAGAAATGTATTGTAAAGCATTTATGGAAAACAAAACCGTACATTAATATCTTAAAACTTATATTTAAATACTCTCAAAAAATGATGTTCGCTGTTTGTTCAAAAAACATATTTAAAATGAGCTAAAACAACACAACTCTAAAAAGATTTTTTGGGACAACTTAACTGTTTTATGTTCAGTCCACTTAAACTGATAAAACCAACAAGTTTAACCAACAAACCAATAGTGTGGAGCCCAGCATTTTTTACAGTGTGAATTTGTATGTCACGTTTGTAATTGTCACAACCACCAGTTATCCAGGCTTGTAGATTGCTGGAAATCATTCACTTTCACTCAGGACTACAAATCTCTCACCATATGGACTAGAAATCCTGTCATGCACGACACCTGTCCCTGTTTTTTCGCTGATTGCTAACACACACAGCTGAAGCTGTTCCGAACTGATTACATGGACTTTAAAAGCAGCACAGACACACATACCAGTTGCTGAGTCTTGTTTAACGGTTTATGACATTACAACACGTTTCCTTTGCCTTGCCTTTCCGTGTTTGGCCCTTGCTTTGTTTTGTTTATTTACTTACGTTGTCTGCTGCCTGCCTTTTGACTCTGGATTTGCCTGTATACATCTGTTTGCCCGTGTTGACTGTTGCTTGCCTGACCATTCTAAGTTGAATAAACCCTGCATTAGGATCCGCACTTTATCATCACCGTCCTTTCACATTACAGTAATGATCTAAAATGTAAAATAAAGTCAAACTTCATTACATTCATATCATATAAACATGAAGCATATAATGAATGTGGTGTTTTTGATGTATTATATTATCTGCAAGTATGTTTGGTTAAGATTTTTTAGTAAACTTCCTTTTCAAAAGTATAACTATCCAAAACATTTCAAAAACATTTGCAGCCCTGTAGTGTTATTTGCTTTATTATTGTGTTACTCATAGGTTGTCTCATATACACCAGTCAAACGGGTTAAAAAGTCATGCCTTAAATTCCTGTCCATTTATTCATTCAGAACTTCGACACTTGAAGTATATTAATAAAACGTGTCAGGAGGACATATGGTGAAACTTGTAGTCTCTTTAATCCAAATTACAGTAATTGATGTATGGGTTTGTAGGTTTACAGGCAAACCTTTAAAATCTGAATTCCCTTCCTATGGTTTTAGTTTTTGTGTATGCGTGGTTATGTAGAGAAACATCTAGATGTGTGCCAGTGAAGGACTTGTAATATGAATCTGTGCAGAGAACCTTCTAGAAAAGCCTTGCCATCAGAAGTGTGTTAGATATTTTTAGGACATTACCTTTGGAAATCCTCTGGAAGCACAGAGATGCTGAAACTGAGATATATATGGCTGTGTAAATGTATCTGTCTTCAGACAAACTAGGCCAAAAATATATAGAAGTGAATAGAATAGTTGTGGCAAAATGCCATTAAAAATAAACAAGCAAGCAAGATAAGAGGCCCCAAAATGGTATTAAACTTAAATGATTATAATTGTTGTGGTTAACGTGAAGTATAATCGGAAAAAAAGTGATCAGGTGAAGTGACATGGTTTCATTTATGGTGTCGAGACAGATTCAGTAATTATAACTGACCCAATGATCAACTTGTCATGTTTTGGGCTGAATAAGTGGACCAGAAACAAAAACGACTGGCAAAAATTATAACAAATCAAGGCAAGGAGAAAAAACAGGGCAAGGATCTTGACAACATTCATGTTTGATCTTCTTTCTGGTGAACTAAAGCTGCAACATTTACAAAGTATTTTTTCTTTCTCTGCTTAGGTCCTCTTTTTGATTTAGCAGCTTCAACACATATTTTAAGGTTAGAAAGCATAAATAAGCAGAACAATTTAGTAGTAGATTAACCATGCAATCTAAGCTGTTACTTACGAGTTACATCCAAGTAGCCCACCGCCAGTATTGGTGCAGCATTTTGACGTCAGTCCCAGCGGACACCTTGATGTCAAAATGACACAAAAAACATGTCAAATTGATTTGATGTCAAAACCTTGACATCCATTTGACATCCACACATTGATGCCCTTTTGACCACCAAAGCAACAACACAACATAATATAAGAATTTTGTATGTCTACAATGCATGTAAACTACCTTGATGGCAAAACAATATCTAGCATTGGTGTCAAATTTGGACAGTCCTGTAATTGATTTTTGACATGTTTTTCGAGACCAATGTTAGATGTCAATTTGATGTCATTTTCATCAAGGTGCCTGCTGGAGTGAAAACCATCTATTCTGTCATTCAACACAGACAACAGTAAATACATACATGCCACCCTTGACAAGGATTATACTTTTTTTTAATGATTGGTAACAATTTATAGTTTTCTGAATAGGATTTCTGAATAGGATTGGATAAAATGTCTCCTCTTTTGCCTCTCTCTTGCCTCTCATTCTCTCTGTAAATAAAACAACCATCAGCACTTAATTCTCCACACCATCCACTGTGTCCCCTCTTCTTTTTTCTCTCTGAGGCAAATGTACAACCTGTCTGCTTTCCACTTGATCTCCCTCAAGCTATTTCTGCTTCAGTACCTGTTCTCACTTATTCACTATAATTTCAATTTACTATAATCTTCTACGTGAAGCTGCTTTGACAATCTACATTGTAAAAGCGCTATAGAAATAAAGGTGAATTGAATTGAATTGAATCCTAATCAACACATTTCTTCATTTTCACATTTTGCTTTATCACCACTGCCTTTAAGCAAGCCTGAATACCCCCCTATTAATAATCTTGCATTACAACAATCTATTTTATTATTATTTCAGTAATGTTAGATTATATCTGTAAGTATATTTCTTATTATCATACCTTCAGGATTTAAAGTACACAGTAGTGTAACAATTTCAAAAGCACATTCCTATCCTTATATTCATTCGGGACTTTAAACTTGTAATACTTATATGAACTTTGATTGAAGACTTCACTTCACAGTTGTCATCACATAGGGCAAAAACATATTTGCATTACTCATTATTAAGTGATTTATGGGTTTGGAGGTTCGCAGGCACTCCTCTAACTAAATTCTGTTCCTGTGGTATTATCTTCTGTGTGTGGTTCTACAGGGCAACACCTAGATGCATTCTCAAAAATAAAGGTACAAATGTCACTGGGGCAGTACCCTTTCAAAAGGTTAATTTTTAAAGACTTTGTCGCAATTTTATACTTATTTACAGCAAAAACAGCCAGTAAATTACCACATACATTCTTTACAGTTCACTACTGTAATATGCACTGCATTGTGGGTAATTGTAAAACTTTTCCAGTAACTTAATGCACATTAAGTATTTGTGGTATTCTACTGTATTCAAAGTAATCAAGATATAATAACCATGAATCATAAAAATGCTGTTGTACATGACCTCATCACTTGTTTGAAATTGAATAAATTCAATAGTAAATACTAAAAATAAAGTTTTGGGCTGCTAGTGTAAAATGTAAAAGTGTAAAAGTACTGTAAAAATGATCATACTGTAAATTTAAAATGTGGAAAAGGGCATTTTATTATAAAAATAAGTTAAGGTAAGGCTCTTTTACTGTAAAATTAAACTGCGGTATAAGGCCGTGCTAATGTAAAACATTTACAAGTAAGTTACTGTAAAGGGGCAGTTGCAGTAACTTCCTGGCAACAGTGCTGCCAGTAAGTTACCACAAAAATTAACTTAATGGACCTTTTTAGGTACTAATATGTACCCTATAAGTACAAAAGTGTTCCTTTTAAAGGGCACAGCCCCTGTAACAGCATATTTACATTTATTTCTGAAAGGGTGTGCTCCAGAGGAGGGCTGCTAATCTGAGTAAGAAGGCTTGGATAAGCTCACCCCTATAAAAACCCACTCTAAAGCAACACACTGTGATTATTACTTGTCCTTTATGATTGTATCTTGCGAGACGGTGCAAACATGATCCCCATTAAACACTCTAAGATCTCAGTTGTAATAACATCAGAGACACTATAATTCAATTTTAATTAATCTTTACAGTATTTCTATAGTGTTTTTACAATGTAGATTGTGTCAAAGCAGCTTAACATAGAAGTTCTAGTAAATTGAAACTGTCAGTCCAGTTTTCAGATTTGAAGTGTAGTTCAGTTGAGTACGGTTTAATTTTCACTGCTGAAAGTCCAAGCACTGAAGAGCAAATCCATCAGTGCGCAACTCCACAGGTCTCAAACCAAGCAAGCCAGTGGCGACAGTGGCGAGGAACAAACTTCACCGATTGACCAAAGTGAAAGGGAAAAAAAACCTTGAGAGAAAACAGGCTAAATTGGGCACGACCATTTCTCCTCTGGCCAAACTTCCTATGCAGAGCTGCAGTCTAGGCGCTAGAGGTTAATCAAGACACATTAATAACGGAACTGCAGAATAAGTCTTATCCAGAGTTTTCTATCCTCAATCAAAACAAAATAAAAATCTATGAAAGTCATACCAAATATAGTGTTTATTAATTACCCCTTTCAAGTTTGTTATATGCCAATGTTTTAGAGAGATCCCAACTGAAAATTGCGTCTCTAGGGCTTATTCCCCATTCTTTTTAGTGCAATTGTTGTTTCTTGTTGTGACGGTCATCATAAGACGGAAAAGTGTCTGAAATCCCAGACACAACAGTTTTAGGACTAGGATATAGGAATCTTTTAGGATTTTTCAAATTTGCCTCAGATTATTAACTTGTGGTCCCATAGTGTGAGCCTGGCAAAGCCCAGCAGTTTTAGAAAAGTACAGACAAGGATCACTTCTGCAATTTATTACATATACACTTGAGTGATACTTAACTCTCTGCTTTTTGCTCATAAAATCCACCCGCTGCACAGCAACTGGTCTTAATTCACACAATTAACCTCCAGATTCATCTGTCAATCCTTATGACAAACGGAATCTTAGGAATCACACTCCAATGTGCCAGATCTTACCTCTCAGGTAGGTTCTTGGGGAGATGAAGTATATCAGAGTTACAACATTTAGTTAATGGTGCCTCAGAGCTCAGTTTAGAGCCACATCTTTTCCCCATCTACATGGTATCATTAGAATCTGTCATTCAGAAAAACAGCTATTTTTATCACTGCTATGGTGATACCACTATACCTGTCATTCCAGCCTGATAATCCAATGATAGCTGCTTGTATTTCAGCTAGTATGACAAACACTTCTTGCTGTGGCTTTGCGGACTATCTTTTCTTTTTATTGGAACCTGTGTAGCCGAATGATGAAAGATCTGGGTGTCTGGCCGGGTTTCAGTTTTTAGAAAGTGACCAGTGAGCTCTATCCCATTCAGATGAAGAATTCAAAACTCTGTTACCAAACACTTCTACAAGGAGCGTAGGAAAAAAGCGAGTTGGCCGGGCACCTTCAATAGATTCAGGCAGTTCAACGATCCGTATGTTGTTGTGTCGGCTCGGGATTCAAGATGTATGACCTTGGAGAGTAATTTTGAATTGTTTTCCGTTAGCATTGTGCAAGTTGCTTCGAGAGATTGTGCACGTTTTTCTAGTGAATTTGCGTAGGTTTCAAGCGTGGCGATTTTTAAATTATGCTCTGTCATGGTAGTCTGGATTTTATCTAGTTTTACCTTGAGTGCTGAAACTGTATTTCTAAAGTCGGCTGAGAGAAAGGCTTGGTGGTCCTCTAAAATTTGGTGATAGCCTTCATGCTCACTTCCTTGCCCTCTGTTTGCCTCCATTGTCTGCACCTTTTTGCCTGGTTTGGCTGTTTTTGTTGCTATAATTCGCAGTTTAGTTGTGTACTGTAGAGACATTGTCCACTTGAAAGCAAAGATAGAGTAAAATGTGGTGTTTACAGTAAATAAGAAGTGAAAAAGTATGAGAACGAGCCTAAACGCGTGTCTACTCCATCCCTCCTCCGCCGGAAGTCCTCCAGACACTTCATGCTGAATGTAGGAAAAATCAATCAGCAGGATTGAGAATCCACACACGGTTATGAAGGGTATAAAATCACCTTAACAGTTTTTAATGTCCCATCAGAGGCCACAAGAAAAGTACAACGTACAAAATGTACATTTAAAAAAATATATATTTTTAGCTCGTTTAAACTTCTTATTTAAAATGAGCTGAAACAACACAATTCTTGAGATTTCAATGGGACAACCTAATTTTTTATGAATAATCCACATAAATTTGTTTAAAATATTAAGTTAACTTAATCAATTTGTGTTGGGACAACATGAATGAATTGTGTGGAACCCTGCGCCACTGGCTCTGTACCCACACAGCTAAATACATGTCTACAGATGTACAGTGCATCTGGAAAGTATTCATCAAGCTTAGCTTTTTCCAAATTTTTTCATGTTACAGGCTTATTCTAAAATGGATTCAATTCATTTATTTCCTCAAAGTTCTACACACAATACCCCATAATGACAATAAATAAATAAATAAATGTATATATAAATCTACAAATTCTTGCATAAATAAATATATAAATAATAATAATTATTATTATTATTAATAGTGCGGTGTGAAAGGGGGAAAATCTACTTTCAGTTTAGCATTTAGCATCTTATTTCCCCAACATCTGTGTAATTTCTTTTATTCTTTATCTGCTCGCATTGTAAAGTTTATTTATAAACTAATTTCGAGAGGAGCACGCGCTTATGATTGATAATAGCTGGCCCTCATTAGCTATCGCAGTATTCACCAATCAGACGATCCCTAAATCACCATAAATAACCAGAGTATCATTCATTAACCATCTTTGTCTTGAAGAATCCCCCCTTCCACCCCTACTCCTCCCCTTTTTCTTGTCAGGGCAATGCCGAGGCATAATGGTTAGCATCATTGCCTCACAGCAAGAATGCCACTGGCTCAGATCTTACCTGGCCAGGTCGGCATTTCTGTGTGGAATTTGCATGTTCTCCCCGTGTTTGCGTGGGTTTTCCCCTGGCTCTCCGGTTTCCTCCCACAGACCAAAAACATGCGCCACAAGTAAGCTGATAAAACTAAATTAACATCATATCAAGCGTTGAATTTAGTATCCACAATGTACAGCTGATTCATAATCCACATCTACCACAGTTAAACAGGGGGGAGGGGGGGTAGTTAAGCTCCGTGCTCGAGGATCTCACGAGCTCAGGGCTCTCTCCCGGGACAGCATGCCAAACACGCTTTATAATCAATCATCGGCAAGGGCGAACTCTTGAAATTTATATATTTCTGCAGGAATTAGTTTTTTTATTTTTATTTCTATATTTATTTGCATATTTATTTATTGTTTTATTTTTGCAGGAATTAGTGGATTTATTAATTTATTTATTTGCATATTTATTTATTGTTTTTGCAGGTTTCGTCCTTCATAGTAGTAATCATCAGCAGTGAATTATGATTTGGATTATTAGAAAAACTGGCATCTTTGCTACAGTTTAATAAATCTTTTGTGATATTGTGACTCAATAGAGGTAAAAATAAAAAGACAATAAATAATTTTATAACTCTTTATTCACAATCATATGCAAAGCAGCATGAATTTGCATATTACAAAACGATTGTTTTTACATTTTACCTCATTTGTAAGCAGACGTGCAAATAACCTTTTATCTTTCTCACTTTTATTAAGTTTTAGAGGCTTGACAATGATCTTAACGAATGGATAAGTTAGTAAAGCTGGCCTAGATACACATCTGATTTCAAAAAACTGTGTATTTCTTTTACATTCAACAATATACTTCCATTCTTTCCTTTCTGTTTACTGGTTCAAAAAAAAGTCAATTGATTTAGAAACATGTAAATATATATTTTATTATATATATGGTTCAAGATATGTGTTGAAATCAGAAATCAAGTATAATATCAGCCTGATCTCACGAAAAAACGTAAGTATTTTACATTTTGTCGAGTTTAGTGGCTAATTTGTATGAATTCGTACAAGTTCAGTCATATGAAAATGTACAATTTTAAAAAGGAGGTGTGGCACCCAACTCCAACTCTAATCCCGACCATCATTGGGTGATGAATCGTATGAATTAGATCGTACGAATTCATACGAATTAGCCACTAAATCAAAAAGTTATGAATTGCCATGAAATCACGATGATAATACAGTAAAAATGGTCAAGAGATTCACTGACATCATTTAAATTAGGACAGAGAACACTTTCTTATTAAGAAAAATACAAATTCCATTGCAGAAAAATAATAGTAAAGTTACATTTGCAAATACTAAAACTTCTTCACAGAACTGCTTCAGAAAGTGCCTTTAATATTATACTTAGCATAAACAAACAAACGAAAAAATAGGCTGCCTTAATAATATCGTATACTACAAACATACAAAATAAAATAAACAATACTTTTAAGGTTAACTAAATGCATTACGAACATTTTGTTCAGTTGTAAAAATTTCATAGCATAAAAAAAAGTATAAACATTCATAAACGTTCACTTCGCGAAACATAATTAGACCAAATATAGATTGATATTAAGTTTTAATAATATCTAACGGTTATCGATTCATATTAAATCAGATACAAGTGGGAGTAATCTCATAATGGACACTTTTTCTGATCATTTTTTTATATAAAAAGCACAAGCACCTCTAATAAGAGGTGAATGAGATCACTACGGTCGAGCAGACCATACAATTTTCCACTGTTAAGACAGACAGATATCTGATACCATCTCTCTCCCAAGAAAGAAAGCAGATGGTCCGGTCCCAGTTTTCACTTCACATCATGCGGATCTTCTAGAAATAGAAATGAAGACATGATCTACTAGAAGTTCAAGTAGAAAAAGAGGTAAATCATCCAATAAAAATTCACACCCCAAAAAATGGAAACTCGAGAAACAATACTGAACCACAGTGTCAACATAGTTTGGTCTGTTGTACCATTTTTCTAGTAACAGGTCCAGTTTTTGAACCTTACTCTTTCACAGCACATCTTCTATCACCGGTTGTATAGATAACACTACAGCAGATGACTGGGTGATAACAAACAAGTTAAAGTTAGTATGAAGAACTTTCCACCACACCGCTCTTTGAATCACAAATCAAATTGCATCTGCACAAACATATTTCCCGCCTAATCTTTGACCTACACTCAATTAATTTTTTCACCAAGTAACCTTGCCTTCTAGTATTCTCCGACTGTCCAGAAGCTCAGGCTGGTGTGTTAAATGTGAGAAGCTTAAACTTGTAAACACTGAGAAGCAGCATATATGAGGGCGCTTTATGCGCAGGGCCTTTTTAAATACGTATGTTGGATTGATTTTTGGTCCATGCAGCGTGGCTGAATCACTACAGATGCAGGGCGTCCTCTTTCTCTGCTCTGCTCTTTTCCTGACATCATTTGAGCGGCTGTTCCCACTTCCTTCTCTCTGCTGTCGAATGAATAAATGTTTCCTTTAAACCCCGAGCTTCCTCTTTAGCTCAAAGTAGGCATCAAACCTGGCCATGGCGTACTCCTGTGAAGAACAAGATGAAATCAACATGATAAACAATTAGCAGCTGTTTAGCATTTTAAGGGCAATTGAAGTCAGAATAATTAGCCCACCTGAATTATTAGCCATCCGGTATATTATTTTTGATGTTTGTTTGTGTGTTTGT
>CAIGQZ010032545.1:14630051-14647071 GCA_903798205.1 Danio tinwini | reverse complement strand
ATGTGTGTGTGTGTGTGTGTGTGTGTGTGTGTGTGTGTGTGTGTGCAGAATAAGATAAGGTCCCATGAAAATGAAGGATCACATGCTTATGATTGAACAGCTGGTACCGCATTAGCTCCGTATATTTGCACCAATCAGATGAAAACTGACACACTATAAATTACCAGAGCTTTCTACTCCACTAATCTTCGTCTTGAAGAATCCCCTACTCCTGCCCTTCTCTGATAGGACGGCACAGTGGCCCAGTGGGTAGCACTGTTGCCTCACAGCAAGAACGCAGCTGGTTCGGCTTTCTCCGAGCCGGTCTGCGTTTTTGTGCATCATGTTTGTTGCATGTTCTTCCCGTGTTCTTGTGGGTTTTCCCTGGATTCTCCGGTTTCCTCCCACCGTCCAAAGATATACACCATAAGTAAATTGACTACTTCAAAATAGCATCCTAAGGCAACTCTTAGTCAGATTTATCTCAGCACTTCACAAGTAGGGGAGTTCTCGAGACCTACCTGAGCTCAAACTCTCCTCTCGCCCTTCAAACGGAAGGGAGCCGAGTTCAAGGTTATTCTGAGCTCAGGGCTGTCTCCAAAACAGTGACAAAATTCAATTTTAGAAGATATAAAACTGATATAAACATGTAAAGCTTGTAGTTTGTCACTTCCGCCTAAATGGGTCAATGGTTTTATTCTAGTCACCTCATACTTCAGTTTCTCATCAAATCATAAGCAATCAAATACTCTTTAGTATCTGACATGCCCCGCCCCCTTCAAGACACTTCTCATTTGCTTTTTAATTGATCCACTTGAGCTCAACCACTCTCACTGACAAAGCGGTGATAAAACTAAACGCTATTGGCTGTTTAAAAAGAAATGGG
The DNA here is from genome assembly GCA_903798205.1 of Danio tinwini. Lineage (NCBI taxonomy): Eukaryota > Metazoa > Chordata > Actinopteri > Cypriniformes > Danionidae > Danio > Danio tinwini. Next base: position 14,646,206 of record CAIGQZ010032545.1, on the reverse strand, counting down.
AGGAGCTATACTATGTCCCACCCTCTCTTTGTGTTTTGATTGAGATTACATCAAACATCCAATAAAAATGCATATTTCAAAGCACTTCAAGGGACCTTTAAGCAATAAAAGGTGAAATTTTAAGTCACGTTTAGTTGGAATGTGTATGTGGCTTAAATCACCATGAAATGAAAATTGATCCTTCTTATTTCCAGTTTGTTATAAATGACCTATGCACATTATTATTATGGTGGCTTGAGAAAGCCAACATACTGTTATACTACTTAAACTACTACTTAAACTATTTTAAGAACACATCTCCTCCTAGACCTTTTATACTACAACCACCAAACTAACTCCAAACATCCAAACTATACTGAAATAAGTTGCTATATCTTTTACAACTGATCCGACTTACGGTTTTCTGAAAACTGGCCTGGACAATTCGGAAAAGTCCTATTGACTTAACATTGGACCAAACTTTGTGACCACATAACTTTGCGCCAGAGTGTCATACAGACTTAAGGCTGAGCTCATTTAACTCAGACTAACAATCTGCCAATCACTAATGACCTTTCAACTTACTAGCCACACCCTAGCAACAGTCCCATAGACTTCGATTGTAAAAAACCGCCATTGACTTTACATTGGACAGACTAACGACATACCAATCCATACTAGCAATATACTAATCCATGCTAGAAATATACTAACAAACATACTTAAAATATACTAATCCATACTAGAAACATACTAACAATACACCAATCCATACTAACAATATACCAATCCATACTAAAAACATAGTAACAAACATACTAATCATACTATCAACATGCAAACATTAACCACCTAGCAAGAAACATGCCAATCCATACTAGAAACATGCTAGCATATATGTAGTTGTCTTTCTATGCCAACTGTTTCAAACCTCTTAAAACTACTTAAATTATTTAAACTTTAAAACTGCTTCAAACTTTCGAGGCTTTCGAGGCTTTCTTAAGCCACCATAAAGTTTGTCTATGAACTTTACTTTTCTAGTTTTTCTTGAATGGTCTCATACTCCTACATCAAATCTTACATCATAATAACTTCCCTTCTCTCTTGCAACATGTCCTCTCCGATTACTGCCTTACAGAAAAAAAAACATGTGCGTCACATGAATTTTACACAAGGTCACATATTAAAATCACATGTGAAACACACATGAAAAACTACATTTTGACTTTTTTATCTGAAAACAAGACAATGTTTTTACTTATATATTTGGTCATAGCAATTTCTTACAAAAAAACAAGACAAAACCTGTAAGTAAATCTTTTTTTAGTGTGGAACATTTTCAGGTGCAAAAAGTGATAAATTGATCAAATTTTTTTCCAAAACCACACATTTCATGTGTTTCACGTGTGATTTTAACATTTCAATTTACGATGACAACAATGAGAGCACATTAACTGCTATATAATAATAATAATTAAAAATAGTAATAATAATAATAGGGTGACGCAGTGGCGCAGTAGGTAGTGCTGTCGCCTCACAGCAAGAATCGTCGCTGGTTCGAGCCTTGGCTGGGTCAGTTGGCGTTTCTGTGTGGAGTTTGCATGTTCTCCCTGTGTTCGCATGGGTTTTCTCTGGGTGCTCCGATTTCCACTACAGTCCAAAGACATGTGGTACAGGTAAATTGGGTAGGCTAAATTGTCCGTAGTGTATGAGTGTGCATGGATGTTTCCCTGAGATGGGTTGCGCCTGAAAGGGCATCCGCTGAGTAAAACAAATGCTGGATAAGTTGGCGGTTCATTCCGCTGTGGCGACCCCAAATTAATAAAGGGACTAAGCCGAAAAAGAAAATCAATCAATGAATGAATAATAATAATAATAATAAAAATAATAATAAAAATAATAATAATAATAATAATAATAATAATAATAATAAATAAGTTCTACAAGTATAGGTGTCACAGTGGAGCAGTGGGTAGTACTGTCGCCTCACAGCAAGAAAGTCGCTGGTTCGAGCCTCAGCTGGGTCAGTTGGTGTTTCTGTGTGTCATGTTCTCCCCGTGTTTGCGTGGATTTCCTCCGGGTGCTCCGGTTTTCCCCACATGTCCAAAGACATGCAGTACAGGTGAATTGGGTAAGTTAAAATTGTATATGTGAGAATGAGAGTGTATGGGGGTGTATGGGGGTGTTTCCCAGTGATGAGTTGCGGCTGAAAGAGCATCCGCTGCGTAAAACAAATGCTAAATATATTGGCGGTTCATTACGCTTTGGCGACCCCAGATTAATAAAGGGACTAAGCCGAAAAGAAAATGAATGAATGAAGTAATCGTAAGTAATCTACAAGTAATCGTGCCACACAGCTGTCTGTATGAAAAGTGTGCTAAACTCCATCCCATTTTTGTATTTTATTTTATTATTTATTTACAGGAGATTAATTTAATTTTATATTTCAATACACTGGCTTAAAATAAATACAGAAATAATACAATATGTTATGTCAAAATCATTACTGTGTCACACACTCAGTCATGCTACCCTGACCTCCCAAGTCTTTGTGTACTGTTCAAAGGCTTGTCAGGCAGCGCAAATATTGCAATGAGCGTATCTTTTCATATCTGATCTTCATTGATAAAATTCCTGGCTTACCTAAGAGCTGCACCGTATGCAGTAGATTATTATTTCTAGTTCATGCTTGTTAATAACCCAACACGTGCATAATATACTGCAATAACTCACCATGTATCCGAACTCAATTGTAGATATTTTGGCCTGGATCATGGACCACAATCCCCAAAAGAAGTGGGAGGCCAGAGCGAACCTAAAGGAGAGAGCGTTGAGTTCACAGAGTACAAATGGAAAGAAGGCTTGGTGAATCACTGCTGGATTTGCTCCAAACCTCTTTTACAAAATCCATAGTAGTATAGTAAGAGGCCTCAGAGAGGGAGCCCTTTTCAAATACACAGCCTTCGTTTCATAATTATGAAGCTTAAAAATGTTGCATAATCTTCTATAAAATGTCATTGATGGCATATACAATATTTAATATAGATATACCTGTTAACCTCCACTAGCATTTCTTCTTTAAGCTTCATCTGTTCCTCCTCACTCAAGTGTTTGAATCCAGCATCGGATTCCAACAGATAACTCTGAAAGATATGCATCTGGAAAAAAACAGCAACAAAACGTAAAGTCATTTTCATGTCTAAGAGTTTTAAGAGGAAAAAACAACCTGCTTTTACAAACCTGCTGTGCTTTGGTGGGGTAATTTTTGGTGTTGTTTGTGAAGAATGGGAACTTGTCATAGGTGTAGTCGTAAGTCCACTCGCAGAAGAAATTTCCAATGTCAAATCCTCTGTGGGAGAAAGAGAGGAGATCATTGTGGTAATAATAATAATAATAATAATAATAATAATAATAATAATAATAATTATTATTATATATTTTCTTGTAATGCGCTTTTATTAGACTCAAAGCACTACCAGGCAAAATACCAATAATAGCAGAAACAACACAACAATAAATAATAATAAAGCATAATACATGAGCCTCGATAGTTCAGAAATCGCTGTGTTAATAATTGTGGAAAAGGTTTTGTATTGCTGCCTCCCACAGTTATGAGAACGAAATTTGGAAACTTTAGTGAATAAATCAGTTAAGATGCGCATCTACCAAAGGCCAGGTCTGAATTACTGTGCTACCGAAGTGCAGCATTAACAGGTATTGTCCTACTGCCCATCAGCAAGATGATACTAAATAAATAGTTCAGTCATAAAACTCAAGATGTCATAGGCTGATAGCTCTGTTACATGCAATCTATTAGCAATGTGGTCATGTACAACATGGCACAAGCTGATTGGCCTGATTCTGGAGTCAATGATTTTGCAATCAATCCCTATGAAACCTCCCACCTCCAATAGCTCCACCTGTCTAGTTCTGCAACTGTATTGCTTATTTATGCAGCAGCAGCAATTCTTACATACTAACACAGTATATGTTTATCTATTGGATGTCCATACTGTACCAGTATCAAAACCAAAAGCATTTACTTCACCATATTCTATTCATAAAGATATAATTCACTCAAAAAAAATTTGCTCATCATTTACTAATCAAAAATAACAATTTTGTCAGAATTTCCAGAGTTTCACACAAAAGAAGATATTTTGAAAAAATCTGTAAACGTAACTATTGACTTCCATATTAGGAAAAAAAAATACAAATACTATGTAATTCAATGCTTACAGCATTTTTTTTTATATCTTATTTTGTATTGAACAGAAGAAAGAAACTTTTTTGAAAGTTTTGTGACAAGAAAGGGGTGAGTAAATGATGGCCGAACTTTCATTTCTGGGTGATTTATCCCTTTGAACTATTCCAAAAGTTGTCATCGAGCATCTGGAGTTTGAGTCCTGTCTCACAGACATTTCCCAATCCCATCCTCCCTCTCTTTTCAACTTCTTTTCTTGTCTAATATACCTTTTATTAATGAATGGCAAAAAAGTCATCTTTAAAAAAAAACGATTTGGAAATTGTGTCGGTGCTGACTGCTTAGTGGGCAGTGCACTGACATGTGGCATTTTCAGACCTTTCACAGATTCCATCCACCTCTTTCTCCAAATGTGTTCCTGTCCAACTACTGCAAAATACACTAATAATAATAATAATATATTTCAATGTGTAAATGACGTTTCCTTGCAGTTTCATTGTTTTCTGCAGATTATGCAGGCGTTAAAATAAAATCCACTGGATTTCTCCACAGCATTTCTTTGTCTTTCTATTTGAATCTATCAAAATTTATCTGCCTATATATCAGCCAAAATGTCTATATCAGTGCATTCCTAAAACGCGACTCCAAGATCGTCATTAAACAAACTGAAGCATTCATTTGTAAGAAAGTCTCTGTGAAGAGGCTCACAGCTGTGGAAAACGAACATTGCACACATCCCTGCGGCTCTGAAGGTCCGGTTTCATTTCCTACTGCTTTGCAGGACAAGCACTGCCAGTGGACCCTAACATGAGTTGCTTACATCCTAGGAGACCACATTGGATAGCAGGATGGGAAGAAAAACTAAATGTGCCTTGACCCATGTCATCCACCACAGGAACAGTCATTTTGCCGATACAGGGCGTCCTTCTAACAAAACTAGGCACTTTAAAAAAAATTACGGTACAGTCTGGAGCTAGTTTTCCCCTGAGGACCCTCTGGGAGGCACGTGTTGGAGCATGTGCAAGAATGAAAGAACCCTAGCAACAGTTTTGACTGCCCAGTGTGGGATCATTGCCAGGACCATCAACGTCTGGATGTCCCTTCTCAGAAATGAGGCAACCTTAATACAATAAATAAAAACTCTTGACTAAAAAAGAAAAACGTATGGAACAATAGACCAGCTTTATTCCCATCAAACATCTGCTTGTTTTCTTGGAATTTAGCTGCATGTGCTTTTTCTGTTGGAGCGTGTGGGGAATCATGTGTGCAATGAACGTGACTATAAATATTACAGACCTGTAGTTGTAGCTGCTGTACTCGAAATCAATCAGCATGAGCCTCTGTCTGTCTGTGTTCTCACGGCCACTCAGAAGCAAGATATTTCCTGTTAGAAAACAATTCCAGCTCTCTTAAAACAGCTCAATAAACATTAAGTTGGTCATTTGTAAAAACAAATTAACTAAATCAAAATACAGGCAGTCACTTGTAGGTAAACTAACCTTCTTGCAGGTCATTGTGGCAGAAAACAACAGGAGAGGGAGTAGATTCAAGCAGGCACCTGTGTGCACAAACAGCCATTTAAGTCAACATACAAATGACGTCATTATAAAGCAAACACCTTGTACTTTTATCAATGCATTATCTGGTACTCTTGAATCTCTTAAAGTGTGAACAGTTTCCAGGGTTCCTGATTAAGCAGTTCAATGAAGCAAGGAGATAATACCCCTATACTGAATGATCAATATTTAAAAAATTTACTTGAGATTGTCCATCTCTTGAGGCAAGTTGTAGCTCAAAATGCGAGAGAAGTTTCGCAGATGAGGTTCCCTGGTGAAGGTGAGCTGAAGCACTTGATCCATGTACCTGTGAAGTGGAAGAAAATGCAAATGATTGCAGCGCTGCCATCAGAAAAGGTAATCAATATGCAAATACAGATAGTGACACTTGTATTTGAAATGTTTCTAAAATGAACACTTAAATTTAATACTGTCACTTCCCTGTGTATTAATGGAAAGTTGCTTTAAAACATGGGTCTCAAACTGGATTCCTGGAGGGTCGCAGCTCTGCACAGTTTTGCCCCAACCCTAATCAAACACTGCTGACCCAACTAATCAAGGTGTTCAAGACTACTAGAGACTATTAGGCAGGTGTAAGTTGGAGGTGGTTGGAGCTAAACTATATACAGCAGTGGCCCTCCAGGATTTGAGTTTAAGACCTCTGCTTTAAAACAATTACTACAGTACAAAGAACTATATAAATTAATGTACTGTAACTAACTAATGAGCAGATATCTATATTTAGGTCAAATAGGAGATACTAAAAATTTAAGGGCTTTCCAGAAAACATGTAAAAGAAAACAAAGAAGTTCACTTATTTCCTGGTTAAATTGTTTTTTTTTTACTTTCAGGGAATATGTTAACACAAGTAAAAATATTTATAAAGTTGAATATTCACCAAAATAAAGCTTAGTAATGTCAACATCCTGAAAGTGGGGAAGAGGTTAACAATGAGGTTAATTAGATAGTTCCTCTAAAGATTACACACTTTTCCATGGTGCCAAAAAGCCACTTTGGCTCCTTGTTGAAGGGCATTCTCATTCTGTGAAATCTGGCGATCTTTTCAGCAATCTCAGCGTATATACCAGGGACGCTCAGCTCATCTGTGGACAGTTTTCGACTCTGCAGATAAAGATATTGCACTGTCAGTTTGGTTTTCCTGACTATAATAGAAAGAATTACACAGAAAAAAGGTTGCAATTTTGCGTTAAAGGAACAGTTCACGTTCAAGTGTTTCCAAACCTTTAAGTTAGTTTTTTCTGTTGAACATGAAATATATTTTTAAGAATGTTGTAAAGCAGTAGAAAAACAATACAGTTGATGACAATGGTTACTGGTTTCCAACATTCTTTCGAATATCTTTTGTTGTGTTTAACAGAAGAAAAAAACTCCTTGTTTGGAAAAAGTGCAGGAGGGTGAGTAAACTATGACAGAATTTTCATTTTTAGGTGAAGGGTTTAAGTTCACCATGGAACATCTTAGAGGGCAATGGAAAAAGTGACACAGATTTCTAGGTAATTTGTCCTACAAGGCAATTTGCAAAAAAGAGATTCGGAAGCATTAGTGTCATCTCGTGCGCAATGTTTCATTTTCATACCATTCACTTAATCATCATAGCAGCCAACTTTAAGACTTACTGGGACAAACTGTTCCAGTCTGCCTTGTGGAAAGATGCCATAGAGCTTGGGCCCAAGCTCCCTCTCGGCCAGGATAGCAAACATCACACTCTCCAGTACCATGGCATCAGCACCCTGCCAACACAAAACATACCCATACAGTTGAAACGCTTAACTAATTGAACAAACTCCCAAACCACAAAGATCCATTTCTAAAATCAACCATCAAACCACATAGGTCGTGTTCACACCTGGTGTAAAGATGCTTTTTCATCAGTATGAGGTTGTCCACTTCCAACAAGGGGCAGTCAAAGATATATTTAATTTGATTGCTTTAGTAATGTAAACATTCATGTTGGCAAATTCCTTCAAACTGCAAAAGACCACATACTCTCACCTATTGTTCTAGGATGTGTTGTGATGCTGTGTTCCAGACAACTTGAAATTTTGAGTTTTCCTACTTCTACTTACTTGAAAATGACATCTAGAACGATAATGGTGCTTTCACATTTGGTTCAATTGCTTGGATCAAACCCAAGTTTGATTGTCCCCCCCTTGCCACCTTCTCGGCTGGTTTATGTTCACACCGTCTTTTTTCCTTCTTAACCCTGGTATGCTTGCGTCATGAAGCTGCTGTTTTGTGTACAGCTGTTGCTAGGTGACGGGCACGAAAGCAAAGCGGCAAAATGGAGACATACGCATGTCATAGTCATTCTGCTTTTACTGAATCTTTTGCCTTTGTAACCAAAACCAAAATACAGAGAGCCACTTGCATCTTTTTGCTGCAAAAAAAATATTCAAAATGTTCAGAACATCACGCGATGTTGACATTATCCCTGTTTGCAGTGGCTCAGTTCTGCTTGTCACCAAGGTAGGTGATACACAGACATACACACATGAATGAACGTTATGAAAACTAAAGTTTGTTGTACAGTTGACAGTTCACTTTCATTATTTGGTACGATTGCATTCATATCAGAAGTGACCGGGTACGGACCAGTACTCGGGTATGGTTCATGGGTGCTCCGGTTTCCCCCACAGTCCAAAGACATGCAGTACAAGTGAATTGGGTAGACTAAATTGTCTGTAGTGTATGAGTGTGAATGTGTGTGTACGGATGTTTCCCAGAGATGGGTTGCAGCTGGAAGGGCATCCGCTACCTTCCGCTGTGGTGACCCCAGATTAATAAAGGGACTAAGCCGAAAAGAAAATGATTGAATGAATTAACTTTCAAGTATGTTTACAGCACAAAAATAAATGAAAAACCTACTAATAAAAGCTATTTCTGAGATTATATTAGCTTTATAGTGCAATATATAATGTTCTTTTCTGTACTGTATTTAAAGGACAGCTAGCATTTTCTGTTCTTTTTGCTTTATCCTTATTTGGCAGAATAATATGAATAGTTATGAAATATTCACGTCTCCTGTAGCAAAAAGTAACTGTGATGCTTGATTGACTGAAATTCATTGAGTTCGGAAGTGGGACATTTCACTGCTGAAATTCCCACCTCCGACTGTGTCTGTAACACAGCAAAACAAGATACTTGTAACATAACAACCAGGTTACAAGGATTTATGCCTTTTTCCTTCGCTTGCTATCCAGTTTGTGCATAAGAAGAATAAAATAGGTTCATTTAATAGTATTTATGCATTGCAAAAGTGATGTTGAGTGTGACGAGAAAACATGGAAGGGTCTTGAAGAAATACAAACACACGGTTATAAGAGATCCAATTGAACACACTTAAAGCATGTTAATTCCAGGTGGAAACTAGGAAATACATGAAAGCATGATTAGTTTAATGTGACTGAATCTTCAGTTCCTGGACAAGGAGTTCATCTTAAGTGAAAGAACTTATTTATAAACTGTGCCACTGTAGAAAAACCATAAATTATGCATTGAATTCAATTCTACTTACAAGGCAGTCATTCTGTAACAGTGGTGATTGTCAGAAGCAAATTAAATGGCAGTGCTACAGCAAAGTGAGCTAAATCGGGGGAAAAAACAAGAGAGGCAATTGTGCTGAGTGAGGAAGAACTTGCCAAACATCCCAGTCATTAATTGTGGCTGCTTAACTAGCAATGACATTAAGCCTGTTTTTGGACAAGGCTGTGCCAAGTGTTGACTCACAGAACCAAAAGAGCTGCCCTCCTATGAGGGGAAAAATACTACGGTATCTCAATATCCGAATGTTCTCTTATTCTGCTTTTATTCTTTCCTTCCTACAAAGAGATCATCTAAAAATAAACCGCAAAGGGATTATTTATTTACCAGATATGAGTCATTGAGTGCTGTACTTTGAACTAATGCCTTAGGAAGTCATCTGGCAAAAGTGCCAACCATGAATGATTCAGATGGTTTGGTATGCCTTTAATATTTACTGTAGCTACAGATGTGGTCATGACCATAGTACACCAGTGTTATGACCACAAACATTCTTGCTAATATGGTAAATACAAATAAGTCCAAAAACAAGCCTAACAAGTGCTACTGTGTGACATTCTACGCAGATGTGCTCATGCCTCTTGGACTTGGAATCATGTGTTTTTATGGCAAAGCTATCAACTCATAAATTAATAAGTAATTGTAGACCATGGAAAATTCCTGGGTTTTTTATGATTTATGATTCCGAGCTCTTCAAGGACTTGAACTATTTCTTTAAATTGGAATCATGTAGTTAATTGGGGTTATTCCAACATAATTTGAATGCAACAGACTTGTCTCACTTTCATAATTTCCGGATCAGTGCCCTGATCACATTTTTCAACACAGAGAAAGTGAATCAACTGAAATCTTCAAAAGGACAAAAAAGGTTTGAAGAAAGACCAAAGATGTTGTTAGTAACCGAAAGTCTGCTGAAAATTTATTTCCGAGAGATCCAGATCAGAGGAATCTTTGAATCCAGATAGTAAAAATATCTCAATTTAGATTATTCTCATGGTATAGTTACCGCATGCATAAAAAACATTCATACAGGTACATTTCATCCGGGTGTTTGACATTACACACAACTGCACAATAAACCCGCTGTGGGAATACCAGCTGACCTGCAGTTAAAAAAAACATCCGGATTTCTCAGAAATTAAACAGGACACTATAGGCTTCCCATTAGAGGCCGTCTCTGACGAAGGAAGGAAATTAAACTTCCTCAGAGCATACTTTGGAAACACCATCACTGGATTGGCTTGGAAGTAGGAATGAATAAGAGAATCTCAGTTATTTGATTTTAATATTCTATATAATTTGTGACTAAAGGACAATTTTCTCATTTTGTTGGAGACTTGACTGTAAGGCTGCACAATATATCATTTCAGCATCAATATCCCAATGTGAGAATCCTCTATAGGCACATTACAGGACGTCAAGCAATTTAGAAAGTGAATTTAAACCATTTTGACACAAGAAATAACAAAGTTTGCCACTCTAACATAGATTAACTTTGTTTAACTATACAATGAAAACTATAGAGTGTTATTTTACATTTGATTGTTGATATTTTGTAACTCAATACTGTTTTCCACTGAAAAGCATAAAGCGCTGTTTATTTAATGTTTTATCTTTGTTTTATAGTTTTCATCTTTGATTTAATGTATTTTATTTTGTGTATATATATTTAGTTTTGTACACTTTATGCAGATTCTCTCCCTAAACAATCATCCCAATCAATGTAAATTTATGAATTCATTCCAAATTCTTGTGAAATTATATTCACAATATTATCACAATATATTGCAGATAAACTAAATATTGCAATGTATTTTTTTCCGATATCGTGAAGCCCTACTTAACTGACAGGATACTTGCAGGAAAAAATACTTATTACTGAAGCTAATTTTGCACAAGTTTTTTTAGAAACTAAAGTTGAATATGACTTAGGGATATTTAACTACAGCACAATCAAAATCCATACAAAATCAATGGCATCTTTACAAGATAATGACTCTCTTTGGGATTAGACATGTACACACAAGCATGTTTATATGAATTTTAAATAGAGTGTGTTTCCTAGAACTAATTTAAAGGAGCTATAACTTTAAATGAATCTTTTAGTCTATATTTTGGCCTGTCTATCTCATTTATAAGAGCCATTTTATAACTGCAGGTGGAATTGGTGTCCAAAGAAATGTTATTTCAGCTTTTTTCAAATGCCGTTGTGTTACTTGTCATGTGTTAAAAAATGTTACAGGTCATAACTATATAATATTTGCTGCAAAAATGTCTGACATTGTGATTTCTTGTTGCCCAAATTAGTCAGTCTGTTCTGTCAATCATGTATTATTGTGTAATCCAAATATATTAAACTTTTCTTTTAGTAATATTTATTTTATTCTATTTAGAAAACCACATTTTGCTAATTTTGTCATTTTGCTAATTGTACAATATTTTAAAAAAGACTTCTTGAATCAACCCCATTACTGTATCGTGCTTTGCCTTTAAACTGGTGGAATTATCCACTAGAACTATGTAAGATACAGAAAGTGATGTTTGTAGTGTTTGTGCTCTCTGAGAAAGTATATTGATTTAGAGCACCAAGAATATATTGATTGAACACCAAGAGGTTTGTAAAACATTAATACTGTTACCACAATATTAAAAAGAACACAGTATTTATGCCACAGTGGGTTGTTAAATGTCATTTAAACCAGGAAGTTTTTGGCTAAATATTTGTCAATTCTGTTACTGTCAAACTCTTGATAGTGTGCTTGATAGTGTGTAACCTAAAATAAAATATCAATGCTTTCTTTTATCTTTATCAATGACAACTTTTTTCATCAATAGTATATATTATATTAATAAAATTAATGTGTTTTCAATAAGGCACTGGAAAGAACTGTGCATTTCTTCCTTAACTTTCTGAAATGCCGAATGTCCATATCAATAAAATCACCCGTATATACTGTATATGGGTAGTACTACTTGCCAAATAGGCTGTAAAAATGTAAAAAAAAAAAAAGAGTCTGATGTTTGAGAAAATATAAAGTGGTGTCACTATCAATTCTTTCACTGTTTTTTCTTTACCGTTTACAGATTTTTTTTCCAGAAAATGTCCTATGATGTGACAAAGTAAAAATTAAGAAAAACAACTCTTAACAATTTACAAATATGGTTAGAGTGAATTGTAGTGATTTATAAAGTGATTTATTATGAATAATACGTTTTTTCTTCATAACTTGTTGTACATTTTCAGTTAATGGGGTGTCACGTCAAAGGACAAAGATTTTTTATAATGGTTCCAAAAAAGTGAAATATATAAATAATTTTGAGACAAAAACTTAATATGTGCATGTCATGGGCTTCAGTGACATAATCTCAATTTAATTACAGTTTTCAGTGAAAGAGCTGATTGATTAATGATTTGCTGCAATGATTATTGATTTTATGATTTTCTTTTTGATAAATAACAGCTGTAAATTATTGAATTATGCAAACCATAAGACAGTTTTAAGATTTGGATAAAAATATATTTTAAAAATGCAATAACACAGCCATTTTTTCTAACAAGAGCTCCATGAAAGACTAAGAAATGTTTAACTATTTACTGCATTTTAAATCATGGCAATACTAATTATATTCATTTTTATCATATGTGATGGTGAAATGCAATATCATGTCAACAATCCATATATGAGCAGTTCCATGCAAATGTCAACCTTGCCATGAAAAAAAATTTGTTTTCACCAAAATAGAGAAACCGTTTCTACATTTTTTGTGTAAGCAAGTGTTTTATAGTGCTTTAAAAATACTCAGAAATGTCTCTGTCAGTGTTTTCAAACTATTATATTTGATTTACCAAAGTCACACTAGTGCCAATTTCACATCTGCCACATCCATAACGGAGAGACGTCACATTCATAACGAAGCTTTTTCCTCATAAATGCAAAATAAAATTAAATCAATAATTTTTGTTCTATACTTAGCCGACTCTTATCAATTTGATTAGCATTATTTCTTTTGGGTTGTGCAGCTTAATTTACAGAATTTCTTCAAAGTATATTGTCTACTGTAAACTTGCATAACTTTTTTTGTCACATTCATATTGCATGTTTATTTTCCTCATTTAAAATATAAAAAAGTTTACAGATTGATATTTTTCTGCTTCCATAACTCAGTAATTAGTTGTTTTGGAAAATATAAACATTTGTTTCAATATAATGTTAACGTCTACTTTCTATGTCAATTTATGTTTTGAGTTTTCACTGCAAATGTCACATCCATAATGCTGGAATTGCTCATATATAAAGGATATTTGATAGCATAGGATGCATCTACACTGTTACTTTACAAGTTACTTTAGTTCACATTTCTTGCAAAAGAAGCACTTTTCAGTTTTCAAACATAGTTTCTCTCTCCCTCCCTACCCTGTTATCTGACTAAGCAACGGCCATGTGACTGCTGAGCAGCAGCTGCTTGGGTTTTTCCAGTGCCTGTTAATACACAAGGCATAATCACTGGATTACTGAAGCAGATCAGTTGGTTGCAGCACAAGGGCAGCATCTACATGCAGGTGTTATCAGTGTCCAGAGAGGGGAAGGCCATTTCAACACTAACACTACCGACAGCCTCTGTATTAGTCTGCGGATACACCTGGATATACGCACACAAAACTACACATGCAAAACAAGACAAGATGAAGAGACGTTTGCAAAGGCCAGACAGGACAGCCAGCTGATGCTGAAGCGAGACAGTGAGGTTAATGCAGGGATAAGCTACTAATAGGATCCATTGCTATGTGACACTCAGGCAAATAATGCAACTCGGAAATTTTAAAGTGTGTCAAAGGATGTGTTTCAGCTTTGTGGGTTATCAATTCTGGGCCATCTCTCTTTATAACTATGAATTTAAGCCTATTACAAGGCTTATTGGTTATAGAATAGATGTATTGTTAATGTTGAAATTAACATTAACTACGATTAAGAAACTATTTAGGAGTATTTCATGGCGACTACTTATACTTATAGTTAACTAGTCTTAATAAAGGGAATATTGATGCTAATATAAAAAAATGTTTACAGAGAATACAAGTTAAATTATTAAAATATATATATATTTTTATATTTACTTATCCTTTTACCCCACCACTAGAAAATATATTTTATTTCAATCATAAATCCTTAAAATAATAATCAAAACTGTTGGGGTAAACAATATAAACATGACTGAATATGTATTTCACTGAAAATCTTAAATATCTTAAACGTAAATGTATGTTATTTTCAGAATTTTTTACTGGGGAAAACATTAATAACCTTATTTGTATGATTAATAAGTGACCCAATTTCCCCTCTAAGACAATCCACTTGAATACAGAATGCATCTGTAATAAACTCCAGAGCTCATGGAAAAATTTGACCTACAAGTTTGAAATCACAACCAAAACAGGCCCAAACAAAACAAATCGGATGACCCAAAAGCTTGACCTTTAAGTATGATGGAATGGAAGAGTAAACAAACATAAAGTAACAGCAGATTCACTGTTTGGACTTTTTTGTGGCGGAAAAAAGACAATGTGTGTCACTAAAAGACACTTTTTGTACACCTAAATGTATTAAACAACATGCTCATATAAAACCAAGAAAAGACCTTTGCTAATGTTACTTACTTGAAAATGATTTTCTGTGTTTGATTGCCTGGAATCCCCTTTATTACAGGACATCTAGCAATAAGAGAGAAAGCAAAAGACTATCCATGAGCACAAAGTGTTGTTTATGTGACAGATCAATTTGAACCATCTTCATAAAGCAGCAACATTAAATATTTCCCTTAACAGTGCCAGCCACCCACTTTAAACTAATGAATCCTTTGGCAGTGCAGTAAGAAAGTGCATTAAACAAATGCATTCAACTTTGCGATCAAATAAAGTACAGAGTGTTAGAGAGGCTTGACAGCTAGAAATTTACAACAAAAGGCTCGACACTATTGGATCATTTCGCATCACCACAAATACAGTAAAATATAATCAAACTCTTTTATAACAGCAATTATCGAAAGCATGTTCCATTGAGACCGAGCGAAAATATTTACTACACAACACTATTCTCCATTTAAATAAAAAGACTTCTCGATCTAAAAGGTTTGGTGTCTATGGTAATGAACACTATGTAAATCTCACGAGCTACACTAGAGAAAGCAATAAAGGCAGTCTAGTTAAACAAGGGTCAAAGCAGGTCACTATCGGGTTGAATATTAACTCATAAAAGGCCTTAATGAACTCGGCTTCATGACAAACGAGTGGGGTTTAATTGTGGATCACTTGTGTAGCAAAGTCCACACACTCTGGAATTAGTCATACGGCTCCAACTAATGCCGTTGTGTGAGGCTTCCACGTTTAAACGCTTGACTTCAGAGGATTAAACTTTGGACCTACGGACACCTCATCAGGTATGACATCATAAGCTTTGTGACCAAAGAATGTTTTGAAAAACATCCACAGAATAAAAGCAATTAATCAGTTTTTACAACAGCGAAACCCCAATTGGAATAACACTTCGCCAATCCTCACTTCTCTATATTTCTGAACTCATCAAATATAATATAATATAATATAATATAATATAATATAATATAATATAACATAATATGATATAATATAATTCAATATAATATAAATGTTGTATAATATAATATAAAATAATATAATATAATATAACATAATATAACATAACATAACATAACATAATATAATGTTATATAATATAATATAATATAACAATATAATATAATATAACATAATATAATACAATATAACACAAATTAATATAATTTAATATAATGTTATATAGTATAATATAGTATAATATA
>CAIGQZ010032545.1:14613134-14630041 GCA_903798205.1 Danio tinwini | reverse complement strand
ATAATATAATTTAATATAATATATAATATAACATAACATAATATAATATAAAATAACACAATATAATATAATATAATATAACATAACATAATATAATATAATATAATATAATATAATATAATTTAATATAATATAATATAATACCCTTCTATTACACATTGCTGTTAAAGGTTTGAAAACTGATGTATTTTGATAATGAAGACTGCATTTGTTTGATTAAAAAGCTAGTAAACACTGCATTATTGTGAAGTATTATGGTTTAAATATTTACATTTTAATTTATTCTTGTAATTTAAAAGGAACATTTTGAGCATGATCCTTCATAAATCATTATAATATACTGATTTTCTTTTTTCCCAAACTATTTTCATTATCATCAATATTGAAAACAATGCTGCTTGTTTTTAAGGAAAATGTGATACATTGCCAATAAAATGTATATTAATACATACGCTTGATCAAAATGTATTTAAATTTTCTATCAAAACATTTTAATAAGATTTACAACAATAAAAAACATTATGAATAATTGAGCACCAATAACAACTGATCACAGCATATTAAATTAAATGATTTCTGTTGCAAATAACATTGAAACTGGAAAAATTATGTAAAATAATGAGATTTGACAGGAATAAACAAAATAAACTAAATCACAGGAATAGAATAAAATGTAAAATATATTAATAAAGAAAAATGTATATTGGTAACACAGCCTTGGTAAGCAAAAAAACTTAGAAGTGTATAATAAATATTACTTTAAAAACATTAGGAATATTTTTGAAGATTCCAACTTTATTTTCATTTTATAAAAAAATTATTTATATAGTCCATAATCATATATCATAATCATACCCTTTAAAAGTGACATAAAATAACAATAAATAAACCATTAAAAAGTGCAGGACCAGCACAATATAATATAATTACATCCTTTGCCATTGTAAACAGAACCAATGTGTTTTTTTAAAGGAGCAAAGTGTTGAAAATAAGCAGACAGAGGCAGAAAATACTTCAGACAGAGCAATGCACGTCGTGAGGGTAGTTCTCAAAGATTTTAAAGCCTGAGATGCGCATAAACTTGAAGACAATGCTGTGGCTTCAGGGATCGCATACTGTACCGTGAATGGTATGCTGGGATCACCTGGAAACAAGAGTGCTCCTTTGGCAAGCCTACGGCAAAGAAGACACGCAAGTACAGCCATGGAGGTACATCACCCAATAATAACTGCCTCTTTATAATTAATATCCATTCTAAACTGAGATTTCTAATCCGGAGGGTTACCATTTGCCTAATGAAACTAGGTATGTTGTTCAAAACAGTCATTAATTCTACAAAACAATGATGGTATTTTGTAAATTTAACAGAAATTACTGCAAACCAAGTTAGCACCCAAGTTGCCATCCAAGACTAAATGGCAAAAATTCATCATAAATGTATGTATGCATGCATGCATGTATGTATGTGTCTTTCCCACCTTACAGAAAAGTAACACAAAAACATAATCTCAACATTAATCGAAACTTTAACAGTGAACATAACTGTGTACAATAAATGTTTAAAGGGATAATTCTGCCAAAACTGGACATTCTGCCATCATTTACTCATCCTTCGCTTGTCACAATCCTGTTGAGTTTCTTTTTTCTATA
This sequence comes from Danio tinwini, assembly GCA_903798205.1. Classification (NCBI taxonomy): domain Eukaryota; kingdom Metazoa; phylum Chordata; class Actinopteri; order Cypriniformes; family Danionidae; genus Danio; species Danio tinwini. The sequence continues at coordinate 14,628,391 of CAIGQZ010032545.1, read as the reverse complement.
AATGTTAATATTTCTATTATGTTAATATTTATTGAGCTGAAAAAACACAATTATAATTAACTTCATTGTTTCATGTTCAATCCACTTAAATCTGTAAAACCTAATGAGTTAACTTAATTCCTTCATGTTGTTCCAACACAGATCGATTGTGTGGAACCCAGCATTTTTGGGTGAACTATCCCTTTAAAACAGAGGTCTTAGTGGCTCTTTCTAAGCACTAAGGTGGTTAAACGTTTTAAAATGCTGCTAAATATCTATAAATCAAGAATGCTACTACACACTATTTGGCATTAAATTAGACTTGACTAAGCAACATGGCATTAAATTCAAAGTTTAACATTGTAAAAAAAAAAAAAGCTAAATAAAAAATATAAATAAAAAAACACCTGCAGAATTTCTCCATATAGGCGAAGCAGCACATTTCGTGGTTCATCTCCAAGGTTTGCTTGCATCTCTGGCAAAGCGCAGAGGAACAGTTTGTTGCTGAGGCCTCCTCTAAAAAAGGAAAAAAGAATCATTTTAAATTAATTAATTAACAGATGGTATCATGAAAGTTTTTTAAAAAATTATTTTACAGAATTATTTTGACATTACAAGCTACTTAGAAGAAAAAATTTAATACTAATAAACTTAAATTAACACGTGGGGGAGGGAGACTTTGTAACTGCTGCCAAATATTTTCTATGTTATTAATGCCAAAAATTATACGGAAAATCTATTTTTTTTACGATTTTTTTTCCACACAACTCTGCTGAAAAACCCCCAGCATATGCTAGTAAGGTATATGTTTTGATACTGGTATGCTGGTCTTGCTCGTTTCAATGCTGGTCCTGCTGGTTTCAGTGCTGGTTTAGCTTATCTCGAAGCTGGTTTGCTGGTTTCAATGCTGGTCTTGCTGGTCTCAATGCTGGTGTCAATACTAGTCAGGACCAGCACTGAGACCAGCACTAAAAACCAGCAAGACCAGCATCTAGACCAGCAAAACCAGCATTGAAACCAGCAAGACACAGTATACCAGCATCAAAATATACCTACCACCATATGCTGGTTTTGTCAGCAGGAAAATGCAGATAGAGAACATTTATGCTATATTTAGATGGCTCACAATAATTCTTCGGGAGACAAAGTTATATATAATGTTAATAATTAGGTTTTCCAGAAAGAAACGTTATGCTGATAAGCATAACATTATAGGTAGTCAGTCGTGGTCATGGAAACACATTACTGTAAAATTGAGCAATCACCTCATGATAACCGCGTAACGTACAGTAACGTTACCAAATCATCAGGGAATATTTTCAGGCGTTTCCAAATACTTCCCAAAACCATCTATGACACAAAAAGAAACAAACGCCTCGCGATTTATTTCCTAGTCACCTAAAGCAGAATACCTGATGATTGAGATTTGGAAATCCTCCTCATCAATGGATTTCCAGGCTCCGTGGAGGAATTCTTTACACCACAGATACGCCTTATGCTTCGTCTGCTGGTCGGGCTCATCCGGTCGGATAATGTCTTTGCAGTCGTTCACGCTGTCGGGCTGGACTTCGAGGACGCTTTCATTCACCAGCAAACCCAAAGACATTGAAGGCGAAGAAGACACGCCATTGATGAATTTAGTCTTCATGTTTGCTCTTGGTCACTGATAACGTAAATAATTCAAATATGGCAACAAATTGCGTCGTAGACCGTCTGTGCGGGTTCAGATGTGCTAAACGCTGATTTAACGGGGCCACTTTATGAAATACTGTATATGACTGTACGCAAGATGATAACGAGCACACTGATTCGGGTCCGTTTATTCGTGCGCAATATGTTGAAGTGGAGTGGGTTTGACCTCACGTCACCGGACCACACCCATTCTGCTCTCTGATTGGACAGCGGAGTCACGTCCCCTTCATTCCGAGCTCGCCCTACGACAGCGGTAAACAAAGCCAGAGAAATACAGATTAGGATCACAGCATTGGTCTAGTGCGTGTGTGTGTTACAGTACATGTGGGTGTGAAACGTGCATTTAGAGTTTAATGATGTATTTCCTGTGTTTATTTTTCTTAAATACAGTTTTTTTTGTTGCAGAGTTGCATATTAAGTAAGCTAATATATACATTATAAAACAGGGTGTTATAGTTACAAAAAAAACTAAGTCGTCAATTTTACAGATTATTTTGATAATACAGGATTCTTGGGGGGGGGGGGGGGGGGGTGTAATGCTGATAAACAAGATTAAAGAGATTCATTTAAAAGTGAAAAGTTTACTCATCACTCAGGCTTGAAGTGGTTCCAAAACGTTCTGAATTTGTTTTCCTGTTGAACACAACAGAAGCTATTTTAAAGAATGTTCGAAACTGACTGCCTTCAGCTTTCATAATAGGAATGCAATACGTTTTTATTTCCATAGCTGATCTCAAAGGAATGTTGTGGAAAAGGAAATAAATAATAATTACAAAACAAAAACGATTCATTTAATTCATTTTAACTGGTTTTACATTAATTTATTATTTTTCAAATCAAGACTTTGGGTTTACACCACCTATACGAACAGAGCTTTTTGTCAGATTGATTACCATTTGGACAACCACAGTACAACTACAAATACTATGGTTTAAACTATGGTTAGCAAAACAGTGGGTTATTTATGGTTGCCATTAAATAATGACCAGTTTATAGTAAAACCTTGATTTCTTTTTACAGGTGATGAATCCAAGGACACATATATGCGATTTATGTCAGGCTACATATATATATATATATATATATATATATATATATATATATATATGACATAAAAAATACATAATTATGTGGACAAAGTGTAGTTTGTTCCATAAACTAATTGAGCCTGGTTTATTCCATTCCTAAATTCTGATACCTAGGCTAAAAGCAAGGGGCGTTTGTAATGCGGTTCATACGTGTGTTTCCACACGTCTCTGGTCTAATTGTAAACCATGTGCGATCCTCGACTCCAGACAGTGGTCTTCTATGGTCACATGGCCATAACGGGAACGCAGAACGAATGAACACAAAATCACGTGTGGACAACACTGTATGGCCGCCATTTGTTTAGAAATAACACAATTTAAACGGTAATTTGCAATTAACGAAATAGCCAAAAGATGTTGTAGAGAGAAAGTGATGAAAGCCAATTCGCAAAATACTAAGGAACTAGTTGCAAATTGTCTAGTTATGTAGGCGGTTTTAGGTGGACAGATGCAGAAATATACCCTAGATATTACTTCAGGGTACTGAGGTTAGTGATGTCTGTATAATGACTAATATTTGATTGTAACTTTAACTTAATTTGATTGCAATGTAATAATGTGCACCTTTTGTAAAGCTGCTTTGAAACAATAAGTATTGAAAAAAATAATTAAAAAAGCCCTATACAAATAAACTTGAATTGAAAGCTGTCGATTTTATTACGCAAAAACGTGAAACCTACGTAATCAGCAAGATGGAAATAAAAACATATTAGCCTCAAAAAAGAAGTCTGGTAGATCAGCAGTATACAAAAGCAACCAATGTTTAAGAAAAGTGTCTGTGTACATCGAAATAAGTAGATTTTTTTTTTATTTGGGAGGAAATAAAATAGCTTAATTTCATTAGTCAGGAAATAAAATGTCTAGACTAAAATAATGTTAATAAATGAAATCGTTTACACATACAACTAGCTATTTAAAACCCTGAAAAAAAGACACCTGGAAGAAGAAAATTGGTGTAACGACTGTGATGAGGGCCCCCTATAAGGTTTTGAAACCATTCCTAGCTCCTGAATCAGATGCGTTAATGCATACAAAATGTGGAATGTTTCCCTGAAAACAGAATCAGAAACACTACTGAAAAAAACACAAATTATGTGCATTACTCAATTCTGCATGTTATTTTAAGAGAAAACATCTAGTTCTACACATTCACCAGAGCATGCGTATTGGTTTCTTTGTTATAAGCAAAACACACACACACACACATACATACGTCCATGTGTGTGTGCGTGTGTGTAATAATTTGATTAATGCATTCAGCTTGGATTTAATGGTACTCTCAAACCCAACACACCAATGCCATTAAAAACTGTGCAGGGTATGTAACCAAATAGCCTGCAACCGGGTGATACATCTAATAACAACATTAGACCAGAAAATATCTTGAAAATGATTTTTATAGTTTTCAAGTACTTAAAACAGTTAAATAAAAACAAGTCCCAGAATATACAGAGTGAACAGTATGCCCCCAGATTATGTATACATCCTACATTGTTACTGTCATTTTGCTCTTAAGAGTCAGTTTGTAAGCTTGAGACCATAGGAGTTTTGTGATCGTTAGGATAAGAAGCTGATAACTTCTTTAAGCCCACAGATGGCAGACTTTTGACACTACAGAATGTAAAGTATGCAATGCAAATGAAAAGACAGAAAAAAACAAGGGTACAAATAAAAATTGCCTAACATGGCAGCTGCCTACTTAAAGGGTCAACAATGGAAACACAAACAACAGCTTTGAATACCTTAGCATTTTTTTGTCCATTTTTATAACTTTTTTTAGGCAGAGCACAAAATGCACACAAAGCCACAAAGTCAATTTGATGTACTGAATACCACAATGACCATGATTCAGGAAAACAGATTCTTGATTGATGATGATTCAGTACAACTCATCTCTTGAGGACTTTTATCCGTAGGCACACTTCTCTATGGACTTCCAAGGTCACACAAAAAAGGTCTGACGTTCACAGAATATTAATTCAATCGTCCAATATCTTAATGGACCAGCACCAGGCCACCACAATGAGCACCACGGCCTTCCATGGCCAAAACATCTGACACATGATAAAAAGAATTTTGATGCACAAAAAAAAATTTGTGGAACGATCTGTATAAATTTGAGCTCCTCTACACACTGTTTGTTCAACGATTCCCTTTAGCCAGATCAAGCTGAGGAGCGAGACATGTGATTCTTGTGCATGGGAACACTGTTGTTGAAATATGAAGTGTCAACCTTTAGAGGTGAAACCATGCATATGTTTCCCAAGTGGATTAACGTCTTGCAAACGAAAGCCAAGAGGTTTATGGAATAGAACGGTTAAGCTAGACAGAATGCTAACAAACATTTGCACGTTATCACACGTGGATAGAATTCATACATAACCTGTACACTTTCTACAATATTTATATTCATAGTGAGGAAACAATAAAGAAGTGCCATCACTAAAATGTAAAGAAAGATACTTTGCCATGATTTAATTGTACATTTGCATTTTCTATTTAAATTACATCTGTTCAAAATGAACATGATTGAGACACTGGATTATTTACACAGCTTATGCGTTTAGTCTAAGCGACTGATCTTCTCGCCGTCTGGAGGAAATGTCAATGTCTATGGAATCTTTGCCCACGATGAGGCGCAGGCGTTTTGCTGGTGGGAGCGGGATGAAATCATCCTCGTTATCAAAGTAGTCCTCGTCGTCGTCCTCCTCCGAGGACATCGATTCCACTTCCATGTTCTGACCTACCTGAGCGGCTGCCTTGTGATCCAGGACGTCCCCAGCATCTCGCTGCACGATGCCCAAGGTGACGTCCTCCGGGTAAGTGCGGTGCAAGCCGGCAGGGTCTTCCTCCCGCTTCAGCTGGATCTTGAGCTTGGTGGAGCTGCTGTGCGGTCCGTGGCTGAAGCCATTGTTGAGCTTGGCTACGTACGAGCTGCTCCGGTCCTTCTCATGCTCCTTGCTAAACTTGATGCTGATTTTGGAGGAGCTAGAGGAGCTGGTCTCTCTGGTCTCGTTCTTACTGCTGCTGCTGTCTCGACGCCGGCGTAGTGTTATCTTGGGGATGCCTGAGTTATTCTGAAGAATCAGCTGAGCGTCGTAGCGTGTGATCTGTCGCTTCTTCTTGCCTTTACCTCGACGGAGGGCCTTGCTGCTCTTAGTTGAGCCGTTGTAGTGCTGGTGGCGGTCTGGAAGGCCGAGCACCACCTTCCCACAGTCTGCTACATCTGCAGCCCGAACCGCATGTCGCAGATCTGGAATACCCTCCTGGACGAAGGACTCGCCATAGGAGTCTTCCTGTTTTACTGTCCTTCTGCGTCTTGGACACGTCCCTTTCTTGGGACAGCTGGTCTCTAAATTAGGGGTGCTCATCTGGTGCCCAGGCATCACAGGAATGAACTCTCCAGGTTCTGACTTGAGGATGACGCTAGGGCTGGCCGGGCGGTTTGAAGTCTCTGTGCCTTCAGCCCCCTGAGCACCAAGAGAAGTCCTAGTAGACCTACGAGTTCTGTAAGGGCAAAGTGTGCTGTCCTTGCATGGGGAAGCACCCTTCGAAGAGCTCCGATTGTTTTCTGATGAACGCGCAACACTGCCTTTGCTTGCAGATCTACGTCTGTCTCGTCTAGAGGACTCTTTGAGATTCCCGCTAGCGCTCACTCGGCTAGAACCTTTCGTCCATAGGCCTCGACAGCGTCGTCTTCCTTTAGACAAAGTCTGTGTGGGCTTTGACTTAAGTCTCTTTGGTAAACTTGAAATATTCGCTTGACTTCGTTTAGAGGATGAGGTAGAAGAAGGAGTGCTTGACAGAGTTTGCCTTGTTACAGCCTTAGCTTCTCCGTGCTTTTTGACACAGGACTGTGAAGTTCTCTTACGTAATGCTGGAGAAACATGAAAGGAAGAGAAAAGATATTATGAGCTTGAGCTGTAACAGTATTATTAGCATCAAACGTCTGGTATTACAGGTCTCTCACATGTTTGTACAGTGGTTGGTTCCTGAGAGTCTGCCTCTGCATTGGAACTGACAGACTGGCTGTCAGAGTTCCTGCAACTTTCCCCCAGCTTCTTCAGTCTGTTCAGACGCTTGTCTGTCTCTCTGAGGCCGTACTTGCTGTTGATCACTGGAGCTTCAACAGGTAACCCTGCTTTCGACTTAAAAGCTCCAGTGCCACGTCTAAAACAAAAATATTTGATTTAAAAATTTCATTTAATAAATGATTATTTGATCCAATTATGTGACAGTGTATAACAAATAGATTAAATACTAAAATAAAGCAAAAAACATTATGCTTAAAAACACTGTTGCCAAGTATATTTAATACAGGTTTGGTGGGGGAAAAAATGTAAGAGACCACTTGAATTTTTATTTTCTCTTGATTTACTAAATTAAGTTATAAGAATTTTTTTATTTATTCAAAAAATGACAACTGGTCAGAATAACAAGTGATTTCTTTGGTCATCAATATCATCAAATATTATTTTCTTAACTCACTAAGTTCAAACACTGGCTAAAAATAAAAACGTGTATAATAATAATAATAAAATGTCCATGTTTTCACAAGAAAATGTTCTAATTGACAACATTTATTATTTTTTAAAAGGTATCAGTAGAGTACAGAGTGCTATTTTTTACATTTTAATATTAACTAAAAAAAATATTTTATATATATATATATATATATATATACATTTCTACATTAAGCATATACATGTTAATACAAGCCATTCCTTTACAGAATTAATTGAAATTATATATATATATATATAAATTGCTGTTAAAGTTACTAATTCCCACCAACAACACAAAAAGAAACTAAAGGAATGCAGCACATGATACCTTTCACAAGTATAGCATTCACAGAATTCATTGTTTTCTCCAAAGAATCCATCTCCATAGTAGCAGGAGATCTCTTCCCCTGGTTCAATGTCCCGTAGAACCTTTACACAGGCAGTATCTCGGCCTGTTGACACAAACTGCAACAAACACCACACATCAGCAAAACTGCATTTTCCATTCCTCATTAATCTTCATAATTGAGAAAGCAGAGTACAAACACATGTACTTACCTTGCAGTTTGGCCTGCAATCTGTAAGAAATTAAAATAATAATAATTTTATTAAGGACACAGTATGATAATTGGAAAATTTATTGATCACATCACATTGATCAGAATCTAGAAGAGACATACCGTGGTTAATAAAAGCTGCAGGTCCCAGCCAGAGCTGTGCACAGTTTTTACGTGTTGAGTACATGACACTGAAATCATTCTCTCCATGTCGGAGCAACATCCGCTCTTCACTGGGAGACAACTCAGCAATGCAGCCCACAAGATGTTCGATTTTATCATTCCTTTTCCTGAAATGTGCAGATAAAAAGCATATGATGAAAACCAGCAGCAAATGAAGTTGACAATTTGAGATACAGATATACATACATATATATATATATATATATATATATATATATATATATATATATACACACATACATACATACATACATATATACACTCACCAATCTTTTGTTGCTACAATTTTGGCTCCATTTTGCTCAGAAGAGTAGCGATTGCAAGAAAGGATTTCAAAGCCACTGTCTGAAGCAAACATGCGAAGGTAAACAAACACCTGTCGAGACATGAAAGAGAAAACACCAAAATATAAAATGCTGATATTGCATTTCATAATTAAACATAAAACAATATATGAACAAATATTAAAATTGAAAATGTAAATAATTCTGACATTTCATTTAAATTTTAAACTTGTATTATATTAAATTTTATAACATGCATGATGCATTTAATTTTTATTTTGTTCCTATAAAATAACAATAAATATTTAAGTTTAAAATGCTTTTGAAGTTGTTGAATTTTTATAGTAAGCAAATAATTTTAATAATAAGCATTAATACTAACTTTAATTTATTACATTTTTAATGTAACTTTTTTAGCCTTTTGGTTTTCATTATTAACTAAAAATTTCCAGCAAATGTGTATAATTAAATTTTATTTTAATTAAATATAAAATAATAGTGATATTAATGTAACATTAACATTGAAGTAATTATACAAATATTAAAGTTATAAATTATTAATCTTGCATTAAACAAACAAGCCTCATAAATATGCAGCAATTTAGATGATATCTAAAATAGTATTTGTAAACATATCTAACTCAGAAAAAGAAAGGAAAATTTTAATTAAGTTAAAAGTTAGATGTTTATTAGCTGAAATTTACATGTGCTTTGAAGAGCTTCTCCTGGGACTTGGTCTTGTTGAGAAAATGATGTCTTGTCCAGTCTCCAGATGTCAGAGCCTGAAAAGCTTTCTCCAAGTTGTCATGCTTCTTAAAAAGCTCAATGATCTCCCTCAGCTCCCTCTGTCGGCCTTTGATTGGTCGAAACCTTAAAAAAAAAATATATATATTTTTTTTTAATACATTTTTTTTTTTTATAAAAAAAATAAACTCACATTAACAGTAAAATGCTATTTTTCTAAATTCATAAAGCACAAACCTAGTGTTCATCTTGTGGGTCTGGAAACCAAGGTACGGATCCAGGATCAGACTGGTGCTCAGATCATCATATTCGCACAACTCCTTGGCAGTCATTCCCGATGAAGGAACATGACGCCTTTCTGCCTCCGGGGGCGCCCCACCACAACCTGTTTGAACATTCGACATTAATAACTAATAGAAAAACTAACTACTGGTAAAATCCAATAAATGGTTTAATGAACTTACGTCGACTGCATCTTCTGGCACTCGGGGAGCCTTTGTTTTGGCGAAGATGGGATCTCTGTGTGTTTTGCAGCCTGGATTTGCTTACGGGCTGATTACTGGAGAACTTTCTGCCATGTCTCCTGCCATTCAGCACCATGTTCTTGGATTCTCCCATCTACTTCATACCAGCTGGCGGTATGGAGAAGGCGCATTGAGCTTCTGTGTGCTTGTGAGAAACCATTCAACAAGAAGGCAGCAGGTACAATGGAAATAAGGTCTGATCTGTCGTCTTTAATTGTTTCTTTAGATTTAACTTTACCTGTGTAAAAAACAACATTTAATGTATATTTGTCATCAACAAATGCACGTACAGTGAAATTGTTATATTGCCAATAATACTTAAAACAATTTTAACACAAACTGTACCGGCTCATTTTATTACCAGCATGCCATGAACTATGAATTCACTTCAAATGTGTGAGATGATTACTTTTAAATTATTCTTAGGTGCATTGCGCCACCACGTGGCTGCTTTTGGAAATAAGATAAGCTGCCTGATATTAAACTACAAACGTAGAATTCATAATCGACATTGTGTTGGAAATTACGTCTCGAATACACTAACATTTATATAAAATTTATGGTATGCACAAATATCACTGATGAGTTACATTAACGCACTTCCCCGTAGTAGCTTAAACACTCCCATATTAGCGACGGTGCATTTAAATCCCCACACAAACACGCCGATTTAGGTTTACGCATCAAATTACAGCTTTACTTAAGCTGTACGCAACGTTGATGTTTTAAAGTGCTAATTAAACGAGCCTTGTTGCGTTACACAAGGCTAACATCCTAAATTAGCAGTAAAGTAAGCACTTGATAAATGCTAACTATCTTAGCATCGAGCTAACAAAACAATGAGACTTGCCGAACCGGCAGAGCAACGATTTCTAAAACAGAGTTCTTGGTTGATGTTTCAAAATCATAATAACAAATGTAAGGTCATGCTAATGCAGAATAAGTATTATTTATGTGCATATTTTCAAAGATACTGACATTAACCGAAAATAAAGGAGCATCACACCGGGCCTAATGTGCGGCTAACTGCGATTGCTAGGCGACACCCGGAAAAGCCCTGTGCAGGAGTGAAGTCGGTTACTGTATCGACGAACTACCTTAAATACTTACTTTTTTCCTTCGGGTTCAAGCCTTATCCATCATCAAAGTACAATGCAATTCCAAAAATGTCACATTGCCGGAAAACTGTTCGAAAATATTACATTAAAATTCAAGATGGCGGCCGTTTCCAGATCAACAGAGACGACAGGACAACCGAGCCGCCTCGGAAAGAAATAGACCCAAAATGTTTGAATTATAGGCCGTACTTTGACGCTCAATCCTTCTTTATACCACCCAAACTGTCCATATAACACCGTCGCGCAAAGAAAAGGCGGCTGGATGGTGATCGAGCGCTATAAACGCCTCGACAAACTCTAATGTATACAAAGACAGCGTTGTTGTTGTACCCCTTTAAATGTGCACTTGCGGCTCAGTGCGCTTGTGTTTCCGTAGATCAGCAACAGCATCCCACCGCACCATCGCCTCGCACAAATACACAATTTTCTGCTCTAACTTTATTGTAGTCTTTTACTAGAATAATATAATATAATATAATATAATATAATATAATATAATATAATAATTATCTTATCATTTGTTTTGCGTTGTAAATGGCATTAGATGTAAACATATACTTATAGTATTATTCTTTGTTTTATGCAAATACTAACAACTATGTAGCTAGTAATAGAATATGCATTTAATATAGCCTTTTGTGGCAATACAGTCTGTTGTTGTAAAGTATGTATGTTTTGAGACATTAAACAGTGAAAATTATCTTTAAACATTATTTTTTCAAAATAATCCTGACTGATTTTAGTATTGTCGTCACTAAAGAATGATAAAGACAATGAACAAAACAAAATAACAAAAACACAAAAACTCAACACAAACAAAACCAAAACATTAAAGAGTCAAAAATGAAGAATTGCTGTTAATCTAATCACTCACATGCTATGTAAGACATCCCTATTTCTTCATCAGAACAGTAAATAAGATTTTAAACTGAAAGTGTGGTCCTTTGTCATTTCTAAAATGGACGTCTTATTAAACTTTGAGAATTTAGAAAAGAAAGTAAGTGTCTCCTGCAATACACTGAAGTCTTGTGAAGTGAAACAATATTTCTGTGCAAGAAACGAAACATTATTTACAACATTATTACTTTTCATCCACGGTCTTGGAAAACAATCCTGAGGGTATTTACGACTGTCTGGAGCATAAGCTTCCTGATGCAGACAGATCTATGTGTGGAGACAAACACGTGAGCTGGTGACTTTTGAATTTTTTATTGTTGCAGCAATGAGTTTGAGATCATCCATCATTATGTGACAAGAAGCAAGATCCAGACTCAAGGATGTTGTAAATACTGTTGCAAATAACCTTTTCTTGACTGAGCATTTCACTATAGAAAACCTAAAAGTTTCACCAGGAGCAGTTATGCTCACTTAATTAGTTTTTCTTAATCCATAACTGTTGGTAGCTGTTGATGACATTTATATAAGCAAAAATGTAATAAGAAACAGGAGATATCTGAAGAAAAACAGGAAGAAATTTTCTCATATTTGTCATATTTGAGGGTGAGTAAATTATCATAAATGTATTTTAATTTTGTTGTGAAATATCCCTTTATCATAACTTGTGAGGGATATTAAGTTATAGGTTACGCAAAAAAAATTATGTTTTGAATCCAGTTCCTTGTAAAATATCATAAATAATTGAATGTAAGTTTTTAATGAAACAAAAAGGAAGGCAGCTCTTTGTGCATTTTCTTGTCAAGTAAACAGGCCTCACTTATAATAAACTTTATCAAGTTAAAGGAAAATAGTAAGGTGCTGATTTTTAATTATAATTTTTTAGACAGTGTCAGATATTTGCTACAAATAAGCAAATATATTGGGATTTTCTATATTTGGGACCTTCTAAACAGATGCTGGTGATTGCTGATCTGAAGTCATATAATCTCTTGAAGACTGACTTTGCAACTGCTAAAAGTATGTTTGTTTTATAGTATGAATGTAATCTGGACATACAGTATTCATTATGTTGTCATTATTATGTAACATGCAGTGTCAAGTTGCATCCTTTCACACAAATACGTTCAAAGGCTGTATCCAAAATTCCATACTTCTCTGAAAAATATGTGGGAGACGTTAAAAGTCCAGATTACATTCACAATAATGAACTTTAGTGGTACTAATTATTTATTCCAAATAAGTACCTATCTCAGGTGTGCACGTCTTGATTTTGCCAAGTATGATGCTATCCTGGATTAACATCTATGTTGATCCTGGAACATTATTTTTGTGCGAAAATGTAATCCATACCTATTCCCTACCCCTAAACCCAACCATAACTGTAAATAATTTTCTAAATCAAAGGGGAATAATAGTATAACAATCATGTAGAAGTGCATAAACCTAACCGTAAGCCTAAAATTAACATAAATGGTAAATGTATCCCTTAATTCTGATTGGCTGATTGAAATGTTGTTCCAGGATCAACATAGATGTTAATGCAGGAACATGTTGGTGAAATCAGGTTGGTGGTGTCTGATGAGGCGCCGTGTAGGATTTAAATCAAACTTCGCTTATCAACACATACATAAAACACGTGCATATACACCTATAAATTGCTCGCATATACACCTATACTATTGTATGTTCAAAACAACATATATGAACCTTGCGCATATACATATAAACTTCACGCATGCATACACCCACATACACACGCACATACATATAAACTCAATCCTCGCATAAACACCCACATACACACGCTCATACATATAAACTCAATCCTCGCATAAACACCCATATACACACGCTCATACATATAAACTCAATCCTCGCATAAACACCCACATACACACGCACATACATATAAACTCAATCCTAGCATAAACACCCACATACACACGCACATACATATAAACTCAATCCTCGCATAAACACCCATATACACACGCACATACATATAAACTTTTGCATGCAAACACACCTGTACATGCAATTTTAGAATTCTTATCAAGTATTAATTCTAAAAATCTTATTTAACTTATGTATTCATTTGTTTGTTGTTCTTAATTGTTTATTTATTATAAAAATGTTCTTGCCATGAAAATAGCCTTGGTTGCTGACATGGCAATACAAATAAATAAATAAATAAAAAACCTGTACATGCTTGCATATACATATAAACTCGATTCTCGCATAAACACCCACATTTACATTACATGCACATATATATAAACTCGCAGCATGCAAACACACCTATACACACTCGCACATACATATAAACTCGATCATTGCTTATACACTCACAACACGCGCACATACACAAACTCACTGCATGCAAACACACCTATACTGGCAAACTCAATGCGTGTATAAACACCCAAATAACACTCGCGCAAACATACAAAAAAATTCACAAACATACTTATCAAGAAATAGGAAAAATGCAATTATTAGAGTTATTAAATCTGTTATATTATGAACATATGTTATATAAAATATTATTTTATATAAATAGACTATATATTAAAAAATATATATATTTTAAACCTTTTAATTTAATTAGGTAATTACATACACAAATATAAATGGACAGATAAAACCCTTAAAGGACGTTCAAGTTGAGAAGCAACCAGAACTTTAAAAACTATACTCAAACAACTAAACTCCTCTGTTCTATTGCAAATGTTAATGTAGTCTTTACCCTTCTTGTTTTGTTTTTTAAATTATTATAACTATTAAGCTTTTTATATGTTTTTGCAATGTGGATGTCACAATTGCAAGATTTTGGTATCATTTTGATTGTTAATTATTCAGGATATACAAAAAAGAAAACGCTGATTAAAAGTCTCTGTACATCATGTTGGTCAAGTTAACCCCACGGAAAAGCTATATATATCTTCTGGACACTTGTTTAATAACTACTAATATTTTTACAGCAGCTGGCATCCAGTGTTTTGGTGCATTAGCCTGTTTATTGGTGACAGGAAAACCCACTTAAGTGCATTCCTGCCCCCTACTGGACATAAGTGTGTATCGTAACCCATGACGAATAGTGACACCAATAATAAAACAAACATTAAAAATTAATATTAAACAAACATATTTCATTCTAAATGATTACTTATGCAACCTTATATTTATTAAACACATAGTTTACTAATAATTTAATTGCATAATAAACCTTTATTTTGCAGGAGCATTCCTTAGCATTATCTTTAAAAAATGTATAATTAGCATAATCTATTTTAATTATTCAACAGATGTAATTCCTCCATTAATCACATTATTTCTGTTTCCAAAGCTTTGCAATAACCTGATTCATGACAAATAATGATCTTGTTCATTTATGCTCAAAGGACTTTTACGTTGAAATTAAACTACTTCCTATTTAAGTGAAATAACTTCCTTTTACACTGAGAATTCATGCATATACACATATGAAATCACTTGCATATATGTATATACACAACTAACTGTATATATGTTTGTGAATTTTATTTTGTCTGTTTGCATGAGTTTTATTTTTGTATTTATGCACACATCAAGTTTACATTTGCTTGGGTGCACAGTTTATGGGTGCATATGCATAGATCAAGTTTATATGTATGTGCGAGTGTGTATAGATGTGTTTGCATGCAGCG
>CAIGQZ010032545.1:14585299-14613124 GCA_903798205.1 Danio tinwini | reverse complement strand
GTATAGATGTGTTTGCATGCAGCGAGTTTATATGTATGTGCGAGTGTATGTGGGTGTTTATGCAAGGATTGAGTTTATATGTTCGTGCGTGTGTATGTGGGTTTTTATGCGAGGATTGAGTTTATATGTATGAGCATGTGTATGTGGGTGTATGCATGCGTAAAGTTTATATGTATATGCGCAAGTTTCATATATGTTTTGAACATCCAATAGTATAGGTGTATGTGCACCTGTTTTTTGTTTTTTTTTTGTATGTGTTGATAAGCAAAGCTTGATTTAAATCCTACATTGCGCCTCATAGTGTATTTTGTCACTTACCATTTTTTTTTCAATTTCTGTAAAATTATATTTATTTTAACTTCTGTAAAGACATCATCATTTATTTTTTACCTTATGAATTTAGACACTTTTTATTTTAAATTCATGATAAATCTGATGCTATTTATTGGCCTTTTACTTTCATAAGAAAATTATTAAAAAGTTTTAATGCAAAAAAACTTACCTTTGTAAAATGTGTATTTTTATGTAATTTTTAATGCAACTTATTCTTACTTTAAGGAACTGTAAGAACACTATTAGTGCATGTTAGACTTTTTTTCACTGATGTAATGAGTAAAAGCTAGTTGGTTGAGTATTAATACAACCCTTAATGTTTTGTAGCCTAACTTTGTTCTTCATATCGTTTTCTTGCATGACAACTACAAATCCAAGAATCGAATGGATCAAAAGAAAAAAAGTCGGACTTCCCATCACTAAATTTCAAATAAATACTCATAAAATATCCCTTTGATTTTGATTTCTTGATTTCTTAAGCTAAGTCAACGTGAGATATTTGCCGAACAGAAAAGCAGTGATGGACAAATGTGACCAAAACATTTGCCGCTAGATGCGGAAATAATGACAGCAGATATAGAAAAGCTCGTTGTGCCTGTCCTTGGATCAGTTATTTCAATGTGAATGCTGGCTCACCGTAGACGGGAACATCAGCAGAACTGTTCCTGGATCAGCCATAAACACGGGGGCTGAAGCACGCACACTGATGATGTCATTCGCCGAGAACAACAACAGCCTCTCACAGGGACTCTCAGCACAGCTTAGCAGCATAGTTTGTTCTAAAGTGCTGACTAATTCCATCTAAATACAACGCTTTTTTAATTAAGAGATCGGCCAAAACATCACGTCAGTTTAAGTTTAATTACCGCACAGAGAAAACGTACAGAATATATTTTATATGTGTCGCTAAAACATTATCAGGCCGCAGTGACAAGCTAACTATGCGTTACTAGCGGTCGGCGCAGCTATTTTGCATACAGTATTTGGTTTTAAAATATATTACACATGCGACAACATGCTAAGTTGACTTTGAGATTTATATCATCTTGACATCTCAGGAATCAGCTATTATGTTAAAGGTAAGTTATTACTACTTTAACTTAAGTTTCTTTATATTTAGTGTTGAGGTAAAGTTGGTTTTATATTCGTACATTCAGACTTTTTCCTTAATATTGTAATTTCAGAAAAGTATTATTTGCAAATTCTAAATAGCGAAAGCGTATTAGCAGCCAAATGACTATCAAAGTACAATATTATTCAGTCATATATATATATATATATATATATATATTTAAATTTATATATATATAGTGCTAATGTTGCTATGAAGTCATACTTAAATGTGATTCCAAGCCGAATAATCAAAGTACCATAGTAAAGAATATAGAATATTCTCTTCTATATAGAGAATGTGCAAATATAAAACTAACTTTATCTCACACAATGTGTTCATTATTAGAATGTTTGATCCAGTATGTGAATTGTAAACATTGTTCAACGTTTTTATAATTTGAGTCTAATCAAATAAAATGTTTTTTGAGTTTACAAAGGGCTAAGGTCCTGTTTTCACAGGATTTTTAATCCGATAATTAGTGGACAATACAGTGTTAAAAGGGTGTCTGAAAACATTTAACGACTTCCAGAGATTGTCAAAAACAGTCAACTCAATTGCATTTCTAGTGTGAACACTTGTGGTCCAATGTTCAAACAGCCACAAATAACCAAGACATCCTCTCCCAACTCAAAAAAAAAAAAAAAATTGCAAGTTTTTAGCAGTCCAGGGCTGCGTTTCTCAAAATCATTGTAACCCAAGTTGATCGTACCACATTGGTATTGCAATCAAATTGTGTTACAATGTTTTTGAGAAATGCAGCTCTGATACTAACACACACCAATTTAGTTCATACATAATTTTACATTTACTCAATTTTACACATACTTTTACCTTTAAATAAACATTTTGAAGGTTCATTTTGAAATATTAAATATTGCCATTTAAAGGGCACCTATTTTACCTCTTTTACAAGATGTAAGATCAGCCTTTGGTGTCTTCAGTATGTGTTTGTAAAGTTTTAACTCAATATTCCCATCAGATTATTTATTATAGCCTCCAGAATATGCCAAATTTAGTGTTTGTGTATAATGTAGCTGTTTTTGTAGCCTGTGGCTTTAAATGCAAATGAGCTGCTGCTTCCTGCCCACCGCTCCCATGTGCTTGTCTGTTTCTCCTGTTACATCAGAAACAAACATCAGTAATTGAGACAGACACAAATGAAGCTGAAGTACAGCTCATTATTAGTCAAAAATACCAAGTAAGTTTATTTATGTATTTGTGGTGAAGTCTATTCAAGCCTTTCTGAAATGATAAGTTCCACACAAATGCTGTTTGCAGTACACACACACACACACACACACACACAAACACACACACACATGCACGTTTACTGACACCATGTGGCAGTGGTGATTATAGTGGTTAAGATTATATAGTGATTTTACCGTCTATTACAAACATGCTCTGTTTTAAAAACATTTTAAATGTATAAGTGTTGGAACAGATATTTTAATCCCAGATATTTCATACATGTGTATACATTTTATTATACAAACATGGTGCCTACCAATCAATTCGGTGGGGAAAGCCCCATTCCTACGTCACGTTGCGGTGGGCCTCAAAATCACTGGGATTTGAGTCTTATTTTAACGTCAAGACATTTTTAAAAAGAGCCTTATTGGGTTTATATCACTCCAATATGACTGTGGACACACTATACCCACACATCGTTCTATCCAAACAGTTTACAGAAGATCATTTTCATCATAGGTGCCCTTTAAAATAAAAATCACATATACACACCCCTTGAAAACACATTCTAAAATTAGGTGATCAGAGCAGATCTTTAAAATATATCGCTGATTAAAAAAACGTGTAGATAATCAGTGTTTTAATGCTGTGCTTGTTGAGTTGCATATTAACAAACACTTTCATTTATGAACAAAAGGGTTTTATTAAAACACTTGTCATGGTTGCATAAACTGAATGAATGATTTGTTTCCCCAATTGAATTGGATCAGCTGTAACAGTGTTAAAGTTAACCGAGAGCACATTATAAATGATGTTTTGTTTCCCATAAGCTGCAGGCAAACATCTCTCAGTGAGAGAGCAGGACAAAAAGGATGATCTCGAAGATTTAACCAAGCACTGACAACCATGCCTCAGCGGAAGAGAGCCCTCGTTCCCATTAATACGAGGAGAAGGGCTAAAGCAGACGACGATTACTTCCCTTTTAACTCCCTGCCGGTGGAATGTCAGCTCCACGTGCTCTCATTCCTCAGCGAGGTGGACAAATGCAACTCTGCCCTGGTGTGCTCGAGCTGGAGTTGCTTAGTGCGCTCTGGAAAGCTCTGGAGAGTTGCGGACTACTCTCGCCGTGGTGTGTTTCATCTGGGCCAAGAGGGTCTGCTCGTATCCAACCGCGAGTTTGAGCGCTGGAAATCTTGGGTTCACCATTACACCCATCATCTTATATCCCGTGGTGCTAGTTTGCTCACTCTCAAGGCCAGTTTTGATCTAGGCGACCAGTGCAATAAATGGGGCGAACTTCTGTCACACCTTCTAGAGAACGTGCATTGCCGGGATCTCAGCCATTTAGACTTGAACTGGACATTTACGCTCCTGGAGCCCCTTGACCTTCGCGTCCACACCAGTTCTAGTTCCCATCAAGACAACATCACCAAGATGGACCAGGTCAATAACTTCCAGATCCTCCTGGCCAGACTCGTCCACAGCTGTCCCAGGATCACCAAAATGCGCTTGCACTTCGACTGGTCCGAAACGTCAGTTGCGCTGATCACTCAGTTTCAACACCTTCGTATATTAGAACTCAAGTACTTTTGGGTGTTCAAAGGAGTCAGTCCGAATACACTCCAGACACTGACCAAATCTCTCCCTAATCTGAAGTCCCTCACACTGCATGTTCTTGTACCGCTTCGAAATTTAGGCATCTCGTACACTCTCGAATCGCTTTCGCTCGAGTTTTTAGATGTGTCGCCTAGTCGAGGGTTGGTTTTTTCAAGACTTAACCTTCCAGCGCTACGAGAGCTGCGGGCTAAAAAGATTGTTCGGGGCATTACTCTGGACCGGCGGACTCGACTGCGCATACAGAGCCGATGGCCCTGCTTGTATCAGGTCTTACGCGAAGGGACGCCCAAACTTCAAGCCCTTAACAATGAGAGACTCCTTCCGAACTGGAAAGAGCAAAGCTACAGGGAGCTGACGTCAATCCTCCAGCAGTCTTGCTACTGTCTTCAGCATTTAGACAGTTGGCTTTGGTGAAGCTCAGACTGAAGTAATGAAAGACCCCAAATGATGGCCTAAAGGGATACGGCCGCTTCCTGAAGAAAAACATTTGATGGACCACAAAAAAAAAACACATTTCCGGTCATTTCTAATTACAAATAGCTGTAATTGAATTATACATCAGCCCCTTGCTTGCATATAATTGGATTAGATTTCAGTACACATCCGTTTTCTTAACCGTACAATAAGTTTTGGCTCATTTTGTGCTGCGGAGGTTTACATTCCTGGCTGAAGTGTGTGCATTTTTTTAGGAGCTTATAGGTGAATTCAGGAAAATTGTTCTATTGTGCAAATAGGAGGATAAAGCGGATTGCAGCAGCGGAGTGTGGGTCATTTTGACAAGAGCTCTTAATTCCTTAAATCATTTCAGTTCTTGTGGGCTTCAGTAAGAAGTAAAAAAAAATTTAGGTTTTGCCTTATTTATGTTTTTTATTTATGTTTGTTTTTGTTCCCCAAATATGTTTTATTTCAGAGTTTTCAGCAAACCGTGACATTCCTGATAATCTGTAGCAAACTTTTAAACTTTCATGAACTGGAATTGAAATAGAAGGATTTTATTATTTTCCAACCTATAGGCTTGAGTATTTTAAGGATTTTCCCATAAGTGAAAATGTTTTTTGTTGAATTATTGTGCGTATCCACAGTTTGGGCTGATAATTTACATTCAGTTAAACAGTCATTAAAGGGGAGAGTTCACCCAAAATCTAAAATGTGATCATTTATTATTCCTCATGTGGATTTAAACCTTTGAGTTTCTTTCTTTTGTTGAACACTAGAATTCTTTCTATTTCTGAAGAGTGCCCAAGAAATACCATGAAAGTCAATGGTTCCCCAGCAACCAGCATTTTTCAAACTCAAACAGATTATGAACTAGTGAGTAAATGATGGCAGAATTTTAACTTTTGGGTGAACTATCCCTTTAAATTTAGGGTCTATTTTAAGTAATTAACTTGCACTGCTAGGGAATCCTTTAAATTATGAGACATCAGCTGACAAATGAATAAGCATACATAAGCATCAATGTAAATCTACCTTTAAAACAGTGTGCCTTTAATGATAGTTTTTTTATTTTATGAAATGACAATATTGCCTGCAAAAACAATAGACTGAGTCTTAATGTTTTTGTGAATTTATCATGTGCATATGAGATGTTTTGTTTTGTTTCTTGGCAGTTCATTTCCTTGTAAACAACTTGATGGATAAAAAGTGATTTGTGTGCAGTACCTCATGCTTGTCCACATGATGGCAACAAACCATTTTATTTTCTAGCTGTGCTGGGTTTTTTTTCTTGCCACCCTTAAAACAATAGTCTGCAGTGGTGCTGTGATAAAAAAATTATAAAAAATAAAAAAAAAGATAAAAATTGCTGAGAAATACATTGGTGCAGTGATTAATGAATTCCGTGCACTGGCGGGAATTGATACAGCTACAATAAAGTGAAATGATTTTACTAAATTACCTGTGCTGGTTTGCTTTCTTTTTAAAATGCAGTTCCTATACGTTGTGCTTCTTAAGTAGACAAATGGTCCTTTGCTGCTTTCAGATCATGCCCAGCAGTGTCAATATGGAAATGTTATATATATATATATATATATATATATATATATATATATATATATATAATTTATTTTTAAATTATTTAAATTTCAAGTAAGCAATATATTTGAGTTATACTTAATAATTATTTTGATTTATATATAAATATGTATATGAAAATGTAATAATTTAGTATTAAGCTAAGATGTTAGAAAAAAAGTCTAAAAATAATGGTATAAAAAAACTATTTTATCCATATTTATTTCTACCCATTCTCCAAGAAGGGAAAATGTCTTGCTTGTTTGTTAATATTTATCATATAAGCTATAGTACTTAAAACATTTTGTTAAAAAATACAAATAAAACAGCAATTAATTCAAACATTTTTTTATGTTTCAATTTTAAGATTTACATTTTCAACACCACTTATATTTTAGTCAAGTTTTTTTGTGATAAGTAAAACAAAAATGTTTGGTTTAATTAATAAACAAGAATATTTTTAGCTGGCAGCTATCTCTGCATCTCTCACATGGTCGCCCACTGAAGCTAAGCAGGGTTGCACCTGGTCAGTACCTGGATGGGATCTCACATGAGAAAAAGCTATGGCTGCTGCCGGAAGTGGTGCTGGTGAGACCAGCAGAGGGCACTCAACCTGTGGTCTGTGTGGGTCCTAATGGCCTAGTATATTGATGGGGACTCTATACTGCTCTGTGAGTGCCGCCTTTCGGATGAGATGTTAAACCGAGGTCCTGACTCTCTGTAGTTGTTAAAAATCCCAGGACCTCTGTGTCCTAACCCAAATTTGCTCATTGGCCATAATGGCCATCTAATCATCCCCATATCAAAATTGGCTTCATTACTCAGTCTCCTCTACACCAATTGTGTGATGTGCGGTCTGGCACAATACGGCTGCTGTCGCATCATCCAGGTAAATGCTGCACACTGGTGGTGGATGAGGAGATTCCCCCCAAAAATGTGTAAAGCACTTTGAGTGTCCAGAAAAGTGCTATATACAGTAAATGTAAAGAATTATTATTATTGGTATTGTTTGATTAATGGACTTATGTTTAATAAGTGTTTTATGAATTAATGAATGAATTAAACATGGCTTTTGTTTGTTAGTCTATGTAAAACTTGTGAATGAAAATGGATTCTGTACCCTATGTTGTACATTTTAGAGTACATTTATTACCCATACTCATACACTCACATTCACTACGTCCAATTTAGTTCATCCAATTCACTTTTACCGCACGTCTTTGTGGGGGGAAACCGGAGCAGCCGGAGGAAACCCACTCAAACACAGAGAGAACATGCAAACTCCACACAGAAAAGCCTTCTATCTCACGTTTTAGACTAGAGTATTAAAAGTTTTAAATAGTGACAGTCTTTTTAAATCACTCAAATCTGTCTATGTAAAATCTTAAAAATTAGGCTTATTATTTTTTTAAAGCCTAGTTTTATTTTTCTGGGGGCAGCTTAAAAAGACAAAGAAAAAAGTTTCCTCAAAAAAAAAAAAAAACTGCAAATTTCACTTAGAGGCAGGCCGATTTTTCCTACAGTCTTAGAAACCAGTCAATACGTATTTTCTACTACTTCACTGAGTTTCTGGGCAGCTGCTGTCACCTTTGATAAAGTTTTATACAGCTGGATGTCTCATCACTGAGGTCTGAAGAACATAAGAGTAGCTCAAGAAGATCTGCTCTGGATTACTCACTCACTTCTGGGGATTATGTACCTTCAAAATTTAAATTCTATTTCATTTTATTTATATATATCTTTTCATTATTATTGTGTTTTTTTTTCTGACACCACAGCAGATTCCAGATGTGAAGCAAAGAGCGATGGGTCATAGTGCACAGTGTGAATTACCATCCTATTTGTTTCTGTGCTGGTTAATGTGTAATCTTGAAATGCACATTCAGAGGTGTGGTAGATGCGTTTAACGCCTTCAGTAATGCATATATTGTCAAGATCTGCGAGAGGGTACAGAGTCTAAAACTAGCCAGCAAGTTCTCCAGTAGCTCACTTCATTCTTGAGGGGGCTTCTCGCAAAGATCAGAAATGGCCAAACAAACTGGCATGTCCAAAGCCTTGGCTATCGGCATCGGGGTGATCACAGTTTGTTCTGTTGGTGGTTTAGTGGGGATGGCTGTTTTTTTCCAAATTCAGATAGGCAACAACGAGCCAACGAAACCACCAAAGCCAGTATTACCTACGCCTCTCCCAACAGATCTTCCAGACTCTCTTAGACTTCCAGACAGCTTGATTCCTGAGAGCTACAACGTTTTCCTCCAACCGTACCTTTACGCGGCGATAACCAACAACTATACCGAACAATCCTACCTTTTCACCGGGAACTCAACTGTAAGGGTAAACTGTATGAAAACCTCCAGCAGGGTCTTTCTTCATGTTCACAATATTAATGTGACGGCGGTGGAAGTGAGAAAATCAGATTCCAATGAGAAATTAGCATTGAAGGGATATCAAATTTTTAAGAATGAAACTCATTTCCTTGACATCCATCTTGAAGCTATGATGATGGAAAATGGGACCTATGATATTTTTACTGAATTTGAAGGGGAGCTTCTTGAGGACTTGACTGGGTTTTATGCGAGCCGGTACACAGGGAAGGGAACAGACGACGAGGATGAAGAGAGGTAAAGATTCACAATATATTATAGGCTAATAGATTCTTAAAATAAATAAAAAAAATAGCTAAAAATTTAAATAGTATGTAGTGGAATGAAAACTATTAATTAGTTTAAATGAAATGGATATAGATTTTCTCTGTTTATATGTTATAGTTTTGTGTTCAAATATGTTTTCTGTTCAGTTAAAAACACTCAAAAGGTCCTTATGTTAACGAAATGTGTATGTCATGTCGATTTTAGAGAGTGGTTCTCAACAATAATATTCAAGCATTCAAAATTTGAATACAAAATAATGTTTTTTAACATATTTCAACAGCTGGGTTGAGGGGTGAATGCATAAACATACATATTTAGTGCCAATAAATTGTTCGCCTGAGATTTTGATCTAATTTTATCTCTAAGCACCAATATGTACATTCATTGTTTTTACAATCAGATCTTACCGTTTTTGAAACAAATGACATCGATTCTGAATTCAGTTGTTTATGTATATTTACCATATCACATAAATATGTCTTCACAACCAGATTCCTCGCTACCAGCCTGTTGCAACCGACAGATGCCAGGACAGTTTTCCCATGTTTTGATGAGCCAGCGATGAAGGCTGTGTTTACCATCACCATTATTCACAGACCAGAGTTTAAAGCCCGGTCCAATGAAGAAGGATGTTAGTATTCTTGCTAATAAGATAACTGTCAAACTTGACCAAAGCAAAATCTGATACTGATAAATTATTTATTTGACATATATTTACTCCTCATGTATCTAATACAGATATAAATCTCCAACCAGGAAGCATATTCCAATTAAGACTTTGCCTATTTGCAAACCACTACAAATGAAATCAATGTTTTTATGTTCAGTGGATAACTTTTGCTTTTTTGCTTTATCATCAGATTCACGTACAATACAAATTAACGGAACGGACTGGGTTAAAACTACATTCAATCCGACCAAAAAAATGTCATCTTATCTCTTGGGCTTAATTATATATGATACACATACATTCTCATATGTATCTATAGGAACCAGGACAAAAATACATGTAAGTTGCATTCCTCTTCTTTAACGCTTTAACAGACATTGTAACCTCCTGATTGGCCTTTTATTCATAGGCTATCATTAGGGGCCAAGTATGTAGGCACCTATTGTATCCGTTCCAGTTCTTTTTATTATTCTTCCAGCTTCCTCTTCTTCCTCTTCTTCTTCTGCCGCTCTGGGAGTCTATGGCAGCCCTATGAACCATTTGTGGCATTTGCGCAAACTTTGGCACACTGATAGAGAGGACAGTCTGATCTTAAACCACAACAAATTTGGACTCTTTAACTCAAACTCTCTAGCGCCACCACTTGTCCAAAGTTTCACTTATGTTTATCTTTATAACTTTTGAATGGTTTACAATCCAAATTCTTCTGATTCCTTGGCTCAAGCCGATTCAAACGCACCCTTTCGAATTTTTGCAAAACCTATTTAAACAAACTCGTCCTAGGCAGTTTGTTTGATTTTCACCAAAATTGAATCACATGATCTACAGACCATGCTGACCAAAAGTTATTGAATTTGAGGTGATTAGACCAAGCATTTTCAATTAACTTGCAAATAAATTTAACGTAGAGCTTGCGAAAATTGACTTAAGGTGTTATTTCCGTAACGCATTGACATATTTACACCCAACCTGGTGTGTGTTATCACAACCAATGTTATCCTTTTTTGTTTATAACTTATCAACCCTTCGTCCAAAATTCATAAAATTGTCTTTACATCCAGCCAAGCATGCCGAGTTGAAGGATGTCTGATTTTCACGTCAGCCATTTTGACTGCCGGCCATTTTGAATTATGTCAAAAATTGCTATTTTTTAACGGACACATTGGCAAATTGTTATGAAAGTCAGTATATATCTACGGGACTGTGCCCTGAAGGTGCTAAAAAGTTTCGTCACAGTGCCACCTTTTGGTCAAACATTATAATGATATTTTTAAAAATGCTAATAACTTTTGACTAATTTTGCCTATTGCTATAAAACTTGTCTTGATACTTTTCTTGGGTTGTCCTAAGAATATCATCAATATACCAATTATGCCTCAATTAACTGAACTTCCTGTCCGCCATCTAGCCTTAAGTCAAAAACCTACTTTTTTAATACACCAAATTTGTCTCAGATCATCTTCAGACTATGTTGACAAAAAGTTATCAAATTTGTGTCGATCGGTGTAACAGTTTGTTTTTGGGGTTTTTTTCAGACCATGTAGACCAAAAGTTGAATGGAATTCATGTCAATAGACAAAACTGTTGTCAGTTAGCACATGCGCAAACTTGATGTATTGCTGCCAGATGACATTACAGGCTGAATCACTGAAATGGTTTGAAGTACTGACACCAAACTTTATGTGTGTGATCTAGACCTGACATTGACCAAAATGCATCAGTTTGTGTCACCTTCTTGGTAAAATTGACACACAATTAAATTCCATCAATAGAAATCATACAAAATTAATCAAATGACTTTTGAATAGTTTTGTCTATTGTCATGAGACTTGTCTTGCAGATTCCTTGTATCATACAGAGAACATTGATATAATTTATTCCCTAATTGACACGACTTCCTGTCCACCACCTTAAATTAATTTGAAAATCTGTTGTTTTGAACTCTCCATAGATCGTTAGCCCAATTTCCACCAAATCTGGCTTCGGACATGCCGCCAAAAAGTTATAGAATGTTCCCGTTGCTCTGTAGCTTGTTGCTGTGCTTGTTTTTGATGTGGCTGCTGGGCTGCTTGGCTCCGATAATTGCTGCTTGCAGCTATATTTATTATTTTATTTGCTTATTACTATTTATCAGAGTGTTTTTCAAGGAGTGCACCTTAAAGGGTTAAGCGCACTTGAGTGCCTGCTTATTTATTTCAATTTTAATCATTTCACATCTAATCATTATTATGTGTTTCTAAGGTACATGGTCGAAAAGAGGCTATTGATGCTGGCCATGCTGACTACGCACTGGAAACAACTGAACTCATTCTAAGCCACTATGAAAAAATATTTGAACTTCGATACCCAATGTCAAAAATAGGCAAGTCCATTAAAAAAAAGAACAATTGAGGGGGAATATAATTCACGCAAGGTGGATAAAGCACTAAGACACTGAACAATCAAGGAAAATATTGGTGTAATTCTATTTAAAAGTAATCAGTTGAACTCTCATTTAAAATATGCCTATTTTATAAGATGTACACAATGATACTCGGGCTACATATGTGAAAGCTCTAAAATGCTTCAATTCGGAGACAGCATTCCAAGCGCTGTAAAAAATGCTAGGTTCCACATGATTGATTTGTGTTGTGGACAACATGAAGGACTTAAGTTGACTTATTAGTTTTTACAAATTGAAGGGTATTGAACATAAAACAATTTTGTTGTCCCCCCAAAAAACAATAATTGTGTTGTTTCAGCTCATTTTAAATGAGTAGAACAAACAGCAAATGTCATTTTTGAGTGCAGGAAGCCATCAATGCACATCTGAATCGTAAGTCTCGGGAGATACCTTGTTCTGATTTTAAAGGAAGCATAAATCTATCTATGCCTCCAGAGCCACTGCCTAATTGGGCATAAAACTTTTGGGTCACACTTTATTTTGATGGTCCGTTTGTTGAATTTAAGTTACATTGCATCTACATTCCAACTAAATTCTCATTAGATTATAAGTAGACAGGTTGGGGTTAGGGTTAGTGTAAGTTGACATGTACCTGCAACGTTTCTTTTAGTCATTTCAATGCCTGTTACTAATACTCAAATGGACCATCAAAATAAAGAGTTACCAACTGTTGTTGTCTCGTCAATCACGAATGGCTTTAATTACTTGGATGGTACCATATTTGGAATTCAAAATGGCAAAGCGAAATGTCAAGTATGCATTACTGATTGGTATTTCTATGACAAAACAGCTGCCATAAATATTTAGTTGCTTTTTTAATCGTACCTCTTATATTACCTCTTTATTAACAATCTGCCTCTGTGAACAAGGCATGACAACTTTAATTTGATTGGCCAATAAAACCTTTTTTCATAGAACAACATCACTTTATCTGTCTGTCATAACAATTAAAATGAGCACTAATGTTGATTTAAAGCTCTTCTGGACACATGACAAAAAAAGAGATCTCAAAGTCACATTTTAACTTATTTTTTTCAGAGTTGCTAGTTTATTTTCCATAGATTGTGCCATTATAAAACCAACATTCCCAAATCCAAACAAAAACATTCTGAGACTGTATTCATACTCAAAAATGTATCCTGCTGCATGTTCAAGCTACTTTTTTAAAATGAGTTGAAACAACACAATCCTTAAGTCTTTTGGGGGCACAACATAATTGTTTTATGTTCAATCCACTTAAATGTGTTAAAAAACGATTAAGCTAACTTAATTAAATTTGTGTTGGGACAACATGATGGAATTATGTAAAATCCAGCATTTTTTACAGTGTAGAGGGAACTTTCTATTTACATACAGGAAACCTGGTTAATCAGTAGAGGACATTTTGGGAATCAAAAAAATTGCTAGCTGTGGTTTCGCACAATTCCGATTTGATTAAGTGGAAGAAACTGGAGATTGTCAGCTAAAATTAACAAACAGAACAGTTTCAGAAACAAGAGCATAAAAGCAATTATACAAAAGACACAAGGCTTACAAACAGAATGTGTTTTTTTACAGATCAGATTGCCTTGCCAGACTTTGGTGTCAGAGCAATGGAAAACTTGGGTTTCATTTCATATCAGGAGTCAGGACTGCTGTATGATAAAGAGACAGCCTCCACCTTTGATGAAGAGCGGGTAGCTACACTGATCGCCCATGAATTAGCACACCAGGTAAACAGAATTATATCTTTATTATGACACTGTTTAAGTCATCACTAGCTAAAGTACATTGCGTGAGTTCCAAATGAGACTGTTACAATATCATGTGTGAAAGGAAAATCTCAATAGAAAATGAGTTGCTTTAAAAGACTTTAAAGGTTCACCAAGAGCCACGGATATTAAATATGTCTTATATATGTTACACTTATTGTACTTCCCTATCCTTTAATCTGTTCTTCTATATTACATTCTATTATTTGTATTCTGCATTGTGTTTTCTCTGGTGTAGGTCTACAAAACAACATCTTAGATCATAAGGCTTGAGGACCCCTCATATCATAAATCTTGAAATAAAAAATCTTTACATTTGCTGCATGTGCTTATTTTCAGTGGTTTGGAAACCTGGTGACCATGAGCTGGTGGAATGACTTGTGGCTGAAAGAAGGATTCGCCACATACATGTCATACAAAGGGGTGGAAGCTGTTGGCTGGAATTTAGTATGTTACCATAATGATTTCAACAAAACACCCACAATATAATTTCATCAATGTCATTTGTTGACAGATAGAATTATTTTCAGGAATTCAATTATAACACAGCCTTCCCTAAAGAAATCATACGTCTGTGTTTTCAGAAAGATCTAATCGTTCTCAGAGAAATCCAGACCGCCTTTCAAGTGGACTCCTTGAACACTTCCCATCCTCTCAGCATGAACACATATGATGTTCAGACTTCCGCTCAGATCAGTGAGCTTTTTGATGACGTCACCTACAGCAAGGTTGGCAGGGCATCTCAATACCATTCTAGAGGAGAATGTTCAAAATGTTGTTAAAACCCTTTTTATATGTTCTCTAGGGTGCTGCTGTGTTGAGAATGCTGGCCACTTACATGGGTGAGAATGAGTTTATGAAAGGAGTTAAGGTAAGCAGTGTGCTCTTTAAAACATGTCTTTCGTTTATAATATTTATTCCTGTGATGCCTAATGTAAATGACAATTCATTTATGTTAAAAAAAAATTGAATGTGATAAATATGCTATATTTAAATCTTAATGATTGTGAAAGTGTTGTTTCAGCTTATTTTAAATAGGTCGTTTGAACAAGCAGCAAAAGTCCTTTTTGAGTGTAATCTGGAGCATATAATCAGAATACAAATACTGTACAGTAAAAAAATTATAATTAATTAATTAATTAAATTAATTATAATATACAATATTGAACTTAATATTTTAAGTCAGTTTGACTGTTGCACTGTAAAAAAAAAAAAAGTTTACTCAACTTAAAATTTTAAGGCAACCAGCTTCAGGACATTTTTGAACCAAGTGCAGTACTTGGGTTGAAACTTGAGTCAACTCAGGCCCAGTTTACATTAGTTTTAAAACGTATACGTTTGGCTAAGGTTATGTCTTCTGTCCACACTACCCCGGAGTTTTCGAGCTCTGAAAACTGAGCTTTTTGAAAACATTAAAGAGGCTGTTTTCATTTGAAAATGCTGCTGCTCCATGTCAGTGTGGATGGGGAAAAACGGAGATATCTGAAAACGGAGACGTGGCTGCAGACATTCATCTATCTGATTAGGGCTTTTTCATCAATATCAAGAGCACAAAGTTCAGTCTCGCACCCTTTTCTTAAGATATGGAAAACAAACTGACTGCCTGGAGCTCAAACATGCGCATACGCTGCAGTGCATGCCAGAGTGTGTGTGTGGTCAAGTGATGTGCATTTTCAGTGACGTAATGTGGACAGAGAGTTGTTCAGAATGCTAGCTGAAACGTAGTTAGTTAGAACTAACTAGTTAGAGCTTATTTAGAACTAAAACGTATTAGTGTAAACAGGGCCTCAAAAAAGCTCTGCAGCAAGTTGCCTTACAATTTTGAGTCGAGTTAACTTTTTTTTAGTGTGTAAATTGAGATGACTAGAAAAGTTAATTTGGTTCAACAAAAAAATTTAAGTCAGCAAGCCTTTTTTAAACAGTGCAGACTACTTTTCATGCCTATAATCAGATAACAGTTGCTTATTTATGGATTACATATTTACAAATGATCCCCACAGTGCCAGTAACTTGGTTGGTTATATCTACGCTGTAAAAAATGATATAACAGTCATGACAACAAATGTTTTTAAGTTACTTTAACTCATTTTAATAAGTTAAACAGATTTCAACTTTATCTTTTGTAGCTATACAAAGTTTAACGTCATATTTTAGTCTGCTTGACTGATGTAAGTTGAAATTTAAAAAAGCAAACATGTTGTGCATTGTTTTTTTTATTATTATTGAAAGTATGATCATGACTCAGAATCTAATTGCTACATTTATATGTTTTAGATGTATCTCTCCAAGTTCCAGTTTGAGAACACTGTGCCCAAAGATCTTTGGGAATGCTTGAATAAGGTAATTTAAGGACATATACTCTATTTCTTTTAAGTCAAAATAATATGAGAAGATAATGACAAGTATGTCTTACAATTACCAGGACACACACATTAATGTGGAAAAGTTTATGAAAACATGGACCGAGGAAGTGGGTTACCCTGTACTCACCATTATTACTGACACAGGAGACACATCTCAGGAACAATTTTTACTAAAGAAAGAAGGCGGCCATGAGTGAGTTATATTGATCATTATTATTACATTTTAAATGATGTGGATATTAAGTGAAATTTTGTAAAGGAGTAAATACCCTAACGAAACGGTTTCAAAAACAAGCTGAAACGAGACCACAGAAAGCTTAAAATAGGATTACTTGCTCCAGGCAGTTGGTTTTTGTTCAACCAGTGCATACAGAGACACATCTTCAAACCCATAGTACTTTTACATACAACATCTAGAATGTTTGTGAATATTACCTGCATTTCTTAAAGTTAATTTGTTAGTTCAATGAATTTGTCACTGTAAATTACTGAACTGTTAAGCAGTAATTGACAACAAAATTTATCTGCAGTTGCACATTTCACTATGATTAGTCTTCTTTAGTCAAACTGATTCTTAATGATTCATTCAACTCTTTATTTTGTTCCTAACAGCTCTTTATGGCATATACCAATCAAATACATGACACTTAAGGCAGGGGTAAAAGAGTTTCCCAATTTTTTTACAGATAAAGGTCCAGGTAAGAACCAAACTTTAATGATTCATTTAAAAAATATAAGAAAAATAGCTGACAAAACAACAACCGCCTGTCATTGTTTGTTATGTGTAAGCCTGCAACTGCGCTCTTACAGATCCAATCCCAGATTTCAAAATTGGCAAAGATAACTGGCTTCTTGCCAACATCAACTGCACAGGTTTTTATCGTGTGAACTACGATGAAGAGAACTGGAACAGGCTTGCTGCACAACTTCAAAGAAATCATCGCGTAAGCATCTTTTTAAAGAAACTATCTGTTATTAGTCTCATTTCTAATCATTCTACACAATCAAGGGCAAGAACATAACACTGAGCTAGTACACAAATGCAGACACACTTATCATGTTCATGTGGTTTGACTGGAAATACCTTATTTATATGTGCTTTTTTATTCTTATGGTTTAAAACGATAGTCAGCTCAACATAATAAAAACAAAACATGTTATTCTATGTATGTTATTACTATGTATGGAATTGAATTTGAGACCACTGAAGTATATGATCAGTCTTAGAATAAATAATATAAAGATTTGAGAGTTGATCAACTTCCAAATCTGAAATGTTATCGTTATAGCTACCAACCAAAATTGCTTTATCAGTGCATCCTTTTTTTAAATATACACTGTAAAAAATGCAGGGTTCCACACAAATCATTCATGTTGTCCCAGCACAAATCGATTAAGCTAACATAACAAATTTAAGTGGATTAAACATTAAAAAATTACGTTTCCCAAAAACATCGCCATAATTGTGTTCTTTAAGCTTTTAAATAAGCAGTTTGAACAAGCAGCCAATTTATTTTTTTAAAATCAAAGTTGTCCTAAAACTATTCACCAACACCCAATCACGTTTTACGACAATTTAGAAAATGTTTTTGTTCCACTTCAAATTTTCACTATTGTATTCATGCAGAAATGTACAATATCGATCTTGTGTATAGACATGGGCCGGTATAAGATTCTGACGGTATGATAACCTTGGATAAAAATATCACGGTTTCACGGTATCACGGTATTGTGATTACTGCTCTAAATTATATTTTTTAAATGTCTGTGTAAAAAACTAAGTTTTTTTCCCTTTGAACACAATATATTTTATTTTGAGAAGCATTTATAAAATTTTGGAGCAGTAAACGTGCCAGGCCAAATAATGAAAATGAATCATTGACGTCTGCTGTCTTCATTAGTTTCAAAAACACAGATTTATTTACAATTTAAAATGGCATCTTTGGATATCTTTTCTGCTGGAGATGCTGTTGTAAAAAAAATGTAAATAAAAAAATCTTACACATACCTTAGGAACGGTATTAGAGAAAATTTTGGCAGTATGAAAACCTTGACTTTTCCAAACCGCGGTATACCTTGAAAACAGTTATCGTCCCATGCCTAGTGTAGAACAAGCCATCTGTGTTCATGTGTTTGCGTGAATTTCTTTATTCACTTCATTTAATTTGTTTATTCTCTTTATTTTACAATGAATCGCTCAATGCCTCCAGTGATGTTGAATGTTATGAATCTATCTTTAGGTCATTCCACTCATTAACCGAGGGCAACTCATTGATGATGCTTTCAATCTTGCCAGGTACTTTTTTTCATTTTGCAAATATACTAAAGGAATATATGGTTAACCATGATTTGTTGCTGTATATTAATCACTAATATTTCTGTGAAGGGCTCATCGTCTCAATGTCACTATTGCGTTAAATCTAACCAAATACCTGATAAACGATTTGGAGTATATCCCATGGGAATCAGCACTGAAAAACCTGGACTACTTCATTCTTATGTTTGATCGCTCCGAGGTCTACGGTCCAATAATGGTGAGCATAAGGAAAGGACACTAAACTGAATACGCACACAGCAAAAACCATAAGAGCTTTAACTTTACAATTCTATGTCTAGAAATACCTACGGAACATGATCACACCATTATATGAGGAATATAAGGAGTACACAATTAATGGAACCATTCCAAAAGAGAAGTACACTGACCAGTAAGCATTATTTTTGGTTTTGCTTTGCATACATTTAAAGACAAAAGTATTTGAATTCTTCTTCAAATATAGCGGGTAAAATAAGTATTGAACACGTCTTGTTTTTTTTCCTGGGAATAATATTTCTAAAGGAGCTGTTGACATGGACCTGAACCAGATTTTGATAAAAATCCAAACAATACAAACATAAAAATAAAAAAACCCAAAAACGCATTTAATACTTTATATAAAAGGCTTTTTTGGTGATGGCATCTTAAAGACGCCTCTCATATGGAGAATGAAGTTACATGCATTGCTCAGGTGTGAGTTTTTCACAAAGTCTTCAACAGAGTGTCGAAATCTTAATCGTTCTGTGGGTCTCATCTATCAAATCTGATCTTTATTTTGTATTTTATATTGGATTCAAGTCAGGTGATTGGCTGGGCCATTCCACAGTTTGATTTTCTTTCTCTGAAAGCATTTGAGAGTTTCCTTGTCTGTGTTTTGGATCATTGTCTTTCTGAAATGTCCACCATCTTCATCATTCTGCTAATGTAGATGTTAGACTGTAATATTAATTTACACTGATGAAGGGCAGAGGGTTGCTGAATAACTACTGAAAATTTTCAGCTGCTGCCTGGGTTTTCACTGCCTTTCCACACCTTTCGTTCTTCATGTGTTCAATACTTTTTCCCTGCGTCATTTCATTTTATTACGCATAACTTAATTTGTAAACTAATTAGAATTGTTTTCTGTGCATATATGGATTTCTTTGGTTGTTACCAACATCTGAAAAAAGTCAACGTCACCTTTAGAAAAATGTTTTCTAAGAGAAATGGTGACATGTTCAATACTTAATATCCCCGCTGTATATCCCAAGTGGTGATTAACAGGGCAAGAAAGTTTTACCACTGTACATCCATTTCTTTCTTTCTTTTAACTTCTGGAGAAATTCTATTTCTTTTAGTTTGTCTAGAAAAAAAGCTTTAAAAAATTGCTAAGGTCGATATTATTATTAAGGTTAATGATTATTTGTGAGACTCAAAATTATTATTATTATTATTATTTTTCAAATAATAATAAAATAAATTGCCTAAATAACAGATCTTGCCTAGTTCTCCCAATTAACCTATAGTTGAGACTTTAAATTGCACTTTAAGCTGAATACTAGTATCTTGCAAAATAATATGTACTGTTCATGTCAAAGACAAAAAAAATGAGTTATTAGACTTAGTTATTAAACTATTATATTTAAATATGTGTTAAGCAGCATTTAGGAAATAATTTTAAAATAATTAATTTCACAGGAGGGCTAATAATTTTGTCTTTAACTCTATATTTTGCAGAACATCTATTAATAATGTGTATTTTCTTTTCCTCAGGTGTAACCAGGCAAATGCTATTACCGTGGCCTGCAGCAATGGTCTTCCTGAGTGCATAACAATGGCTAAAGATCTATTCAGTGATTATAAAAATGGCTCAAACCCGTAAGTTTCATCTTTAAGATTAGACAAAGTGATTGTAAATGACTGTTCTACAAGATAATTGAAGCAATACTGAATTGAATGCTTAAGGAATGGTGTCTTTTTACATTTAGGATTCATCCGAATTTGAGGAGAGCAGTCTACTGCAGCGCTGTAGCTTCTGGTGACGAGGATGATTGGGAATATGTCTGGAAAGAATACCAAAAAGCCACAGTCGCTGCTGAGAAAGACAAATTAAGATACGCGCTGTCGTGTACAAAAGAAATCTGGCTACTAAACAGGTTAGGAGGGGAGATAAGACTTTTATTTCACCTCAACAGCCACATTGTTTACTTCATATTCATATTATTGGTGTTTATAATTCCACAGATATCTGCAGTACACTCTTGAGCCTTCAAAGATAAGAAAGATGGATATGGTGTCCACCATAAGCTACATTGCCCAAAATGTCGCCGGCCAGCCTCTCGCGTGGGATTTTATTCGTGGTCATTGGTCCTACATTACCCAGGAGTAAGTTCAAATAAAATTCTTCAGTTTAGTCAAATTTAAGACTTTTAAGACCATCAAGAATGAAATTTCAGACATGTAAACGTTAAGGATTTTTTTAATGGCAGAGCAGATTTTTTTTTTTTTTACTTGCCCATCACAAAATGAATTCTAATTAGTTATTTCTTATATAATAGCCACATATTTTGAATAATGTGTCAAAACAAGCAGACCCTAGTTGTATGCAAAAAAAATACATTAATAAAGTAAATGTATGCACAACATTTAGGTAGCATGGTAACAAGGGTGGCTTTACACAAACAAAGCAAAATTATAACCCGTTAAATATTATTTAAGACCTACACACCAATATTTCAGTGAATTTGAGACTTTTTAAGGCCTAAAATTTGGCTTTAAAAATTTAACACATTTTAAAACCACTCAGGATACCCTGTTAGTGCATGAAAGCAGGACACAGTTAAGTAAACAGGTAACAAAAAATATTTTTAACTTGCAATTGTGAGTTTATATCTTGCAATTTTAAAAAAGGAAGTCGGAATTGGAATAGAAACGTCAGAATTGCGAGTATCTGCTGATAAAATGTGATTATGTCTTAATAACTATAGCAAATATCAATTTTCAAATTGTGAATTTCAAAGATTTAAACGCCTGATTGCTGTTAAATGTCTAGATTGCAATTCCATCTTTTCTTTCATTTTTTATTTATTCATTTTTTAATAAGTAATTCTATTAAAAAATGTAAATAATGCAGGCAAACGGCATCACATACCCTGTAAAATCAAGCAGCGCAATTAATTAAATTAAATTAATTAAATTTCTTTGATAAAACTTGCCACAAAACATAAAAGAATTATTATCATTAATAATATTATATTAACATGGCAAGGAAATGATTTGTACTGTATGTACTGTTCCATTCTTGTTCTCTTAAATAAATTACTAAAACTTGTTACACCTAAAAGAACTAATTTAATTTATTACTGAAAACTGTCATAGATTAAGTTTGTCAAACTTAATTTATTTAATTGTAACAAGTCGAAGTAATTTGTTTTTGTTTTTGCTTTTTACAGTGTATTAGTAAGAAAACATAAAACAATAAATTTAAAATTACTTGAATGAATTAAGGCAACGAGTTTGCGCAATTTAATTAGGTAGACTTAACAGATGTATATTTACAGTGTATATTCGACTACTTTTTACACTGTAAAAATGCTGTTTCACACAATTCCTTCATGTTGCCCCAACACAAATTTATTACATCAGCTTAATAATTTTTACAAATTTAAGTGGATTAAACATAAAACAATTAAGTTGTCCTTAAAAAAACTTTAACAATTGTGTGGTTTCAACTCATTTTAAATAAGTAGCTTAAAAAAAAAGCTGCAACAGTCATTTTCTGAGTGTATTCTCTCTCATGCATATTTTCAGCAAACGTGAGAATGTTTAATCTGTCTCTTTGCCCTGGACTGAAAGTTCTGCAATATAAATATGAATTTCCGCAGCAATAAGGAAGCAATAACACCTAAGTTACATAAAAGTATCAAAGATTAGCAGTAGTGTGGAGTCCAAAGGCTGCTATAAATGAGCGATAGTCTGAAATTGTCTTGAACGTTTCATATTTATTTCAGTTGCTAGGAAACCATAAATATATGGACTTGCGACTAACAATCATCTTTTCTGACGCAGGTATGGAGCTGGAATCATATCCCTAGGTAGTCTATTAGATGTTGTGACCAAAAGATTCTCCACAGAAGTCGAACTCGAAGAGGTGCTGTTGTCATTTAGGGTTTTTTGGTTACTTTAGATGATAAAATGACTAAATCTTAATCCAAATTTGTGCTTCTGCCACTGATCATTCAAAAAATGTTCTATGCAGGTGAAGCAGCTTCAGAGGGAGCAGATACAGGGCGATAAGTGGATCGCAGCTCGAGCTTTGGAGCAGGTCATTGAAAGGACAGAGGCCAACATTGTTTGGGTGAAAGAAAACAAGCAGATTGTTAAGGACTGGTTCATTGCGGAGCTGTAGTTTTTTTTTTTTTTTTTTTTGTGAGCCTGCAAAATCAGAATATATGAAGCAGAGCCAGATGTAAAGGCATACCACAATAAAGCAACACCCTCCTGTGGTTCTGAGACTGTTTTGAGCCAAACAAGACTTTTACTTGACAATTGCACAAGTTTAGGAAGAGAAGAACAAAGAATGTGGCTTTTTAAAATGGCTGCATGACACTTTCCCTTTGCTACGTTAAGTAGTTCATAACAAATATATAACGTATTCTTAAGGCCAAAAATGTATGTCAAACCTTAAAGATAAATACAATTTTGCTGGCTTTAATATGATGTAGTTTTCTAATATAGATATTCCTGGTTCAGTATTGTTTACAGTGATGAAATCACATGAGCACACAAACCAAAAAAAAAAAACTTAAGCACAATGCACTGTATTTTCTGTTTTTATTTGTGTATAGTTTAATCAGATAACATTAATATTTACGAGAGCTGTTGTTTAGAAATATTAACTTTATATGAAACTGCATAATTCTGTTGATCGCTGTTATTAATGATATTGAGAAGTGAATAGCAAAGTTTGTGATGAGGAGTTTTCATAAGACTGAATCTTTTTATCACATTAAACATGTAATTATTTAAATAAAGTGTCAATTTTTTACACAACTGTTTCTTTTGATTCATTTATACTATATCTTGATTAGGAGTGCACAACACAAACAGAACAGTGTTTGATTTCTCTTATATTTTTGTCTTTTGAAGAAAGTCTTGTTTCTTTAGGTTTGGTTGAAATAAAAGCAGTTTTTATTTAATAGATTAAAAAAATAAAGGTCAATATTATTAGCCCTTTAAGAGTTTTTCTTTTAATTAGCTTCAACTATATACTGTAAATACAGTCAAGCCCGAAATTAATCACACCCCTGGCAAATTCTAACTTTATTATAGTTTATTATTATTATTATTATTAAAATGTATTGTTATTTTACAGGAAATGACACAGGCTTCTCCAAAAAGGCAACAAGATGATGTTCAAAAGGCATCATAGTGAAAAAAATATCTCTTAGCTTTTATTTATCTTTGAACAAAAAGTGGCGGTCAGAATTAGCCAGGGGGTTTAATAACTCCACATA
Source organism: Danio tinwini (assembly GCA_903798205.1). NCBI lineage: Eukaryota > Metazoa > Chordata > Actinopteri > Cypriniformes > Danionidae > Danio > Danio tinwini. Next base: position 14,589,166 of record CAIGQZ010032545.1, on the reverse strand, counting down.
AAATCACAGGTTAGCAAAAACATCATTCAAAGATATGATTGATTATACTGCACAATATAACATTGTGAGGTCTACATATCCTTGAAGCATTTAAAATGATTGATTTTAATATTTTAAAACAGTGTAGAAAGGGCGACATGGTGGCTCACTGTCGCATCACAGCAAGAAGGTCGCTGGTTTAAGTTCCAGCAGAGTCAGTTGGCATTGATGAATAAAGGCTAAGCCAAAGAAAAATGAATATATGAATAGTATATAAATTGTACGTTAAGCCACTACTCGATTATCAACCATAAGGGTGTACTCTAGCAACAATTATGAGGTTGTTTTTAATAACGGCACTTAAATAATGGACTGTATGCAAAAAACTATTAATGCTTTTTTTTTCTGTTAATATTAACGAAAATAAAATGAGACCTTTCAGATTTTTCCTAGGCTGTCTGTGAAAACCTGATTTTATTTTTGTTGAAGATTCATAATATTTTTGCCAGAAAAATCTAATGAATTTGACATGTACAGTACATGCCGTCCTGAGAACCTGTCAATATTTTATGCAAAGAAGGGGAATTAATTTCGTAAAGCTGAATCTGTATAATCTCAGATACACTTCATAATCAAAATATCATAACAACATCATATTTTAATGATCTCGTCTGTTGACAAGATGCGGGTGAGTTGCAGCACTTGTGCAAAAACATCCAAATCAATACAGATCAGATTCTATCCCAACTATTCATGTAATTACTGTTAGCTTGTTACTAAGAAGGACGCGTGCATCACATATTAATACATTCATCTAAATGTTGCTCTCGGCAGTGTGGAGATACTTTATCAGCATATCTCTGCAAAGGTGATGATTACTTCTAAACAGGACTATATTTGGGCATTACATCACAATCTGCTCTTGTAAGTGGTGTGGACAAGTTGCTGGCTGCAGTTCACTTATCAACTACTGGAGTCACACTAAAAAAATGGTTTCCGAAGTTGACATTAACATATAAGCCCTTTTAAAGGGATGTTTCACCCAAAATTTTTATTTCTGTCATCGTTTACTCACATTTGTCTGTAAAAACTGTTTTTCTTAACACAAATGAAGATACTTTGATGAGTTCTGGAAACCTGTAACCATTCCGTAGTGTTTGTTTTTCCTACTATGTAAGTCAATGCTCACAGGTTTCCAATATTCTTCAGTGTATCTTTTTTGTGAAGGCATGGAAAACCCAGACAGCAGCTTCAGTCCCAACACCTACAAACCAGGGTGAATATTTCAGAAAGACATTAGGGCCAGACGGAATCTGCTGACATTTTTTGCAATTTCTGCAGAGAATTTTGTAAAAAATCTGCGGATTTCTGCGGAATTATTTTGGGAGTCTTATAACTAAAACCTTAATATGTGAAATATGTGTAATTTAAAAACTGAATAAATTTAGTTTTACACACATTTACTCAAGTAAATAAACAGAATTAATGATGGGCTAAAAATCCGTGTGGGCCTAGACATCAGTCCAAAACACAGGCAAGGAAACTGTTTTTAGAAAAGAAAATAAAGCTGCTAGAATGGCCTAGCCAATCACCTGACTTAAATCTAATACAAAATAAGAACTAAAGATCAGAGTTCATAGAAGGGACACAAAGAATCGTCAAGATTTGAAGATTTAAAGGGGAATGCATGTTACACTGTAAACCCTAATGTTGTCTTGATTTAAACATTCAAGTTGTTGGCACCATAACTTGTTATTATTTGTTAAGATAACTTATTCACTTTTAAAAACCATAAACTCAAGATTTTAAGTGTTTTGACCTCTAAATCACTATTACTTGTAAAAAATAAAAAAAAGTGTTTTTTTTTTACCATATTTGATACTCTTTTTCTTTGATCGGCCTTGCAAGGAGTTCTATCTACACTCTCAGAAATAAAGGTATGCAAGCTGTCACTGGGGTGGTACCTTTTTGAAAAGGTAAAAATTTGTATCTAAAAGGTCCATATCAAAACCTCAAGGGTACATATTAGTACCTAAAAAGTACAAAACTGTTCCTCTTAAAATTTTAGGGTACTAATACATACTTTTGAGGTACCAATATGAACCCTTCAAGTACAAATGTGTACCTTTTCAAAAGGTACCACCCCAGTGACAGCTCCTGTATCTTTATTTTTGAGAGTGTAGAAGTCTCACTATGTAAAACTGAAATAAAAAGTATTATTAATAATGCAGTTATCAATCTTTGGCAAGGAGACTGGAATACAGAATCAAAGGGAAGACATTTCTATAACCAAATCAAAAGTGGGGAAAGAAAATGGAAACAGAAAAGAAGACACTGTTATAACTAGGCTTCGTATAGGTCACTCCAATCTTAATTGTTCACTGCACTTAGCACTTAAGTTTGGTGAACTGAAAAATTTAAGTATAATCTACAAAACCGGCAGGTTAAATAAACTGAAATATGCAAGTTTTGGGGGACCCCATTACTCAACGAGTTTACTCAATTAATTAATTTAGTTCAGTCAACTTATTAGGGTTTTTAGTGTACAAGAGGCATCTTAAAGGTGTCATTACCAAAAAAATTTAAATACATTTCAGTATTAAATACATTTCAGTATTTCAGTACCTTCTTCTTTTGTTATTCCATTGTCATTAAACATAAAAATATTGTTTTGATTTATTTGTATGTTTGGGCTTTTACCAAAATCTGGGTCAATTTCATGTCAACAGCTTCTTCAGAAATATATTTAACAGAAGAAATCATGACGTGCTCAATACTTATTTTACCCGCTGTACATATATAAAATACTTAATGCATACAAGTTGTTATTATTAAATGGCACTTTTGCTGTTTATTTGTAATTTCACATGCTAATAAAGGCTGTTGACTGTGTGGTGTAAATACACAGATAAGGCACTGTGATGTTGTCCTGGGAGCTCAAGGGTGTCGTTCAGTCATCCTGAAAACAGGATAACACAACATAAAACAGATGTCAGAGGTTGCATGAAACTCCAACAAATCCTCCATTGAATCATTGAATTTGTTTGATTTCATAACAGGAAGTGGTACACATCTGTTCATGATCAACCCATGTCTCGAACGAATCCTTTATGTGGTCAGATCAAAACATATTCAGTTGAACAGAAAAACTTACCCATTCATTATCGTCTGCTCCTTCACCCTGAGCGGCACTTTTCCCTGTATTTTCCTGGTTGGATTTGTTTGCCATTATTTTCTCTGTCCATGATGCCCCAGTGTTTTCATCTCCAGCAAAGTTGCATTTTGTTACTGTGCCGCTGTCCAGTTTGGCGAAGGAAACTAAATGAAAACAGAGAGAACAGTAGTTTTTCCAACTTGTTTTGTTCGCTAAAATTGAAAGGTCATTCACTTAAAATGTGGTTTATTTTCCAAAAAATCTTTGCATGTCATATTCAAAGACTATTTAAAGGGATAGTTCACTCAAAAAATTTTATTTACTCAAAATTTATTTTACTTTAAGTGGTTCCAAACCTTTATGACTTTTTCCCAAAAAATATATTTTGAAGAATGTTTAAACCTGTAACCATTCACTTCTATAGTAAGAAAAACAAATATTATGGAAGTAAATGGTTACCGGTTTTCAGCATTTTTCAAGATAACATTTTTATGTGTTTAACAGAAGAAAAACTCCAAACAGGTTTGTGAATGATGAGTAAATAATGACAGGATTTCAGTTTTTGGTGAACTGTCCCTTTATGGATATTTTTAAAAGTCTTTATGCTTCTATCTTTCAAACAACTGGGTTTTACTCTTTTAAAATATAGTAAAATTCAGATTTATCACATATTTTATATATATATATATATATATATATATATATATATATATATATATATATATATATATGTA
>CAIGQZ010032545.1:14559944-14570299 GCA_903798205.1 Danio tinwini | reverse complement strand
AGAACAGCGCCATCTAGAGATTCTGAAGGGTAAAGAGGAGAAATCATTCAGAGTGCAGAGGGTTTAGGATATTCCACACTACAATATTTATTCAGTGGAGGCTTTTACAAGATTTGCACAATTTAAAATACAATGGCTACTGGCACATTGACAGTAAAAAAAACATATACAGGTTAATACACACACAAAGTGAATAACTCACTGACAATCTATTGAAAATAATAGGTCTGTGCAAGTGAACATCATTTATAACAATGTTACCTTTATTCCACAGCCTCAGCAAATAATCATGAGCAAGTATTAAAGTAAAAAAACAATCCCGGATGCCCCAAGGGTAAGTACAATTTTAATTATATTTTAAATTTTAGGTAAACTGTTTGTTTATTTGTTTGTTTGTTTGTTTGTTTGCTGTTATTTTTATTTACTTTTGTTATTAGCAAAACTGATGAGACTGATTAAATAAAAGATAAATTAACAAAATGTATGTACTATTGTTTCATTGGTATTTTAATTTAATATGTTCATTTGTAATGTAATATATGATGTTTATTGAAATGTTTATTATAATGTAATTTTTATATGTTCATATTACAATTATTACTTTAAGAAAAATCAAAGGTATTTGAAAAAAGATAAAGCATCCTATACTATAGTGATCCAAAACATAATTAATTGACAGAATCAAAAATTTCCTGCACTCTCAGAAAAAAGGTACACGGTGGGACAAATAATGTTCCTTAAGAAACAGTTTTGTACCTTTGTAATAGTTGTACCTTGTGGTACAGAAAAGACCTCTTATGATACTGTTCTGTACCTTTTATGGTACAATTGAAATGAAGGTACACAATTGTTCTCATAAAAAAGGTACTGGTACTAAGTGTTGGACAATTCCTTCTTTATTACAATATCTATGAAAATAAATATTACTGGAAAGGCAAAGTGATTTATGAATAATTTCCATATTAAAACATGAATCATCATTTAAAAGTATATGTTTAAAGAAACTCATAAACATTAATTAAATTCTATAATACAAACAACTGGTAAAACAAAGGTAAACTAAACATTTAAGGCATTTTTAATAAACATTTGGTAAGCATTTTCTGATAAATACATTTTTATTATTGATATCCGCACCTTTTGCCAATTGCTTTCCACTATGCACGTGGGCTGGCAACAGTCCTGCATATGCAAAGTGTTGATGCAGACATTTTAGTATTGTATAACCAATTAAGCATTGTGCATATCTTGTTACAATACTTTTGCATAATTCTATTTCTATTTTAAAATTAAGTAAATACAATGAACTTTTAAGTGATTACAAAAGTATTGTGTGAAAACTGGGAGAAAAAAATTATATTGTACATGGGAGAATGTATTTCTGTAACTTTTTGTAAAAAGTTTTGTGAAATGTTTAGCAAAAAATAGATCTTTTGATTCATGTTAAAGTATTTTTTATTCTTTGTTGTAAATGGAAAAGGTGCAATTCTGTTCCATAAAAATGTACTGCCCCAGTGACAAGGGTTTGTGCCTTCTTTGGTACAACATTGTACCATTTTTTTCTGAGAGTGTATAGAACAAAGTGAAATTCCATAAAAAAAGCTGTCTAATAAATCTAAAAAGCTAAATCAGATCCTATAGCACCTATAGGAGTCATAATTCCTAAAAGGATTTTAAAATCCTATAAGACAAAGTGAAATTCTATTTAAAAAAATTCTGAATGTCCATTAGAAATTCCAATTGGATTGTTTGACAAGGGTTCTTTTAGGATACCAAAACACAGACCTCCTGTTACATATTGCATAAAATTACTTCACACATTGCACTTTACATTATAGAAACTTGAAGTAGGCTATTTCATAAAGCATAACATCTCATTCACATTTTTGTAATTTTATACATAATTGTATAACACACATAGGCTAAGCTTTAACTTATTCTACTCTTCTTTCATAAACTGTAAAAGAGGTCGACAGCATAAAATAACCCATTTATTTGTGTATCAACTGTATATCATACATTCTTACAACTATTTTAAGTATTACATACTTTTAATTGAAATATTTGTTGGTCCCTTATTAAAATGTTACTTTTTAAATTTGAGAAGTGAGCAAATTACTATTCCACTATTTTGTACCTTTGATTGACATGCGTATTTTCTTGTTTCCCTTTTTAAATAAGTGGTTTTTACTACGTTTATTTTAACTTTACATATGTTTACATATTTAGCATATACATATGGTATTATATGATTATTAAGCTTTTAAGGTAAAAAAAAAACTTTTAGTTACAATGCAAAAAAAGACCAAACTGATTGTTCCTGACATATAGTGTTTAATGCAATATTTACATTGTCCACAAGGTGGAAACAACAACACACAAATGGGAAAGAAAGAAAATAACATGAAAGGCCTTTTTGAACAAACATGTTTTTAAGCACATTCTTTCCCTCAAAACAAAAATGCTAATTCTAAGGTTTATAATCTTATAATATAACTTTATTGTTCAACGGGAGCCAGAAATCACAGACAAAACGTTGTGACCATATTATCAACATATTACACACTCTATATTTTTTTAATTCTGAAATTCTACAATTAGAGCTTTGAGGTTTTATGCAACACGAACGCACTATACTTTGCATGTTTTGACCTTGCTTTTCTACAGTTAAGGCTGCAGTCGTGTAACCAGACCCACTCGATCACTCCTGCGAATCCTGCTATGGAAAATGCATTCTGTGTCTGTTTTATTCCCTTCATCTCCATTACCCATAAACCACACTGACTTCCCACTGAGAAATTGCAGACATTTCTGAAATTCCTTTCACTAGGAAAGGCTAGCTTGGATTGTTAAAAATTATTTTGTAAAGCTGAGAGTTCATCCTCAAAAGGGATGGACTGTCGCTCGGCTGTTGAACCGCAGATGATATTTGGCATCAGAGCAAAAATTGCAACAAAGTATATTATGCAAAACACAAAAGCAAAAGGCAAAAAAGCAAAACACCTATTTGGTTATGCTTAAGATGTAAAACAGGATCTGGCTTTGCATATCAGTGCATTTCATATTAGTTTTCCTTCCTTGCTTTGTCAACAGGCTGCTTTTTGAAAGCCATGCGGGATTCCTTGAGTGTCTTCAATCCGAGTCACATGATCAGACCTTACAAGAGGATTATGACATTGGCCTTGCTGTACTGAACCCTGGCCTACTTCGTAACCCTTGAAAGATGACACTGACAAAAATAATGGCATTCTTGCTCGTCTAGACTAGATTTTTATGTAATATAACAGCCAAGTTGGATTACAAATACTGAATGTAGAACTCTATATTTTGTACCACAATTTTTGCATTTATATAAAAATAGTTAATAAAGTTAAAAATAGCTGTTAAAAGTGGTTAATTATGAAAAAAATGTAATTTGTTTTTATAATATAACTATGCAAAACATCTTAATACAAATTATGTTGAAAACATTGCTTTTAAAGAATATAATAAAGAAAATAACATTAAAGGAAATTAAAAAAAGCTCAGACGCAACCAACAGATAAGTAAATGTGATGATAGATGAGTAAAATAAAACTCTTAAAATGCTTGAACATATAATAAGCATCCTTGTAAAGCAAAATAATTATAATAAAAAAGAAAATTCAGGAGGAACTACTCAAAGAAAAGTCTAAATGCTAAATAATTCCAACTATTCAATTAAGCATAAAAGTTAAGGTTAAAAACAGTTACATGGGATAAATAGAGTAAAACATGTTATTATGTATGAATTTAATGAGTTGTAATTGTTTTCTATTTATAACTTTGTGTAAAATGCATGCAATCCAACTAATTAAACTATAATCAATAGATGTTAAGCAATAGATGTTGGGAATTTAAAAAAATGTTAACTTAATAATAATAACAACGAGCGACATGTGGCTCAGTGGTTAGCACTGTCGCCTCACAGCAAGAAGGTCGCTGGTTTTGAGTTCTATTTGCATTTCTGTGTGGAGTTTGCATGTTCTCCCCGTGTTCACATGAGTTTCCTCCGGCTGCTCCGGTTTTCCCACAGTCCAAAAAAATGTGCTATAGGTGAATCAACTAAATTGGCCGTAGTGTATGCGTGTGAATGAGTGTATGGATGATTCCCAGTACTGGTTGCAGCTGGAAGGGCATCCCTTGCGTAAAACATATGCTGGATAAGTTGGCGGGTCATTCCACTGTGGCGACCCCTGATAAATAAAGGACCTAAACCGAAGGAAAATAAATGAACTTTATAAATAATAATAACTTTATATATTTAAAACAATATCCAGCTAATTAAACTAATGTAACATGGTTGCTTTTAAAGAAAATAATTAAAACATTATTAACACAGTAAATATGAGGTTAGAAATAATCTAAAGCTCAAGAGGAACTGCTAATACTTTAAGATTAATTCTAAATATTTTATTTTGCATTTAAAAATATATAATAGTTTGTTAAAGAATTCAGTTAATATTTTTATAAATATATTATACATTCAATTATTATTGGATTTTATGACCTTATATATATGTAAATACCAAATTTAAAGAAAATTAATACAAACATATGAAGCAGAAAAAACTAATAGATTATTTTAGCAATTTTTATCTCCATATGGTTGAATGCCAAATTGTTAGCCCTCCTGTGAAATTTAAATTCTTTTTCAAAGATTTCCCAAGTGATATTTAACAGAGCAAGGAAAATAATTACAGCATTTCCTATTATTTATTTCTTCTGGAGAAAATCTTATTTATTTTACTTTGGCTGGAATAATGATGAAAAAGGTCCATTTTATTATCCCCTTTGGAAATAAATTTTTCAATTGTCTACAGAACAAAGCACTGTTAACCAATAAGCTGAATACGTGTATCTTGCAAAATAGTAATCGTACATTAAGTTTAGGACATTTTGTTATTCTAAATATTGTTTATTTTAAACGTATGTGTAATAAAAGTAATTAAGTTACAAAGTAGCATAAATAAATGCTTTTAAATAGCAATTAAAAGAAAAAACATCACTGTAAAAAAAATTACTAGTATATTTTCTGTTAACAATGAAACTTGATTAACAGCTAGTCTTGATTAACAGATGGGGTTTATTGATCGATCGATTAATTGATTGATTCCATTTTTTGACTGATTATTTATTTTGCAGTGAACAACCATCTAATCAATACATGTTGTGAATGCAGCCATAGTAAATACATGGTTTATAATCTGCAGCTCAGGAGGAACTGCTAATAGCTAATACCCGCTAAGCTTTTTAGTGGCAACACAACAATCCAATTGATAAATCAAGGCTCATGCCATCCAAATGAAGAGCTGAACTGCATGCTCACAAAGACCATACCAAATGACTGGGTTTTATCTTTTTATTGCAGAGATACTCTTTTGTAATGTCAAAACCATGTATTGTACCAAAAAAAAGGATTTGTTTTCAGTATTGCAGCAAACACATTCTCTGGGTGTTTTTCCCCCCTAAAAATGTTTACCCAAACAGCCCAGACATGAGGAATGTCTCATCTATTATTTACAAAAGAGGAGGAAGCGAATAACTTGATGGTCAGCGCTCATCTGCAATAAAAAAAAATGTTTGGCTCCTGGTTTTGTGGGTGACAACAATAATAACTATGATCAAACCAAGCTGTTCTGCAAGAAAACAACTTGTTGCACCACTCCCGCCGATGATATTTTCTATCACATGCCTTCAATTTCAGCTTTTTTGTTTTTCAGGAATCTATTTCTGTTCATACAAATATAATTGTCGCCCTCTCCTCTGAATTCCGTTTCAGTACTTCTTCAAAATGAGAAACAGACAGCGTGCCATCACTATTGTCAGTGGTAAACATGTTGGGGTTTTTTTTCAAGTTGAGTAAAATTATTAAATTATATGATCATTTATCCCTCGAGCAATTCATTTTTTAAATTCCTCCTCTCTTAGTGGTAGTTGATGTCATTCCCATTAGCCATTTTTATGGGTCTGTACTATAGACTGTAAAAAGTTCTGTAATTGTCAAATGACTCTGTGGGTGTATGCTGCAAATGAAATCTCCCTATTTGGATAAATAAAGTTAACAAACTTATGTAAAATCGAAGAAAAGGTGGTGAAAGCAAAGTGAAACTGCATGAGGACAGATTCAGATATACGGTATCATGGTTTTGCTTTTTTTGTGTCTGTAGCTTTACGCAGGGTAATCTGGGGTGTTAACTTTTTGTTAAAGGGGTAGTTCACCCACACATAAAAATTACTCACAAATTATCTTATCTTTAAGTGGTCCCAAAATGTTTTTTTTTCTATTAAACACAAAATGAGATATTTTGGAGAATGTTGTGAACTGGTAACCATTGACTTCCATAGCAGGAAAAACAACTAATATGCAAGTCAATGGTTACTGGTTTTCAACATTCTTTACAATATATATTTTTGTGTTCAATAGAAGAAAGGGAATCATAAAATTCTGTGACAAGTATATTGTGAGTCGACACAGTGGCGCAGTGGGTAGCACTGTCTGCTCACAGCGAGAAGGTCACTAGTTCGAGCCCCGGCTGGGCCAGTTGGGTTTTCTGTGTGGAGTTTGTATGTTCTCCCCATGTTGGAGTAGGTTTTCCTCCGGATGCTTCGGTTTCCCCCCCAGTCCAAAGACATGCGCTATAATTTGATAAACTAAATTGGCAGTAGTGTATGTGCGGGTGTTATTGCAAGAGTGTATAGGTGTTTCCCAGTGCTGGGTTGTGGCTGGAAGGGCATCCGCTGCGTAAAACACATGCTGGATAAGTTGGCGGTTAGTTCCGCTGTGGCGATCCCAGATTAATAAACTAATCCGAAAAGAAAATGAATAAATTAATGAAATATATTGTCAGTAAATGATGACTGAATTTACATTTTTGGGTGAACTATCCCTTTAAGGCGTATTTTGTTTTTGAAAAAAATAAGAAAATATTTGACAGGAATGTAGTAGAGTAGCTTTGCATAATTCTGTGTTATCTAACATGTCAATTTGCATGTGTACATCCAGTACGTTTTTAAACAACTTTTGATGTTTCAACACTACCTAGAAATTCAAAGGAAGTGTCAAATGTCTTAACGCTGAATTTGCAAAGAGAACAGAACCTTTTTTTTTCCGATAGTGTTGAAGATTTGTTGTACAAATGATCTGGAATTGAAACCATCTGTGAACATGCAGGAGATCGGCTCATTGCTCAATGAGACATGAGACATGATAAATGCTGCGCTTTGACATATGGAGGCGCCAAACGCAAAGTTGCGTATTAAAAGATACAAGGTCAAGGCGATTTGCAAAGCTGGGAAGAATTCAGTCGCCTGCCTCATTGCTTTCAAGTCTATTTATGAAATTAGAAACCAACAACTCACATGAAAAATTACCATATTTGTACAACACTTTGTTAATGAATGCTACAGCACACTGTAACTAGTGAACTGATAAACTGTGATAAATGCTGTAGTAAACGATAGTCTTTACTACAGTGAACTGTGGTGTACTGTAGTATAACATACCCTATAGTTGCAAAAAATGTAAAGGGATAGACCCTAAAATAAAAAAGTCACAATTTACTCACTATCCACATGTTCCAAACCAGTTTAAGTAACACTTTACAAGAACAGTACATGAATAATAATGTGTTAATATGTAAACTAAACATTACTTTATGAACTAATGATGAGTTTATGCGTGCACAAATCACGAACTAACTTTAACTACAGTCACATGAGTTCATATGTAAATAACTGCAACCTTAATTACTTGTTAGTACATGCTTGTTTGTAAATAATGTATTAATTACCACATTCGTTTATGCTTAATGTAACCATCATAAACTCATGAGCTGTTAATGTATAATTATATCATGACTTTACTTGAAGGGGCACATCATCATTACCCATTCTTAACTACTCATGAACTCCTTATGCATATCCGTCTAGTGTGTTTACATTGAACAACAATAGAAAGTGTTCTGTTGACATCCACATCAACAGTTTAACCAAAGGAGTTCATGAGTAGTTAAGGATGAGTTAATGATGTGCCCTTCCAAGTAAAGTCATGACATAATTATACATTAGCAGCTCATGAGTTCTTGTTGGTTACATTTAGCTCAAACTTCAATGTTAATTAATACATTATTAATTAACAACATGTACTAACAAGTAATTAAGGTAGCCGTCATTCACATGAACTCATGTGACTCATGTTGTAGTTTATGATTAGCGCATGCATTAACTTATCGTTAATTCATAATATGTTTAGTTTACATATTAATACATCATTATTCATGTACTGTTATTGTAAAGTGTTACCCCAGTTTGCAACAGGAGAAATAAACTCAAAACGTTCTTCCTTCTGTTGAACACAAAAGAAGATATTTAGAAAAATGTTGAATTTACCATTGACTTTCATATTTGTTTTTCATATGGATGACAATATTCAACTGTATTCAAAATATATTATTTTGTGTTCAACCTTTAAAAAACTTTAAGGTTTTAGAACAGCTTGAGGGCAAGTAAATGATTTAGGGGTGAACTATCTCTTTAATACAGTATGGGTAATTTGTTACTAGTGGTATCACCACGGCAACTATAGGATTACCACCACAGATTAATTAAAGTACACTAAAGTATACACAAAAGTATTTACTATAAATAGGATTTTTTTTCATGTGCGAGATAACGATTTAGAAAACTGTTTTCAGTAAGAAACTGGAAACCATCCACATTTCATGTTTTGTGTTTGGAGATCCTTAATTCATAGATTAATACTGATTTAAAAATTTAAAGTTCATTCAGACCATTTAAATTTTAGGCAGCTCAGCGCTAAGTTAAAATGTATGATTTACAATTCATAAACATCTCCATAACTTAGATGAATAAATAGTCTTCATATGTCTAAAAGACACACGAGTCCATTTTGATGAAAAAGTAAGGATCTCGAAAATGAATGTTAAGCAGAAATGACACCGCATCATGAACCAATGAATGGATTGTTATTGTAAAGCCGCTCCATCTCTATGAATGAAATTCTACATCGGGTTTTACTTTTAGCTGACAAGACTATATGTCATTGGCAAAATATGTGCACTTCTAAAATGTGGAACTGGGTAATATTTTAAATATGATGAATTGATTATAAATCGTTATCGCTGTGAAGTCTGTAAATATAAAGATTATAAAAAGTCATGCGTTAGTTTTAAAACAACACATAAATGAACTCCCTTAAACAGCTCCATGTTCCAGATACGACATGCAATTTACCCTCCAGTGTTGAATGTGAATAGGAGTGAGCTTGCTGAAAAAAGCTTGCTTTAATAATGACCTTACTATGATTCAGGTGTGTCATGGTACATACACACTTTAGAGGGATAGTTCACCTAAAAATAAAAATGTCCTCACACTCAAAAAGTTCTAAACTTTCATGATTTTTGTTCTTCTTTATTCTTTCCAACAAAACATCTTATTTTGTGTTCAACAGAAAATAGAAACTCACACAGGTTGGGAACAATGGAGGGTGAGCAAATGATGACAGAATTACGATTTTTAGGTTAACTAATCCTTTTAAAATTGCTTTACTTAAATGATGTTTGTCTCTCAATGTATACTAATACATTATTTATACTTGTCTCTTCCTAAAATTTTCAAAGGTTATACTTTCTTGTATGTGTATCATAGCATACGCTCATGCACTGTAAAAAGTGATCATTTATTTTACTTTAAAAAAGTAGGTAAAGCCGTTGCCTTAAAAGCGACAAGTTGGCTTTACTTAAAAAAGCGAGTAAACCCATTGTAACTTGGAACTGTTAAGTTGATTTAACTTAATTTTTATAATCATGCACATAGTTCATTTAAGTATTTTTTAAACCAATGGGTTTACTCAATCTTTAAGTAAAGTCAACTAATAATTTTAAAAGCAACATGTTTACCCACTTATTTTATGTAAAGTCTACAAATCCATTTAACAGTGTGTATTTTCTTTTTTGTAAAAACCTGATAATATAATTATTTATAATATACTAAAACTATAATCGCCACATAATGTGCCACTCCAGTATTATGGGGCAACAAGATAAAAATAAGTACAAATAAATAAATGAATAAAATATAAATATATTCAAATAACATTTATGTATGTTGTACTTTTCAAAGCAGATTTATGAAAATAAACTGAAAAATAACAAATAATATGGGAATATGGCAATAATAATTGTGAAACTGTGTAATTATTGTAACTGTAGAGTATATCAGTTGTACCAGTATAATTACATTGTAATTCAAAGCTGCATATCTATCTACCTATCTATCTATCTATCTATCTATCTATCTATCTATCTATCTATCTA
>CAIGQZ010032545.1:14510504-14559700 GCA_903798205.1 Danio tinwini | reverse complement strand
ATCCATCCATCCATCCATCCATCCATCCATCCATCCATCCATCCATCTATCTATCTATCTATCTACTAAATAAAATATATTTATGCCTAAAAAAATGTTGTTACAAATATACTTTTTTTAAAAATACAACAAACAAACACAAATCCTGTCAGCTTGACGTTTGAGAAATCAAAAGTGATCTTCTCGAGTAGCTTTACTGTCCGCTCCGGGTTTCCAGTCCATGTTTTGTGATTCCCTCCAGCTTGGCGTGTTTCTCAGCGAGAGGAGCCGAGTCTTGTTTACAGCGGTGATTCTACACAGCGGAGACCGACAGCAGAGTCGCGGAGGAGTCCGAACGGCACTCCACAATCAAACAGCAGCCTCACAAACCATTTATATCAAGCAGTTTTTACGGTGCGGAAAATCAAAACCCACGCTCCGGGAGCTGCTCACTTTTGCACCTCGACAAAATGATTTTTACCCCCAGCGCAAAACAGACCGACCGTGAGAGCGCGTGAAGACGTCAGGGGAGGGCGAGCAGTTGCTGAAACCATTTTTGTCCTGGCGGATATTTTGGATCGAGCCCTGTCGGGAGGCTTTCATTCATACATTAACACGCTATCCGAGTAGCCAGGCTCTTCGGACGTGACCTCAAAATTCCTCCGTCCATCAGTACAGCGTGATTCATCAGACGGGCACAGGCTCGCGCACTGAAGGTGTTTTTGTTGGAGGAGAAGCCGCTCGTATGGCTAGCCGTGCTGCCTGCCTGCGCGTCCTTATCGGGCTTTCAAGAAATGGAGGCTGAAGATGCAGATTATCGGTCGAATAAAATTCGTGGCTCCGACCCGATTGCATCATTTCACTTCTGGCAAGAATAACAGCATGTTTTAATTGATCTGGATGTTTCCACTAAAGGAGAATTTTGTCATTATTACCAGAGATATTTTATCTACTCCATCCTCGCCTCCCGTTATCTTTACGGGTAAAGGAACTAACTGCTCATCCAAAGCGGATATTTCTGGACTTTTTGCTTGCTTACTAAAAGAAGCGTCGCAATTTTCTGCAAACTCACATTTTTATTTTTTTATTTTTATTTTTTTGGGAATAACTAATTGTTAGGAATGAGATCTAGAACAGCGAGGGATGTTTGGACCTTATTTTGGGGTCCTGCGCTGTTTCTCTCCACCATCTGCCTGAGGTGTGCCCGTGGAGAAGGTAAATCGTGCTTGTTTTATGCTAATAATACAATTATTACTCTTTACGTCGTATTTTTCTGTAGGCTTGTGTTATGAAAAGCGCATAGGCTCGTAGTGTTTGTGGACTCATGTTACGTCAAGCGTGAGTTTACCTGCTTCACATGTTCAGGTACAGGGCCTGGTAACACACGACCCAATTTATTAGTGAATAATGTCTTTTTTCAATATTAAATATTTAATTTTTCCTTAGACTAACACCAAACTTGAGATATTTTTTTTGTATTTGGTGTCTCTAGGCCCATCAGTTAATTGTCGTGACATCGGATGTGTTGCGAGTCTAGTGTGCTTTATGAATTATTCATGAGCTAGATCACGTTGGTATTTAGAGGCTACGTGAGAATTGGCTTATATAAAGAATTTGCCTAAATAATGCGTATGTTTGATGTCGTATTGAGCTCAGAAAAGGTTAAACGTTATTCGGTCAAGTTAAGATTAGCTGAATCCTCTGAGCCTCCGTCGAGCATCACGCAGTGAAGCAGAGGTGACCGTACTGACCATGTGCTTCTTTTACGTTTATCAGTGTCCTCAGGAGGGTCATTTTTTAATCTATGTTTTAAAATGTGATACAATATTCATTTACGTATTTGCTCGCTAAATAGTGTAAATTAATGTCAAGCTGCTGGAGACCTTATAGAAAACATGCCACTGTTTTAAATCAATGAATTTTAATTCATGTGTAAAATTATTTGTTCATGTTGTTGATTTATAAAGCTATAATTTCATTTACTTTAGCTCCGATATTAGAGTCCTTTGGATAAGTGAAAGAAATTACATTTTTAAAAACTTAACATACATATATACACACACACACACACACACACACACACACACACACACACACACACACACACACACACACACACATATATATATATATATATACATATACATACATACACACACACACACACACACACACACACACACACACACACACACACACACACACACTGTAAAACCCCAAAGTTAAGGTAACTCAAACCATTTGAGGAAACCGATTGCAACAAACCATTTAGGTTCAAAAAATAATCCTAATGAGTATTGTGAACTTAATCAATTTGAGTAAATGAAGAGCACAGTAAAACCCAATAAATGTAGATAACTCAAACCAACTGAGTACTGTAAAACCCAATAAGTTAAGGCAACTCAAACTATTTGTGGAAACCAAAGTGGTACAAACCACTTCAGTTAAAAAAACTACTGCGAACTTACTCCATTTAAGTTGAAGTAATGAGGTATTTAATTAACTGATTACCTTCAACACAGAACTCAAAACTCTTTTCAAATGAGTAGAATTAACTTTCAGTAAATTTTGAGTTAACTGCACTCATTTCATTTGATAAAGTTGACTGTTGGGTTTTACAGTATATATATATATATATATATATATATATATTAGCAGAGATAAATGGATAGTTCATTAAAAAAATGGTTGTTTTACTCACCCTCAAATTGTAGGTGACTTTCTTTTCTTCTGCTAAACATAAAAAAGATTTTAGCTGGAAACTGTTGTCCGTGCAGATTTTTAAAATGCATAACAGCATCTAACAGCACTTTGTCAAGAAAAAAAATACCTCAACCACTTCTACCACTTTAAGCTTCAAAAAACATATACAAGCTAAATTAAAATTGATATCTGTGGTACCTCCTGATGGCATATCAAGGTCTTAAAGTAGCGAAACAATTGGTATGTGGAAGGAAGTGTTATTTACAACATTATTAATTTTAAGCGACAGCCTTGGTAAATGGTCCTAACGTGTTCCAGATAGTCTGGAATGAGAGCTTCTTATCATCAATGAAAAGAAAGTTTTAAATGAATAGTGTTAGCTCGCATGTGAGGTTGCACCCATTCAGATGTCATTGTGACATGAAGCTCATGCATTACACTGTCATCAATAGATTTAATGTTGTAATTAATGTTTAGTTTTTTGCAAATACAAATTGTTTCCCTTCATATTAATACCTCAAAGTGGTGTTTTAGCTTGTACATATTTTTTGAGACTAAAAAGTGCCAGTTGTGGTTGACATTTTAAATGAATTAGCAAAAAAGTCATCAACATCTTGGATGGCTTGAGAGTGAGTGAATTAACAGCAGTTATTCATATTGGCAGAACTATTATTTATTCAAGTTTTGTCAAAAATGCCCATTCTGTTGTCACTGGTGTCATGTAGAATGTCAGTCTCCAACATGCATTCAGTGTTTGAGAAAGATACATTGAAATCCACACAGACTGAGGCTACCATCTCATTTTGTATTCCACAAAACAGCACTACTTAAATGTTAGTAACATTAGAGACAGAGATGAAGAGTAAATACATTTCCTACTTCATGCCTGATCTGTTTTTTTTTCTTCAAAATGAGCAAATGTTTGGTTGGCTGAGAGACTGCAGTGTCAGAGTGTTTTGGCTAACAGAATTCAGCCTCTGTCATGGTCACAGCACATGATAAGAGATGATCCGATAGAAAACCTACAGTTAAGAAGGCAAACCTGAAAACGAAATGAGTCCCTGTCCTTTGTCTTATCAGCTCATTTTGGACTAAAATATTTATGTGAAAACGAAATATCCAACCCTGAGGCTTTGGTTTGTAAATGGTTGTTTGACTACCTGATTATGTTAGCATTTTCAACTCCAAACTAAAATTGCAATTGTTTGCAATAAGAAGATAGAACAAATATTTAATAAATTACAATTGGATTTAGACATTGTGATTTGGGTTTTTGGATGAAGACCTGCAGAATAAGAGATTGCAATGGGTGATTTTAATATGCGGCTTTAGCTTAAGCATATTTATGTGTGGTTTTGTGTATCTTGGTTTATGTAGGTTCTTTGTGTCTTTCACGTCAGGATGGCGGTTAATAATTTGTTAGTGATATGAACAAGCATGTCATAATGATGTTAAGGAGTTTGTGATGACAACTTGTTATTCCTGCTGCCAGTTTTCACATCTTTCCACAGTTTTTAAACATCCTTTGTTTCTGTTTGTAATGTTTTTCCACCTTCAGTCATCAAATTCTTAATTGCAATTGTGTGGGGGCTTGCATAGTAGTATAACGAAGGCTCGCCATTCTTGGGTTTAAACTCGCATTTACATTCAAAAGGAGTTAGGATGCAATTGAAGGCCATTGACCGCAGTGGCCAGTCCCACAACCAGGTCACTGTGAATGTCAGGGGGGTCTGTTTCTCAGCACCCTGCAGAGACCAGGACCACCAGCCCTATACAGAGAGGGTTGTGTGGGGGGTAAGCTCTCACTCTTGGACTCCATCATTGCATTGTCCTGTGTGTCTCTTTTTCATAAAGTGTTGCAAAGACACTCCACTGACACACTGACCTCAATTAGAACCAAAAAAATACATAGTTTCATAGTTCTTCCCATTTTGGTGTCCATTTGACCAGTTTGAGTTACCTGATGTAATGTTGCCTGGCTTGAAATGGTTGGTGAACGGTTAATTGTGTTGGTTAAACTTTGGTTTAAGAATAGAAACTAAGTTTAGGACTGTACTTGACGCTAACTAAAAGTTATTAAGAATGTTTTGTAATTATACATTTTTGGGGCATTGTTTTTTCCCTGTAGAGCTTAACGGGTATTGTCAAATTAACAATAAGCTTATAGTTTTGTTGAGAATCTATAGCTATCTGTCTGTCTTCTTGGTTAGTGCACTTTTACAGTATGTACTGAATGACACAATGATAAAATATTCCATCTTAAATGAATGGCCATGCTCCATTGGGAAGTCTTCTTCGGTCTTTCTCATCCTGTTCATTAAAAAAAATCTGGTGAGGCTAATAAAATGTAATATAGCCTCCTTTCAAGTTTCACCACAGTAAACTTTCCATGCACACTTCATCCAAGTATATGGCAAACAAGCCTCCATGGTTCATTGAGAAAGAGAGGGCAGGCGAGAGGAGAAACATGAGGCTTGAAAATAGAACGTGTAAAAATACATGGTTGAGGGAAACAGACTTGGTTTTGTTGATTTGAAGAGTAGAGAGTTTGTGAACTGTTTTATTGGGCTTTAGCTGTTCACACGGACAGCCTCTGGACAGCCTGGCGGCGGAGCGCAAGTCGGTGTGTTTGCTTTTATCGGACGTTGACACAAACTCTTAAATAAAAATGCACCTCATACTCCAGAGACATTGTTAAAAGTTTAGATTAAAATAGAAATGATTCATTAACACCCATTTAGCCCCATACCTTAACAGATCTCTGCGGGACAGTTCTGCGGGGTAATAATACCGTACCACTTTGATGACGGACTTACGTCGCTGTCACACTAGAGTTTGAGCATGCAAAATTATGTTGTATGGTGTTACGAAAAGTAGAGGGACTAAACAAGATGATTAGATGTAAAAAAAGCGAGCGATTGCTCCATATTTTACATTTCTGTACAGAGAGGTCTTGTTTTGATCTTCTATTGGTCTCATGCAATCATGTGATGCGATTTCGTAGGTCAGAGTTCACCAAGCTTGAACTATGGGGTCTATGGGGTGAAAAGTGCAGTGTGACCTCGACTTTGGGGCAAGGCATTTCAGTATGATCAAAACATCAGATCTTGTGTAATATGGTCAGTAGGGTTGGGTTTTGAAACCTGCTACCAATATTGCTGATGTAACCGATATGCACCGGACCTAATCAGCAGGTTCCTTTCTATTTCTTCATCTTTAACTGCAGTTTGGCAATTTTTCTTTCATTCAGTAACATTTCATTCATGCCCCTGCGACAAACTGTATTGGATGTGAGTATGAAATAAAGACTGGTGAAAGAGTGTTGTTTTATTGGAATTTGTTACTGCAAGCAAAAAAAATCTGCATTTTGCATGCAGGTGTCTGTGGTCTTTTACTGGCTCAGTAAGCGCAGAGAATAGTGTCACACAGCTGTGTTTTTGGAATATCCTGTATCAAAAGCGATGAAAAGTCCTACGTGACGGTAATAGTTTAATTAATGCTGAGTTCAGACTGCATGATTTTAGCCCTGATTTTGACTCGCCAACAGGTTTTGAGAAATCGCAGACAAATGGCTGAAATCAAATCAGTGCTCGTTCACGTGAGTGACAATCACACAGTATGAACTATCATGGACGCAATATGACAGAATCGCCGATGAGTTGTGGACGCCCATGAGATATTTGGCATGCTAAATATCTGGAGCTGTCGGCGATTCAAATCATGCCGTGTGAATGTGTTCTGATTGAAAATAACATCCGCGATCATCTACAACCAATAAGAGAGCAGCATTCACTACTACGGGTACCTGTAGGCCAGCAGGAGGCTGGGGGAGAAGTTAAAAGCGCTCATTTTGTTTACTTGGACCCAAGAAATGGAGGAAAAACTAGTGTAAATTTGACAGGAGCACTGTGTCTGTTTGACATGTCATCTGATCAATATCACAATCAGGTCGAAAAGCAAAAAAAAGTTGAAGAGAGATTGTTAATTCTCTCAAAAGCCAGGTGAGCAACACAAGTTTCTAAAGCCAAAACCTTCTGTTTACATTATGTAGTTAATAACGAAAAATATATTATGTGACCTCGCGTTGTTTCCATGTCACTTCTTGCATTTGTTTGGTTGTTAGTTTGGACAAAGTTGTCGGTGATTCTTTCTATTTTAAAGTCATGAAATGTGAACTCTCCTGTCGCCGATCCATCCTACAGTGTAAACACCGCACCTACAGAACGCTAGCCCCGATAGTCATACAGTGTGAAAACATCTGTGACACGACTACTTTGAAAATCATGCAGTCTGAACTCAGCATAAGGTGTTTACATGTTTGTACTGCACTTAAATAATGCGACTAAATAGGCATAAGCCTACTCCACATGTCTTAAATAATTCAATTTCTGTTTAGATCGGTTATGACTTTAGTTGGATTAAGGTAATCAAAAATTGCTGTTTACATGGTAGACAGAGTATAGTCTTAATCATATTCAAATCAGAGTATTGGTATCCATGTAAATGTAGGCTACTCAGTTACAACTCAAGCCCCAACCCTAGAAAATTGACAGCCTTTTCACAGGTTAGTAGTAAGCTAATGTAGTTATTGCATTCATGTTTACGAGGAAATATATAATGCAATTCAAATATATAAAATATGAATTGTTGTATAGCAGGGATGAACAAACTTGTTCCTGGAGGTCTGGTGTCCTGCAGATTTTAGCTCCAACCATAGACAAACACACCTGAACAAGCTAATCAAGGTATACTTTAAACACCCAGGCAGGTGTGTTGAGGCAAGTTGGAGCTAAACCCTGCAGGGCACCGGACCTCCAGGAACGAGGTTGGTGACCCCTGATGTATAGTATAGTATACTTTAAACTTTAGTATAGTATAGTAGTTAGTATAGTATATAGTATAATAATTTTTGTCAAATAAAAAGTTTTTCTACAGTCGTCCACTATAATTTTGTGGCTCAAAAGTATCGGTTCAGGCACCGTTTTGGCACTGGTACAATTTTAAAGGTATCAATTTAGCACCGGTATCAAAATAACCCCAAACGATACCCAACCCTAGTGGTCAGTCCACTGGTTTTTCCATTAATGGCGTTTCATCGCACCCACTTTTTACACGATCTGTTAAAACAAAATCACATTATTATTTTTTTGGATGATCATGCTGGAATTTATTTTTAAAAATGTGTTTCCATTGTAGTTTATACACAATTTTTCTTATCGGATAAAAAGTTTATCTAACTCTTTATTTTTTTGTACATTTTTTTAATGAATGCGCATCTTGGCATTTTCATTAAGCCTTTTTTAATGAGCATAAAAATAAATAATATAGATGGATAGAAACTATAAAAAAATTAATGACAGTCAAGACAACAAATATTTTTATGTTGTTTTAACTTTAGTAAGTTAATCAGGTTTTGGCTAAATCACAAAGTTTAACTTATTATTTTCAGTCAGTTTGATTGATGTAAGTTGACTGGAAAGGTTCATTTGATTAAACTAAAATATTTAAGGCAGCAATATTTTTTTACAGTGTATCTATTGGCTATGAAAATTCATAGAAAAATTACTGTCATAGAGATGAAACATTCTAAAAATGGTTGGACTTTTAGTATTTTCTGTTTGACAACCCACCTTTGCTTACTTCAGTCTGTGGTATTCAGTCTTGCTCATTCTCATCGTGACTGTGTGCGCCTACTTGAGTTTTTGCTGCATCAGAAAACAAAGCGAATAGGTTGAATTCAACTCAGTTGGTTTACTTAAGTCTCGGACAGAAATTAATTTCAAACTTATCCGCCTCTTTCTGTGTCCTACTCATAACACTTTCTCCAGCACCCCCAGGCTAAGCGAGTCTATGACTCAGATGTATGGCGTGGTGACCAACGCTTCTCTTTCTCTCTTTCTTTACGTTTCTCCATACCTGGTTGTGGCTCTGCTGAGTTGTGCTTCATGCTCAGTGTGGGAGCGTTCGTGCTTGTTCATCCAGAGCTCTGAGTCACTCCTGCTGCCCCTGAATCTGTGTCACTGTGCTAGTTCGTGCCTACATGTTCGCTTCTCCAGTCGGATGATCTTAAGGCTTCAGTGATCTGCCAGATGAGGTGTTCGCTTAATGAAATGTTAATTTAAAATAGGCTTGCGTGCAGTGACCACCCGCTGACCGTGGAACACGTGGAGTGCAGTTGTGCTTACGTTGACATCTGCTGATGCAGTGTTTTTTTCTCTTGCTAAATGAGAATTTAAAATGAATATACTTTTTTTTTGCTAGAGATGCACAAGAAATGTATATTGTGCATCTCTAGTTAAAAAAAGTTCAAACAATTCAAAGATTGGGTTGGTAAGATTCGTTTTGTTGTTCTAGAAATAAGTCATTATTTTTAAGATGCTGTTACAGTTTTCAAACAAAAACAGTTATTATTCCAATAATTATTGTGTAAAGCTCTATGCAAATAAACTTGAATTTAATTATTATTAGTTAAGCTTATTATTATTTAGTTCAAGCAGATTGAGTGCTCAAAAAACCTATTATAATCTAATTATTAGCTTATTATAATCAAGGAATTTGAAAACATTGAAAACAAAAATTGATACAAAAATTGATAACTTTTGATACTTTTTTCTCAGGATTCTTCAATGAATACAACAATTTATTATTAAAATTGCATTTGAAACTGAATTTGACAGTCAAAAATAAAAAAATTGTTATATACAAAATATAAATGCATGTGTCTTTTTAATTTTTAAAATCATTATTAGAGCCTTTAATTAGATTTTCCCCTATTTTTATGCAAAGATTGACAAAATGAAAACCCATGGCTCCTGGTGATGGATTGAGGTCTTGTGAAGCAAAAGTGCCCTTATGTACAGTATCAGTACCTAATTCACAGCCTTTGTTAACGTTATTGAATATGGCTGATCATTTCCCTTCACAAGACTTTAGTGTATCCAACATAGGCTCATTCTGAAAACGTAGGCCTACATTTCTGGAGACTGTGAATTATGTAGCCAGAGGCACGTATGGCTGCATTTAATCTTTAAAATGAACGATACGAGGCAGTATGATGCCGTTCCTTTTAGCGCTTACCAGCTGATCACTTACCTTCGTATGGACAGCTTTTCCGCTGTTATCAGTTTGTCTAGTGGCTCGTCGCACATCAGAGGATTTGAGTTGCAGAGCGAAGTTGACCGTGACGACGGGATTCGAGTCAGGCAAAGATTGGTTCCAGAAAGCAGGTATGACAAAAACTGAAGCCAAAAAACAAAATAAACAAGTAAATAACAGGGTGAGAATGTGGTAAAATCTGCAAATGTGATCAAATCGGGGTGCTTTTCTTTTTCTAAATTGCTTTTCAAAACACTGTTGGTTGGGTTTAGGGAAGTGGGTGAATGCTGGTCAATCGGTGCTTTTGAAAACACTATCGGTTGGGTTTAGGGAAATGGGTGGATGCTGGTCAATCGGTGCTTTTGAAAACACTTTCGGTTGGGTTTAGCGGAGGAGGAGTGTGGGTCAGTCGATCAGTCAGTCAGTAGACAGCGGCCTCTGGTAGATTTACTCAAGAAGAACAGGCACGAATGGCACTCGCGACAGAAATTTGAGATCTCAAATAGCGTACACCATGGCCTGTAACTCCTGGGACGTATTTGGCGCTTTTCAGAAATGTATATAGAAGTACATAATCAGAATGAGCCTGGGCTGAGTGTTTCATAAGAAGCCATTGGTATTCGTTTTGTTTAGCCTATTTTTCTGATACCTAAAGAGTTGCGTTTTATGAATCGCCAATGAGAATCGCAATTTAAGCAAAAAATTTTCTAAATAAAAATCCACCTACATCTTGTATGGCCACAGTAAATTATTTGCAAGTAAAAGTTTTCTGATAACTAATTAATTCATTATTTTTAAAAAGGTTTTTAGGATTTTTGAAAAACGCCAGACAAAATATGTGTGTGTATTTACACGCAATTAGTTGACTACTATCTTTTGTAAACCTTTGCCTCAGCAACACACCATGTTGTTCCATCTTCCATTCCTGGTTTTGCTAGCCGAGCACGCGAGGAGGGGGAATGAGAGGTGTTGTATTACTAGTTGGGCTCTGACATACGAGCTCGTGCTTTTGAAGTGAGGGCCATTGAAGGGAAGTTCAGCACCAGACCAGTGGTCAGATGACTTCCAGCATGTGGGGGATTAAACAGCAGTTGAGGTGGCAGGTGTGAGCAAACCAGGAACTTGGTCGGGCTTCCCTGTGCCCCATTTCTGTGGGGCTGACTCAATGCCCCATCACAGAGGGCTAATGCAAAGCGCTCTTTGAAATCGGGCCAAAAAAGAGGAATTAACTCTAAATGTCAGCGTTTTGTTGTTTTTCCGCAGGAAGGTGCAGGAAATGCATTGGCTGTAAGTGCATGTTGAAAGACGTCTGGCTGGTGGCGTTTAAACTTGGAAGATTTCCAGAAAGCCTTTTTGTGCCCTTGAAGGGCACTGCAGGCAGGTGACGCTTCTAGGCGAAAGTTAGTTATGGAATACTTTAACACAGGGCCTCACAGGGCCTGTTGGGGAATGTTACATTCCATGGCCACTAAAAGGAAGTCATTTTGTCTTATACAATCGTGTTGTGGTGTGGCATGACCTCAGTATTAATTTAGAAATTTGAGGTAATTCATTTAAGCTGTTAATTGTGAATGTATTCAATTGATTTAAAAGGACAATAAAAAGATTACAATTAATGCTTCTAAAGGCCAAATCAGCATATTGACTATAAAAACTGCTGTTCCTTCATGTTGTCCCAACACAAATTAAGTTAATTAATCGATTTTACCAATTTTAATAGATTGAACATAAAACAATTAAGTTGTCCACAAAAACTCAAGAATTGTGTTGTTTAACTCATTTTAAATAAGTAGGTTAAACAAGCAGCAAAAGTAATTTTTTTGATCTGTTCACAACTTTAGTTCCATTGGTTCAGACAAAAAAAAAATAAATCTTGCATTTCGTTTGGGTTCGCTGTGCATTTGTACAGTCATTTTTATGCCTAAAACTGAAGATACAAAACAAAACGATTAAAAGTTTTTGTGACTGACCTCTCTCAAGTCAAGTCACTAGACATGTGCTGGTACAAGTTTCTGACGTTATGATAGCCTTGGATATAAATGTTTCACGGTATTGTAGTTACTGCTTAAAAAAATATTTTTTTTTTGAATGTCTGGGTAAAAAACATTTTACATTACATTACATTACATTTTCCCCCATTGAACATTTTAAATATTTTGGAGCAGTAAACATGTCAGGCTAAATAATTCAAATAAATCATTGACTTCCGCTGTCTTCATTAGTTTCAAAAACACAGATTTCTTTATTTTCTTAATTTAAAACAGCATCTTTGGAAATCTTTTCTGCTGGAGATACTGTTGTCCTAATGAATAAATAAATAAATAAAAAATCTTACACATACCTTAGGAATGGTATAGCAGAAAAATTGGGCTTTTCCAAATCGCAGTATACCTTGAAAAGGATTATTGTCCCATACCTACAAGTCACTTTTATTTCTTTAGTGCTTTATATAATGTCAAGTGTATCAAAGACACTTTACACCAGCGAACCTGAAAAGCATACAAAGCCATACCAATATTTTAGTTTGTAGGACATATTCAGCACATCAGGCAGGCTGCAGAGTAGAGGTAGAACACTAGCATAGTTCTAGTCTAGTTAGTTCAAAACTGATTCAGTTGTGTTTAGTACTAATGTCACTCTCCATTGAATGAGCCAATAAAAAGCAGCTCCACTGACCCCAATCAAGTAAGCCATAGGTGACACTGGCAAGAAACCAAAGCTCCACCAATTTACAGAAATGCAGAGCAAACCTTGAGAGAAAGCAGGGTCAGTCAGTGGACCAGTTCTCTGAAAATGATTTGCACAAATTGGATTGTTCAGAACTCATGAAGAGCTTACAAATTGTTTAATGGACTTAAAACAGCACAACCTATTCCAACATCAGAAATGAAGATCTGCTACAAAGAGAAAAAAAAATTATGTTTGAGAAATCTGTCTTTATTATGGCTCCGTGTTGTGTCTGTTTTTGCTTTGTCATGCTTCATTTGAACTGCGTATTCTTCCAAACAGTCACATATAACACAGTATAACTTGTCTCTTCAAATGCTTTGCATAGTTTTGTTTACTTTTGAGAGTTAACTAGCTCCTTAAGCTTTAAAACCAGGAAGAGTTTAATGTCACACAGAAATGCTCCACCAGATAACAGTGTGAGTTTGGGAAAACTGAAAAAAAAAAAAAATTGTGTTGTTTTCCGGGAACAATTACTCTGAGAGATTATCAGAGGTTACTGAAACCACTTTAAGATCGCAATCGGTCCCATTAGGGTTGTCATATCTTCTGGTCACTTTAACAACTGCAATTAAGACATACTGCAGTATGAGGCTTGTGGTTTCAAATAAATAGCTGTGCATGTTTTCTTTCGAAAATAAGATCTGCGAATTCAATGTGATGTTTGTAGGCTACAGGTCTTGTTTTTTTCTCATCTGTCCAAAAACGTACAGAGATTCCTGTGGAAGGCCAGCAAAAGGTTATCAAATGTAAACAGCGGGAGTTGGGTTTCAGGCCAGTCTGTTTGTACCATGGTGTGAAAACCATGGTACTCTCCTGTGTTACTGTTTGCTCACTGAGGCCCCGTTTACACTAATACGTTTTAGTTTTAAAACGCATAAGTTTTGCTACGGTTACGCCATCCGTCCACACTACTTCGGAGTTTTCGAGCCCCGAAAATGGAGCGTTTTGGAAATGGTGGAGAGGCCGTTTTCATTCTAAAACACTGCTGCTCCGTTTCAGTGTAGATGGGGAAAAACGGAGACGGTTGAAAACGGAGGCGGGGCTGCAGACATTCGCCTATCTGATTGGGGCTTTTCCTCAATATTAAGTAGCCTTCACACAGTTCAGTGACAGTCCTGCATCCTCTCCTTGTAAGTTCAGACTTCGCAAGTTTGATATGGAAAACAAACTCCCGAGTGTGTACATGGTACTTTAAAAAGTCATTCACATCACTCTGGCTATGCTGTTTCACTTTCTTAACAATAAAATGAAAACATGACATAAGGAACTGCCTATTTTTATTTTAATATTAGCAATTAGCAATGTGGAGGCGTCGTGTAGCTGCATAATATGACCGTCATCTTAATGCATATTTATAACAAAACGAAGCCTATAACATTACTGCCTCCTTTTATTTTCATTGAAAATACGAAACATACCCTCTCTTACATTGAATATCAGTTTTAATAAATAATAAAGGCAATTATAAAAGTATAACGCACAATAAGTTTATACAATAGAGAAAATAAAGGCAAGCAATCAGTCCAATGTGGTGTCCGCGGTTACATTAATTAGGATATTAACCTAACTTATCTGCGCTCAGCCAAAACACGTTACCTGAGAACAAGTAATAGATTCAAAAGACCAAAGTCAGGGAATATGTCGTTAGATATAGACAACAAGATTAATTAAATATCACGTTTAACAAATATAATGAGATTAGATCCAGCGGGAGATCTGTGATGAACAGCCTGACGTGCACAGCTTTCATATGGGTATGTGCTCAACGCACGCTGCAGCGCACGCCAAAGAGTGTGTGTGTGGTTACGTGATGTGCGTCTTCACCGATTTAGTGTAGACGGAGAGCTGTTCTGAAACGCTGGGTGAAACGCTAGTGTGGACCGGATCGTTTTCATTCTAAAACGCTGTTTTAAAACTAAAACGTATTAGTGTAAACGGGGCCTGAGAAAGGCTAGCTTTGTAGGCATTTCTGTTTGGCAATTGAATTTTGCATATTGGAAAGACAACAAGTGCAGGTGAACGAGAGCTGAGCCCATAACCTCTCAGGGAGGATTGGCCAGATAATATGGACTGATTCCTGATGATTATAGCCGAACGCAGAGCTGAGCACAATCCTCTTAGGGAAAATGATTTGAGGTCCTTAACACTGCTGCTCACCACTGAGGTGGTGTGGGACGGGGTGGAGGAGCTGTCCTTTGTGTTCTCTCAAAAGGTAGAACATGCTTTTGGGATTGTTTCAAACAACACATTTGCATAATCCCCAGTGTAGAGCTTTTGAGATTTGATTTCAGATGACTGACGTATTAGTTTTGGCAGAGGTGTTGGGAGTAGCACATATAATGACAGTTATTGTCATTTAATATAGATCACAGTGGTTGTGATTTGATTAGAATAAGCCACGTTTGTCCTTACTTGTATGTTTTGCAGCCAGTGAGTGAGGTTTTGACTACACACACATATCCTAAACTTAATTTGTTATGATTTGTTTGAGTGTTAAAACGAGATATTTTCAGTTCGGATATATTTATTTCACATGAATATCTTGGTAGAAGTTGTTTTGTCTAATTAACTAATATGATAATGTGATATCTAGAGGGATCATTTGCACCATATTTCCTTTTAATAACCTGGCCTACATGTTTACTTACTGTGAAGAGGAAAACTCTTAACTTGGTTGAAGTTTGTAACAAACTGACAAAATTATTTGCTAAAAATTGCAAACTGCATTAATCAAAGACTTTAGGTTTTATTTTACTGTCTGTGAATATAAAAACTAAAATCTCACAGGAAATAAAGCAAGCTTGTGTTTGGATCCACAAGTATCACTGTAACAGTTGAGAGAGGAGAGGAAACGTTACCTCACGAATACGCCAGCAGGTCAAAGGTCCACAGTGAGAGAAAGAGAAACAGAGATAGAGTTTACAGCTTTCAAAGTAGTGAAATACTGTAGTGGCTCCTGAGTTCTGCTGTAACTTCAGTGTCAGTGAAAGACTACTGCAACCTCACAAGCAGTGAATTTTGCACAGTCATCTGCTTTTTAAAAAGTTGGAGGGTTTTAATTACTCGCACTCGCCATAATAAGCTACCGCGACATAACGCATGTAAGATAAATGATGTCAATATGAAATAACCGATTATGATTACTACCGAACCTATACCGAATTGTTCATGTCTGCATTTCGGTGCATCGAAAAAACATTTAATGTTGACACTCCTACTGTTTCCTTGTGTTATTACTGATGTAACAATTGAAACAAAACAAACGTTTTACATTCTCCAAGTACAACTACATTTATATATTTTTTTAGAAAATTTATAGTGTATTTGAATAAAGATTTAAAAATTTCGAGGCCAAGTACCAGTTTTAGAATTGGTTTCCTCATTTTTCAGCAAAGTTTTAGTAGCCATTATTTTGGTGCACAATAAGCAATTATAATTTTTAGTTTTAAAGAATACATTGATAAGTGCAAAAGAGTTTACATTTTTTTTGTAAAATTTTGTACAGTTTCTTTATCAGTTTTGTTTAATGTTGATGAATAAAAGCATTATTTACTTTATATAAAATCAAACGTGGCGACGCAGTGGCGCAGTAGGTAGTGCTGTCGCATCACAGCAAAAATGTCGCTGGGTTGCAGGTTCAAACCTCGACTGGGTCAGTTGGCGTTTCTGTGTGGAGTTTGCATGCTCCGGTTTCCCCCACAGTCCAAAGACATGTGGTACAGGTGAATTGGGTAAGCTAAATTGACCGTAGTGTGAATGATTGTGTGGATGTTTTCCAGAGATGGGTTGCGGCTGGAAGGGCATCCGCTGCGTAAAATTGTGCTGGATAGGTTGGCGGTTCATTTCTCTGTGGTGACCCCGGATTAATAAAGGGACTAAGGGTGATCGATGATACTCTGCTCAGTTTAAGAAGCAATCTCGCTCAGCACTGTGGAGTTTTAGATCTGCCACCTTTGACGCTCATAAATAATCATAAAAGTCCTCGTGCTGTAGGAATTAGGAGGTTTGCTAAAGCTGCGGCTGTCGTGCAGTGAGGGGGTTGTGTCTTTAATAATCTACAACAGTTTGTGTTCATTAAACAGTAAGAATGATTAATAAATCCATATGAAACAGTCCCTTAAAAGTCACGTCTTGTTTTTAGTTTCGGGCTCAGGCGCGCTTTGCACTCACAGTACAAGCGTACCTGAGCCCAAGTGAACCGCGCTCTGGCACACCTCTTCTAACCGGGCCAGGGCCGGCCAACTGAACTGCGCCTGAGCCTGATTCAGAGCACTCACACTACTGAATCGATCCAGGAAACGGGCCTGGGCACGGTTCGGATAGCATAGTGCGAGTACTCCATTAAACAGAACTCTCTGTTTAGCCTGAAGTAAGCTAGATTCATTCTAACCAAGCATCCGGCATCAACAGATTCATGTATCAGATGGGTCATTCTTTTCCACTCACAATGACTTCTCATCTAATTTATCTTTCTTAACATCAGTTCACATGTTCAATGTGTGTTTATATGATAACTCCTGATAAAGTTATTTTATTTTCTCTGGAAAGGAGAAGAACAAACTTCATTGTTATTGTGCTTAAATAAAACCCCAAACCTGCCTTTCAGAGTTTATGCAAGCTGATATTTTTCAGAAGTGAGCAATAAGTCAATATATCTGTAGGTTAGTCATTTGAAAAGTGTAGTCCTGCTTTTAGAAGGAATCTGTCCTGTATGCTTTAGCTGTAAAATCTGACCTGCTGAAAACAATGCCAACATGACAGGCTGGAGAAGGTTTCAGATGCCTCTCTGATGGGCTGTGTTTACAGAAGATCTTTGGACGGGGAATAGGAACTGGGTGAGCTTTTTGGCCTCGGATCATCCTGGAGGATTGAATGCGGAGGTCAACTGGTGGGCATGTTTGTGTCAGTGTGCTTCGCATGTCTTGTGTGGCAGTTTTAGGAGTACCGAGACTTACATCAGCACATTGCACATGCTTTCTGCTGAGAAAAGCTTTATAGTTTGTGTCTTTCAATTCAAATGTACAAATAAGACATTCTGACATGCTGTCAAGTATTTGTTTTTATACAGTAGTTACATCTACTTTGGTTTAACTGACAGACATTGTATCTTTCTTTTTCTCACTCTGTCTCTGCCTCTTTTTGTCTTGCCAGACGGTCTGAATTTATTAATGGATCTAACCGGAACTGAGAACTAAAGTTTCTCTTTATCAACAAACAAATTAGTCTTTGTGTGTGAGTCACTCCGGCTCTCCTCCCTCTCCCGGGATTGTGGAAGAGAAAAAAAAACTGCTGCAATGAAACAAAGGAGACATGCAGCTCCATGACACCCAAGTGCAGCCCTGGGGCATTCGCTGTGATACGAGAAAGCAAATACTATTTTCTTGTAGAGCAATCATTTCCGTTCTAAATTTGGATGAGCATAATACACTGTAAGGAGCAAATAAAGATCTTTTTTAAACATCATGCTCGCTTTTTTTGGCACACCAGTTATGTAGTAACCTCAAATGGGATTTAGATTCATGAAGCGTGTCATTTTTACAGGAAATTCGTGTCAGGAAAGGCGGTTTCCACTGCTGTCAGAATAATGCACAGTAGGCAATCTGAGATTGTTGAAATTGTAACCTTCTCGCATTCGTTGCCTTCTCACTGTGGGCTATTTAGATCTCGGTTATAAAGTGAGATTGATAATGTTGTTTCTGTTTGGGTCCGTGTGTTCTGGGCAGTCATGGTCCCGTTGTTTTT
The DNA here is from genome assembly GCA_903798205.1 of Danio tinwini. NCBI lineage: Eukaryota > Metazoa > Chordata > Actinopteri > Cypriniformes > Danionidae > Danio > Danio tinwini. Next base: position 14,541,451 of record CAIGQZ010032545.1, on the reverse strand, counting down.
TCACACGTGGCAGGGGGAAACATTTCCATTTGTCTCATAGAAACCCTGTGATATTGTCTCTATCAGAGAAGGTGACCTAAGCCTCTCTAAGAACATAAAAGGTTTAGCCAAAGGAGCTCATATGTCAAGACTATTCTTCTGCTGATCTCTTTCCCCTTCTAGGACACAGCCTTAACCTGGGGGAAGGGGTCACTGTACAATTAGTTTTGTTACCATGATGTAAATCACGCTGTGTCGAGTATGTAAATCTTTTTGACCTATGGAAGTGTTCCTTTTGTTAGCATTATGGTACTGTTTGACTGCGTTACCTTTAAGGAGTTTTGACATTGGCCTACGTATTACAAATTCAAATTTGGTCAATAGCTTTGTTTCCATCCACCTATTTTTACGCGCATTTTGGACATGCGCATCAATTTTTAAAATGCGCGTAAGAAACGTATGCCCATAACAGTGTTGGATAAACTTTTTATTTGATAAGATGCGCATAAACTAAGATGGAAACACTTTTACCAAACTAATTCCAGTATGTGCCAAAAAAATTATGTGATTTTGTTATAAGAGATCATGGATGATAAAAATGTATATGAATAGACAAACCAGCAGGCTTAGCACATTGTAACATTGTAACATCTCAAATGTTGTTTTTGTCATTCTATACTGCCATAACCATTTCAGTATTAGTGTTATTATATTATTATGAACTCCAGAACTGTCAAAAGCATTTGTGCTTCGCGTCTCACGCCTTCAAACGCCACCACGCGTTCATTGCATGTCGGCACTGTCTTCTTAGGCTCAAGTAATTTATTAAATAAGGAAAAGATTCACACAGCTGTTCCTAATTGCATTTTTATTGTTGGGATTTGACACCAGTTTATCAGGAAGTGATGATTTTGTTCTTTTTGACTCGTTTGATGGAAACAATGCTATATTTGCATGTCTTTTATGTGATATTCCAGTTTTACACGTAAATTTAATTAGCATTTTTTTATGGAAACATAGCTAATGTTGGATGGGTAAAGTTGAAATGAAAGGGAAAAACTAAATTCATGATTCTCTTGTTTTGAACAATTATTGCTTGAATATGTTTCCGTTTTAAAACATAAAAAATTAGACATGACTAAAACAAATACTTTTTGTGAAAAAAGTTTTAAATATTAATAATCTGAATGATGGTTGTCTAATTGAATGTCTAACATCTAATGTAGGCAATTTTACACCCACAATTTTAGATTATTTGAGTGAGAATATATTATAAAGAAGGTTGTAGGCAAAAAAAAAAAACACCTGAACTGTGAAATGAAATTGTCTCATACTAAAATGTGGTCCGATCTAAATCAGGACTGCATAAAATATCGAAAAATAATAATAATATATCTGTATTAGGAGTGCACAATATTGGAAAAATCTAACATTTGCGATATTTTTTTTATTTTGCAAAATATACTGCAATATGAATACAATTTCACTAGATGTGTTGAATAATTATTTGGAAAGAATTTATAATTTTAGATTAACTGGAGTGATTCTGTACAGGAGTGCATATGCATAAAATATAAGAAACAATCTACGAGCACAGATAAATTCAATAAAGAAAAAGATACAAATTATATGAACTGCGATTTATTTAGGAGAAATTAATAATCAAATGTAAAATAATACTTCATAGTCTTCGTTTTATAAAGGATTCAATAGAATTGGTCATTATTAATTTGTCAAAGTTAAAAATAGTACAATTTCTTAGGCCTGAATGCTTTTAAAACCCTCACACAGTCACAGGCCTCAAACACGCGAAATGATAAAATAAATCCAGACTCAACGTTACGTATACTCGCAATGTGACTATTGCAAAGGTTCACATTGTGATATCAATGCTGAAACGATATATTGTGCAGCCATAATCTGTATTGCAGAGGGTAATGTATTGTGATGAATTAAATTTATTTGATTTGCCAATCAATTGTGTTTCATGCATAGGTTGTTTATTCAAATTTGGTTAATCCGATGGGCCTTACTATTTTTATACCCATGAATAAGAATCAGAATACCGGCCATGGTATTTTCAGTCATTTGAAGTGTTTTAAAGTCATTTATTTTTGCACCTCGACATTCTTTTTTTAGCCTGAATTAGATCAGAAAAATGTCAGAGGAAAATGAAAAATTGTTTGATGTGGGAAGCAAGTTATTATGTTTAGTTAAAGTTTGCAGATCTTACAGAAGTTGCACACAACCAGACCATGCAATAAAAGAGTCAGTTTGTATTTCATGTTGATGTGAAGTGACAACACAGTCAGTCCTAATTCTGGGAGCGTTACGGTGTCCATGGGGTTATATTGGATAACTCTGCAGATCCCTTTCTAAGCTGCTGTAAATTAAGAGCATGCTCCGAGATTAAATTTCCACTGTTCCCTGCGCATCACCAGTGACATCTGATACATTAGCCTCACTTGAAGTCATGCTTTTTTAGGCATTTAACATTTAAAATGGAATATATATTACTATTACACTCTTACTGGGATATTTTGTTCTGATTCGGACTGGGCGATTAATAGTATTAGATTTTTATGTGCATTTTCTCAGTAAAGCTGGTTCTAGTAAATCTCCAGCACTCATTTTCACATGGAGCAGCATTTACCACACAGAGCTGTAGTTTACTGGCAAGTTATGCAAAATCATGTTTAAATTCAACTTTAGTTAATCGGGCTAGAAGGACATCAAGATAAACGTTTTGGGATTATGACAAATGTTTGCGTAGCATCTCAATGAACTACGGCCCTGCGTAGTAAATTCTGCATGTTTTAAATGCCAAATATAATAGGTTTTTACTCCAAAATCAATTTATAACTTCAGTCGAGCATTTGAAATAAATCTTTCTGTAAGATGTTGTGTGATCTATCAATCATGCTGAATCAATGAAGATAGCTAAATCTTCTAGTTATAATGCAGTGCTATGAGAATTTTCAGGGGTTTTTTTTATATTTTATCTTTTTTTATCTTATCTGCAGTTTTCTGTAAGAGTACCCTCTCTTTCAAATGAAATTTACTACTGAACACAGAACCGTGCTTCCCTGGCAACATGTGCATGTCAGCTTTGCTTAATTGCAGTTGTGATTACATTTCGATTACTCACCCAGCCCTTATTCTGATTTGTCAGTTGTGACCGTCCAGCCTGATCTCTTGAGGAAAAGTAACTATTTTATGTTTTATCAGTTTAGTGGCTAATTGACAAATTCGAGTTCAGTTGTACAAAAATGTGAGATTTTTAAAAAGAGGCGTGGAACCCAACCCCACCTTTAAACCCAACCGTCATTGGGGAATGAGCTAATCATACTAAATTGTGTGAATAAGGTCGTACAAATTCATGCGAATTAGCCACTAAATCAAAAAGTTGCGAATTGCCGCAAGATAGCATTGGACCCTCAGAAGTGTGTAGTTCTCTGACTAAGAGCGCACTCACACTATGCTATCCAAACCATTCCCAAGTGCATTTCCTGGTTTGTTTGAGAAGTGTGAGTGCTCTGAATCAAGCTCAGGCGCGGTTCAGTTGGCTGGCCCTGGCCTGGTTGGAAGAGGTGTGCCAGAGTGCGGTTCACTTGGGCACTCACACTATAATATCTGAACCGTGCCCAGGTGCGTTTCCCGGTTCGTTTAAAAAGTGTGAGTGCTCTAAATTGGGCTTCAGCGCGGTTCAGTTGGCCGGCCCTGGCCCGGTTGGAGAGCGTGGTTTACTTGGGCTTTGGCACGGTACACTTTAGTGTGAGTGCAAAGAAAGAAAAGGTCGGTTTTGAACTCAAAATGAACTCAAATGCCTTTTGTTTTAGCAAACGCACAGAAATGTGTATCAGCTAATATATGGGCTATGGGCCTTATCAATAAAATTTATTGGTAAACGTATTGGTCAAAAACTCCATATCAGTGCATCCCTAAAAACCCTAAAAGTTTAGGTTTCATTATATTAGTCTAATTGTACTCTCTTTTTCGTTTCAGTCTGTGGTCCTCATATTGATATCCGCAATGACATCACTGAGTTCAAGAAGCTGGAAAACTGCACGGTGGTGGAAGGCTACCTGCAGATCCTCCTCATTGGAGACAAGAACAACAACCTCAACCAGGAACACTTTCGCACCCTGTCCTTCCCCAAGCTGACCATGGTAACGGACTACATTCTCCTGTTCCGTGTCTCCGGTCTGGACAGCCTGAGTGTGCTCTTCCCTAACCTCAACGTCATCCGAGGACGCAATCTTTTCTACAACTACGCCCTGGTCATCTTCGAAATGACCAGCCTGAAAGATATCGGTCTGTATAACCTGAGGAACATCACCAGAGGGGCCATCCGAATCGAAAAGAACCCGGAGTTGTGCTACTTGGATTCGGTTGACTGGTCACTCCTTATGGATGCAGAGTTTAACAACTACATTGCAGGAAACAAGCAGTCCAAAGAATGCGGAGATGTTTGTCCAGGCATCAATGAGGATAGACCGCATTGCATAAGAACCAGCTTCAATGACAACTACAGTTACCGCTGCTGGACCTCTAACCACTGCCAGAAAGGTAAGAACAGACCTGACACCTTCATTTCAGGTTTTATTTCTGATAGTTTCACATGTGCTGGCGTTAACGTTTCTTCACATTGGATTTGAATAAATGGTTAAATTGAATGAGGTTTAGATGGGTTAAGATAATGCGAGTTTAGCATTTAAGTGATGAAAGGATACCATTTGCTTTGCTTGGGAACTGGAGGGCTGTCTGTTTGACTGGGTCTTGTCAGGTCAATATTTGGTTAGTGTAATCTATGTTGTGTTCAGAGAGCTATGACTAGACTGTCTACCAATTCATCAAAGTTTTTGACAGTAGCTGAAGGTTGAGGGTCCTGATAATGAAACCGGTTTCTGTGAGGTGACATTCTGGAAGAAGCTCAATGCAAAAAAGTATTCTATGAAAAAAATGACCTTTATTCATTGGAATATTGTCCAGAAAAAAGTGAAGTTTTAAATGCTGCACTGTTGAAGCTTAACCTTTTCTTTTTGATTGCTGGTAAAGTTTGGTGATTTATGCCATTTTGTAATGTTTTATACAAGTAATAGATTGATATAATTGGACAGAATTTAGCCATTACCCAATGACTGGATAATGCACATTTTCTACAGTAGAGTTACACGGTTTAGCGATACTAAGGTAGTACTGTGATGCTATAGCTACAAAATACTGACGGTGACACTGTAGTTTGTAAACTGTAGTATCATCATTAATGGTTCTAAAATAGTTAATGCTACATGTGGAATTGTCACAAAATAAAACCGCAAGTGTCAAGTAATACAAATAATATTTTTATTTTTGTCAAATTAATAGTAAAATATAAGTATTATAACAAAAAATATATAATATTTCAGACAGTTTGCTTCATTTCATAGATTTGAGTTATGAATTACAGTATAGGAATGCTACTTGGTATTACGATACTTCAGCTGGTATAGTATTGTGACAACCCTATTCTAAGATGTGTTCTGATATCTTTGAGTAACTTTTTAAAGGTATATATTGTTAAAAAATGTCTAAATGTGAATAATTGTTATAGAGAACATATTTACTATTTTAAAATAAAAATCATTTGAGAATTTTAGTTGATTCTAAGGAGCCGACCACACCGAATGTGCTTTTTGCATTGAGAGGCGCATCTTGAATGGTTTACAGGCAGTCGCAAGCATTTTGCACGCTGCTTATGCGCCCTGCATGTCTTGCGTTTTTGACATTGTTCGCAATGCGCTCGCAGTTGAAAAAACTCAACTCTTATCGGAAAAAGTGCGTTACGTCAGTCGCGTCTTTTTTATTCTCCAATCAAATAAAAGCAGAGGCGGGGTTTCTGTTGAGGTGCCTGCAGTGTTTGTGTTGTCAAGACACACAAAAAGACTTTTGAAGATGGAGGAGAGACCAGTGGTTGCTGTTTTAAGTTATTTAGAGCTGTACTACTTTACAAATATTGAATATCACAATATTATTAAATATTACAATTATAACAATATCAACAGCAACACTCATGCACAATACACAGTTGATTCAGTCGTTGCCTAACGACATAAAATAGAGCACCGCACTTCTTTTTTCTTTCAGCTAAAATGGCAACATGTGCGTCTTGTGTTTTTGGAACGTAAAAGCGGTGTGGTCAGGCCCTAAATCTGCTTTTGTGTAATCGATTCAAAGTAATTTTTAATTTTTCAATATTTAAGACTTAAAAAAAGGCAGGATTGCATTTCTAGTAAATACTTAAATGTTTCTGTTTTGGTGTAAGGAGTTTTTTGGTAATACATTTGTAAGTTTTTGCTTTAAGCAAATATGTTTGTTTGTTTGTATGTTTATCTCTCTGGTGTTCATGGTAATCATTAGCAAGGACCATTTCTCAGCTGCTAGAACCATGTTTAAATGTTGTTAGTGTGGTTTTTAGGGATCTTGCTATTGCATTAACTACTGAAAAGCTTAATTTTGTTAGTCTAATAAATTTAAATATAATATAAATTAATATATATATATATATATATATATATAATGGTTGTCTTTATTATAATTTGATTATATTAATTTTAGATGAATTTGCTTAATTCATAGACAATGCTGTCTTTGAGGTCTGGTTTGTAATATTGGCTTGATCATATACCGCAATATTGCTTTGATGCCCCAAATACCCCCATTTTCTAAAAGGATCATTAGAATATGAGAAAATCACCTGAAAGTGTCTTATCTTTGTAGTACTGAGGTCAGTAGATATGAATGCCAGTGTGTCTCTTACATCTAACCGGGAATGCCTGGGAAAGTGAGCAACTTTTATGAATGTTTGCTCCCTCTTCCTCTCCCAAGCACACAAGAATGGTGGGAAAAACATAATGGATGAGAACACTACAGGGCTCTCCCACCCCTGGCCTTCAAGAGACCTACAGACCGTGCAAGTCCCAGGCTCAGAGAGATCCCTTTCCCTCTGCCTGAAAACAAACAGAGGAAATCAGCCCTCCTCAAAAACATACTTATTTACAGCTGTAGTGTTTGTTGTTGCTGTTGGAATTCTTTGAATCTGACAATAACACGGAGGACACATTTAGGAAGGTGCGGATGTGACATGCTGCGACCTTAACAGGAGATTTGATCCACGTCAACAACTCTGTTCACGAGTGTCCTTTTTTTCCAGCAACTCCCCTCTGCAGTCCTGGTACAGTTTCTTCCCGGCAGTCCTGCCCACATCATGTCAGCACTTGCTCCCTTGCACACCTGTTCAGTATGGTAATCTTGTGCCTGAATGCTGCGTTTTTGCCTTTGTAAAGGTGGGGAGTTGTGAGTCACCTGTATCCAAGGCTCAAACAGCCGAACAAAGACTTAGACTGGTAGTCACAGCAGAAAGGACAAACTAATTGTCCAACGGATAGATCTGTGCTCTTTAAAGAACTTACTGGAACAGGCAGTGGGCTGCCACCTGTCCAATTGTGTATTCTTCCCATTAGTGTTTCCACATGGTGCTTGAAAGGAATCAGCAATTTGTCTATGAAAATGACAACCCACATTTCCATATGCGTTATGAGCTGTTGACAGCTTGCTGTGTTCTTGAGGTACAAACGTTGGTGGGAAGGACTGAACCTCATGAGTGGTAATGGCAAGGATAGACGATGGAACTGAGGGGCGTTGAGGATGTCACAAAGATGATTTGAAACAGTCAACAAGAAGTCAAAATGTATTCATTTGACTTTATATTCAGAGTTTTATGTCCATGTGCAATCACTTGATGACTTCTAGGACATCTTGTATATGTCAGCTTGTCCTATTTGTTAACCAGTCTTTTATACAGAAACCAAATTTTCTAATCTAGCCTAATTGTAAATCAAATTTTTTACTTTTATTTCACAATACACACTAGGGCTGTGCGATATGTGCAAAAGAAACCTATAACAATTTTCTTGAACAATATTGCAATTTCGATTTTAATCACAATTTTGTCACAGACTGGCTGAATCTGTGTTAACAGTGTAAATCTGTTCACCGTTCAGACAGAATGCCCGAGCATACTGCCCGAGAAGCGTTTCAAAGATGGCCACCGAGTGAAATGACTTGCCTTAAAGGGACTTTTGCAATGCGCTCCCACTTTCCACGCACTTTTAGACGCAATGTATGACTGAGTTACAAATACCCGGTTCTGCCATACATCAGCCTTTCTGTATCCAGCTTAATAACCCACCACAGATGTTGACTTTTTTGACACCAAGTCCTCCTGTGTTGAGCTCATCATCCCTGTATACGCAAGTAATTCTCCTGTTCTTGCGCAACATCATTATGTTTAGGCACGCTGCAATATGATTGGTTCAAATGCCATACTGCAGGAAAATCATGCTGTAAGGCAATTTAGAAATCGCGCATGTGCAAAATGTGATGTCGATACTATTTTAATTAGCCGCAAAGCCCTAATACACACATGTGGGTTGATCACTTTTGACTTGCAATGCTTGAAAGCTTTTAGAGTTATGGAGGCCATGCTTAAACGGGAACGGGAAGTTCTGCGATGAAGCAGAATATGAAGCGGGATTATGAAGTCAAATGGTGTCTGATTTTAGTCAAACTGTTCAAATAAGTGATTTGCTAAAGTGAATCAAACTTTCTTGTCTGTCAGTGCAGCCCATCTGGCTCTCTGTGCAGGACAGTCTTCTCCACCCCTCGGCATAATTGCCTTGTTTTTCTTTGACACAGATGTTTCTTCAAGGGCACACAGTGGTTTTGTAGTCAATTTGGATCAGTCCTCTCTCTCTAATTACTGCACCAAGAGTTGCTGTCAGCAACCAATCTGTGATCAGCTCCTGCGTATGTGCGCGAGACGCTGCCTGTTTGTTATGAGATGAAGGTGTCCAAAGCAGCACTATTGTCAGCTTTTTTTCTGAAATGTAAGACCATTAAAGCATTCCTTGCCTGTTCTTGCATGCACTTGTTACCGTCACCTCTGTGTATGCATGCGTGTGTCTGGAGTTTATGGACTTTCCATTTGTAATGCAATTTCCATTTGCGGGGTTGTTTGTCTTCACGCTGCCTGAATCTGTGTTTGCTAACCTGCTCATGGCATGGGTAATCTAGCTGCGGTGATAAGAAAATGGATTTTGATTTTGTTCAGGAAAAAAATTGTTCAAAGGGATTGTAAAAAAGCAGTTGAGTTCATTTCTGAAATAATGACAAATTTTGCTTTGTCTTGTAACTATTTTGCATTGGCTGGAACTTTTAATTGTTGCTTATTACCGTAGTTACCATACAAATCCTGTAGTTACTGTACAAATGTCCAGATTGAATATAACAGGGCCATAGCCAGGGAAGGTTTGGGTGGTTCGGCAAACACACTTCTCACTGACAAAGATCCAGAATTTGTCCCATTTGTCCCATTCATGAGCTCATTTGACCCATTTTGACTGCTATATGCCATCGTAAATAGTAAAAATAACCCATCGAAAAAGGCTTTAAGACCAAGCGGAATCCTGGTGTGACTTCAGCTAATCAGTTTTGGCCAATTCAAACAATTATTTTTCTAGATTGCAACATCCAGCTAATCAAGGAAACATCTGACATAAGTGGTCATCTTTCGCTACTGTATTGATTTTAAATAGAGAAAACATTTGACAAGTAACATTTATTCTACAAATCTTGGACCTTATTCTTGAAAGAAAACATGACCAATAAAAAAGTATGTAGCACCAAAAGAGGCCAATAATTAAATTTGAATACTATTTTGGCTTCTTATTCTTATACTTCTTATTATGTTTACATATTTTTTTTATTCAAATTGCCAAATTCTGACTGAGGTAAGTTGAATGTGCTGGCCAGTTTGTCATTTGCCTAATAAATTACAATAGTCTACAGTTTTTAATTGAAGACTTTTTTAATGTGGTATGATGTAATAAATTTGTTTTGTAAAAACAAACATTTCTTAATTCTAAATATTTAAGAAAATATTTTTGGTACATCAAAAAGTGTGATTATGATGACCATGCGATAAGCTAATCCAGCTAAAAATAGTGCTTAAAATGTCACCTAAATTCAGTATTTAAATCTCAGAATTAAATAGAAAATGAGGCAAATGACTGCAAAAAGGTCTAAAAAGAACCACCCCTTTTACCAGGCTGGCTACGGGCCTGTATAAGACATATTAATTACTAGTTGACATGGTAGAATAGAATACTGGTACCTGATTAACATACTAGCTTAGCTTTTTACTTAAAATTTTGCTAGCTAACTATTCATTATATGAGTGGAATATTTACACTGGGCATAAGCTTGCATGCAAGCCTGTAATCATGTTGATAATCAGACTCTACAAATGGCTACCGCTGAGGGTCTTTAATGGATTAAATTGTTTATGATGCTGAAAGAACTTTTAGAATAGATACATTTAAAATACTATACTATAAAGTAGATTTTGAAACAGTATTTAAAGGAAGCATTTACACAAGTTGTCTATATTAGAGCATTAAAAATCCTTTTACTTCAGCTAAATGTATAACTTGTACCTTGTTGTTTTAGTATGCAAATTAACAATCTTGTCTTTCTACCCTTTATCTAATTTTCCAAATTTATTTTACCCTCTTGAAAATAGCTTTAGATGCTGAAATACTGAATGAATTAAAATACAAACATCATCTGAGTTTGAGAACTGAGTATGTTCTTGTATGGTTTAAACAGAGCCCCTGCTGGTGACAGTAGGTATGATTAGTGTGTGTTTGTAATCTGTGTGTGTGCTTGAGCATGTGCGTGTGTGTGTGTGTCTGCTCTTTGTCTCCGGAGACGTTTTGCAATGTCTGGTTGGTTGACGGTGGGAATAGGAGGGGGTCTGCAGGGAGGAGGCAACCAACGGCCATCTCCAGGTTCGTGTGAGGCAAAGTGTTGTGGAGAAATGTCACAGAAATGTCAAGTGTACAAGCACAAAAACAAGACTCCTCAGTGAGGGGGAGCAAACTGTCAGCCCTCCCTAATCTCCTCCCTCCTGCCCACCAACCTCTCCTCATCCCACTTATTTTGTCTGTTGTTTTTTCTGCTTTACGGCCCCCTCTCAACAGTTTTACTGCCATTTCCTCCCCTCCGTCTCTCTTCCGGGACTGTTATCATAGGCTTTTAACAGCTCAAGCCGTTAGATAGCTCTTCTCACTGTTTACACTCCTGGCCCCTCCACCCGCCCGCCTGTTACTCTAGTGACCCATCTAGTTGTTTGCTTGCTTGTAGCCTTGCATGTTTGTGTGTTTTATATGTGAAGGTATCATGACTGCTTCTACACTGTGATTTGGTCTGAATGAGCTCCTTCAGCCTGGGACAGACCAAGCCAATGCCAAAGAAACAGCAGCACCAAAAACTGACTGTGTTAACACCTTGTGTTTGCAGCATCTAGTCCTGTCTTAGCTAAAAAGTCATGCTTAAACACTCCAAACAAACAGCCGACTTAAACAAGAATGTGCATTTTGTTTCTGTTTGAGAGGATGTACCTCTCCATACCTGCAGGTGGCTGTATCTGAATTGCCATTTCACAAAGGAAAACTGGAACTAGTGCTGCACACATACATACTTTAAACAAAGCAGCATTTACGTACCATTTTCATGGTACTTTGTAGATCTTCAGAGATATTCACTCAAGCAAATACACTACCTGACAAAAGTCTTGACTTTTAATTGATCATTTGGAAAAGTAGCAGAAGGTAGATTTTTCAGATGAATCATCTGTTGAACTGCATCCCAATCATCACAAATACTGCAGAAGACCTATTGGAACCCGCATGGACCCAAGACTGTCAAAGAAATCAGTCAAGTTTGATGAAGGAAAAATCATGGTTTGGGGTTACATTTAGTATGGGGGTGTGCAAGAGAGTGGATGGCAACATCAACAGCCTGAGGTATGAAGACATTTGTGCTGCCCATTACATTACAAACTACAGGAGAGGGCAAGTTCTTTAGCAGGATAGCACTCCTCATTCTTCAGCCTCCACACCAAAGTTCCTGAAAGCAAAGCAGGTCAAGATGCTCTGGGTTTGGCCAGCCCAGTCATCAGAAATGAACATTATTGAGCATGTCTGGAGTAAGATGGAGGAGGCGTTGAAGATAAGTCCAAAGAGTCTTGATGAACTCTGGGTGTCCTGCAAAAACACTTTCTTTGCTTTTCCAGATGACTTTATTAAGTTCTTTGAGTCATTGCAGAGATGTATGGATGCAGTCGTCCAAGCTCATGGGAATCATACACAATAATAATTCTTTTTCCTCTGCACCATGACTTTATATTCTATACTGTATATTATTTCTGTTAAGTGATAAGATTTTTGTCCAAGCTAAGTCAGACTTTACTGTCTGAAATAATAAAAAATCAAGGCATATTGATCATATTTTATTTTGGTAAAATAAGCGTAATGTAGAGATCTTTGCCTTTCATATAAGCCACTTCTGATACCAAATGATCAACTAGAAGTCGTTATTATTTGTTGTTCCTAAAACTTGAATAAACGGCAAGACTTTTTGTCAGGAAGTGTATGTCTGATAATCTGGTGTGACTAGTATCATTTGCAAATTTATGAGAAATGCGAATAAATGGCTTCTTTACATTCCCTCTTGACTTGTGTCGATTGCTTGGTTCATGACTTCAGTTTTTGTCCTCATGCTCTGATACATACCAGAACAGCCAATCAGAAATCCCCCTCACAATTTGCCCAAAGCCGGTTCTACTTTATTAATAAGGCAATCCCACTGTTTTCCAACTAGGCTTATTGCAATAATCAATATGCCGATTTATCGCATGATACTAATTTGATCTGATTGTGCAGCCTCTGTAATCTAATCTCTTTTGGAGGCATCATTAAGTTTAGGGAACTTCTTTAGAAACAATGCTTACTGACAGCCATTGTGTTCACATGCTTAACAGAATTGACTGTGATTGGCCGTGAAAGTCATCCCAGTATCGTGACAACACTAAACTAAAGTAATAAAAAAAAAAAACTACTGACAATTTGGACAAGTTATTTTTTAACAACGATGTTTACCATCCTACATCACAGGTGTCAAAGATTATAATAATTTATTATTTACTTCTTCTTCTTTTACATGTAATTACAATTACAGAATCTAAATAACATTTAGGAATTAAATGTTTCTGTCCTTTGAAACTATTTGCATTAATATGCTGTTATATCGTTATATAATCACTGGTATAAAATGGTCCTATAATGACAATAACCTCAATACATTCTCTCACAAAATTTCACACAATTACGTTTTTTTTTTTTATAGTGACAGAGCTATGTTCAATAGCCAGCAGTCGACTCTGTGTGTCCCAGCACTCAGGTCAGTCTGATCCAGACAAACTCGTCTTCCCTCCAGAAAAACATGCTTGCATACCCCAGACTGGAGAGGGGAGGGTGAGAGGATTGTTGGATAAACAGGGTGTGAGCGTGGGTTTGAGCCCCCCTGGGCTTCACAGGCTGCTATACGACCCTAAACAACGACACAAGCTCTTGTTGTCCTAAAGTCTAGCTGATTTGTCTGATGAAACCTTTTTGTCTCACATACCTAGGATTGCTCGCATTCCTCAGCTGTGCAACATAATGCATAGATTGCAGCTTTCCTGTGTAAAGCACAGATCAGCTTCAGATAGTGCTGTCTAATGATGGCTAAAATCACCACCTCATGAGGGCTGCTGATTTTCTCTTATTTAGTCCTGAAGTCCCAGTCTATCTCCCAGTTATTCTCCCTTTTTGACTGCCTACCTGCTCTCTCTATCTTTTTTTGTCATTTTAGTCTATCTATCTGTCTACATAAAAAAACAATGTCAAAGTCTGTCTATCTATCTATCTGTCTGTCTGTCTGTCTGTCTGTCTGTCTGTCTGTCTGTCTGTCTGTCTGTTGATAAAAAAAAACCTTTAGTGTTTGGCATGTGCCTCGAATGAAGTAGTTTGGCTCTGAGGCTGAGACATTCATAGTTTTGCAGAGGTTTGTCAATTTTGAAATCCTAAAAGAGTACTGTGCTCACTTGACTTCTGTAATGAGAGAAACAGACACACGGTGCTATATGGAGATCAGGATGTGTTGGCGCTGTTGAAATAGACTTCAGCAGCCAGAGTTGATGCATTTCAGGATGATAAAAGAGAAGTACAAGACACAACCTGGGGGTGTTGAGGAGGGCTGTCCGTTTTTGTTAGAAGGATGTTGTGTCCTGTGTCAAATCCCTAGAGATTGTGTGTAATCACTGGCCTTGCCCAGGCATGTGTGGGAGGTTTTACATGTCTAATGCTTTTCTAAAGCTCTTTGTGATGAAGATATGGGAAAAACAGGTTGCATTTTTCTATCTCCTAAGGCAAACTTTTTTTTTATTATTAATTTTTTCTTCCAAGTAAACAAAATTCATTGGTGAGCTGTCCTTCTCTGGTCACAAACATGCTGTACTTCTGTCTTTCAAAAAAATCCCTCTCAGTAATCTGATCAAATCCTTTTTCAGATGCTGCTGTGAATATACTGGGCTCTCCTCACTAAAGACAACTGCATTCATTTTTTTATCAATCATTTGCTTTGGGGTTTAATAGCATTTATACATTTTGATAAGTGAGGTGATGCTTCTTCAGTGCTTACTTTAGTGAAGAAAATGTGAAACTTTAAATTAAAGGCTTGGATACCGTACACCACTCAAAATCTGAACACCGTTTAAAGCACTAGATATCATATCTTTGTGACTGTAAATGGTTACAGAGAACAGAACACTAAATCTCTGATAACAAAGTCAAAACTAGTCTCACGTTGTGAAGAGAAGTTCTAAAACTGCTTGTGATGTTTGATCTCCTTTGAATGGAGGAAATGGTTGTCAGAAAAAAATCTTGCATTTGTGACTTTCGCTCAAATTTATCAAATAAAATCTGCAAATTGGGCTCAGACCAGGTGTGTTATACCTAAATAATTTAATCCGCAAAATTATTTAACCAGTTAGTAGGGCTGCACGATTAATCGAAAAAAGACCGTAATCTCGATTCGACCCTACACACGATTTTAGTTCAGCTTTTTTACTATTCAGCCAATTATATTTTCAAGGTCAGGACAGGAGAGAATCATAAAGGCGGTCGCACAAGTCTTCACAGCAATGTGGACTCTTCCAAATGGCGTTAGGAGAGTTTTATACTGTATTTATAAGGTATAATTCACCCGCACGCGCACTTGCCCGCCAATGATGCCTACTTTAGTGACAGAACCTGCATAGGCTGTAAATAACAGGTAATAATAGTGGTAGTGGACTTTAGGAGAAACCCCCCTGCACTCCCCCCACTCACCATCATGAACAGCACTGTGGCGGCAGTAGAGTCATTCAGGTTCCTGGGCACCACCATCTCTCAGGATCTGAAGTGGGACATTCACATAGACTCCATTGTAAAGAAAGCCCAGCAGAGACTGTACTTCCTTCGTCAACTGAGGAAGTTCAACCTGCCACAGGAGCTGCTCGTACAGTTCTACTCAGCTGTCATCCAATCCATCCTCTGCACTTCAATCACCGTCTGGTTCAGCTCAGCTGCCAAAACTGACCTCCATAGACTACAGTGAATAGTCCGGACTGCTGAACGAATCACTGGCACTACCCTTCCTACACTTCAAGAACTGTACTCTTCCAGAGTGAGAAAAAGGGCTCACAAAATCACTCTGGACGCCTCACACCCAGCACATTACCTGTTCGAACTGTTACCGTCTGGTCGGCGCTACAAAGCACCAAGCACAAAAACAGCCAGACACAGGAAAAGTTTCTTTTCTCAGGCCATCTACCTCATATACAGTTAAATATTCCCCTACTGGGCAATAAACGTGCAATACTTTCTCATACGCACTTGTACACAGCACCTTATAAAAATATACAATGCAATACTTTCTCCATTCCCATTGGTACACAGCACCCTATAACCTGTATATTTACAACATATCTGTACATACAATTCAACATCCAGTTTTTTTTTTGTTTTTTTTTACTTACTGCATCTCTGTTTAATGTTTAATGTTTATCACCCTTTTTTCCCTCATATTTAATTTTATGTTGTCACTTGTCACTTTATGTACACTGGAAGCTTCTGTTGCCAAAACAAATTCCTTGTGTGTGTGTGAAGCACACTTGACAATAAAACTAATTCTGATTCTGATAAAGTTGTAAATAACGTTTAGTTTGTTACACAGAGTGATTATTTGAGAACCTGTGGGAATTTATCGCATTTTAAATTTATGATTACGAAATGCATTTGATATGTTTTTTTTTTTTTTTATAGTGAACACAAAGTGTTGTGCATGAAAATAAATGTTTACTGTGTGGTCTTATAATGTTGTCAATGACAAATAACAAGCATGTCTTAAACACAATAGTTCAACTTTATAATTATGAATAGTTGTATTCTGATGTCATCACTTTACTGTGAATTAACAACCAGGACATATTTAAAGTCTGTTGAAGTCCACCATTCCAAGTCTATACAAAATTGATCATTTTAACCAACAGTAGACCTACACATAGGCCTAATAATATTGTTGTTTTACTGAACGTTTGAGAAATAACAATAATAATAGCCTACTTATATTAAGCTTCATGAGAAAATCATGATCTTAATTTTAAGCAAAAAAAAATCGTGATTCTCATTTTAGCCAGAACCGTGCACCCCTACCAGTTAGCCAAGGAGTAATCAGCTTAGCTTTTCACATCCAGATTAGAGCGATCAACCTTTTTGTAACTTTATAAAAGTTATGTCCAGTCATGGCTGGGCGATAAACAATATTATATTGAATCACAATAAATTTAATGTCAGACAATAGCTACATTTCCATCCATTACATTAAAATTTATTTATTTTGGATATGCACATAAAAAATTGGTTGGTGGAAACGGTAAAATGTGCATCAATTTTGAAAATGCACAAAAAAAATATAAGCTTTTTATTTGATAAGAAAAGATATGCATAAACTATGATCGAAACATTTTACCAAACAAATTTCAGTATGTGCATTAAAAAAAGGTTTTCTTTCAAATTATGCTTTATTCGCTTGTCTTTTATGCAATATTTCTGTTTTGTGCATAAAGTTAATTTGCATGTTTGGATGGAAACAGCTATTGATAAGAACTTTTTTACTCTATGTTGATCTAAAAGCCAATCGCACAGCAGAAATGTGAAACAATGGGAATCTAAAAGTTTGTTGATTAGAGATCTACCAAATTTTTGGCCACCAAAAATCTTTCATCCGATAATGTTATGCCATTTAAAGGACCCTCTAATTTTTGTGGTTTAGTAATTGTTGGGGTACTCTTTTGGGGTAATCTGAAAGCATTAACAACTCGAAAGTTTGAAATTTATATTGTTATCGTTCAATATGGAAAATAATATCGCCCAGCCCTATGTCTAGTCCTGAAGGAAAACCAAATTATTACTAACATTTAAGACTAGCCTAAGTGGTTGATAAAACCAGATGTCCGTGATTGGTTAAATGTGCTTGAAAAGAAAAACCTAATATCATAGTAAAAAAAAAAGTAATGCTTCGACAAATAACCAAATTATTTTTATATTAAAGCATGAAAACATGAATAGCTTGTAATTGAACCCATGTCCTTGCATGTTATTAATTTGAGTGATTGTATAGCTCTAAAAGACATTTTCAGTTATATGAATACCAATGTGAGAATGAAACGACCAGGGCATTTGTTTCTATGGCAGCTGCCATGTGATTAAAGCAGCTGTGGAGCAACAAACCAGCCTTCTATAAATTCATGACTTTCCACATATTTAATGCCTCATATACATAGTCGTGCTTCTGAATTTATAGCCTATTAAACATGTAGAAAAATGGTGTGACTAGCTCCAGGCTTTGTGTGTTTTGTACAATGTAGAAGACAATCTTGGGATGTATTTTTAGTAAGTCGAGGTTGTGCTCTGTTTTGTCGTCTGCGTAATCTACACAGACATGCGCTCACACTCTTCATGTAGACCTATATCTCTACCTCACACGTTTTCCTGTGCATTATTATTTTTGGTGTGTGTGTCTTGTCTGGTGGCTTTGTGTGTGGACGCTGGTGAATGTAGGCATATGTTTTGTGTGTCTGTGTGTGGATCTGGCTGCTGCCTTCTGGCTAGCGCTGAACAGAAGTTGTGATTCCTCCGCCGCTCTCCACACTCATTCATAAAAAGCAGCACGAATACTACGCTTTCCTTTTTGGAGCGCTCAGGGGCTCTGGCATGTCCACAACATGTCAGATTCTTCTCAGTCCAGGTTACGTCGCAGGAATGACGAATGCTCTCTCTCCACCGCTGTGGGTGTCCTCTTTGCTAGTTGGCAGAGCTGGCATAATGTGGCACCATCGGTCTAACTACACACGTTATTTTATGGAAATGGAGGCTGTTCAGTAAAGCGAGGGTTTTTGGGATTTTTGATGTCAACGACCGCTAGAAATGATAATTGCCTTTCTGAAATTAAGACTAATAAATAATATATATTGAACTATACAGTAGGATTAAAAATTATTAGCCCCTCTGTGATATTTCGCAAATGATGTTTAACAGAGCAAGGAATTTTTTTGCAGTATTTTCTTTTCTTCTGGAGAAAGTCTTAATTTGTTTTATTTTGGCTAGAATGTAAGCATTTTTTCTTAATATTGTTTTAAGGTCAATATTATTAGCCCCCTTAAGCAATTTTTTTTCAGTTGTCTACAGAACAAACTATCGTTGTACAATGACTTGCCTAATTACCCTAACTTTAACCTAATTAAGCCTTTAAATTGCACTTTAATCTGAATACTGGTATCTTGAAAAATATAAAGTAAAATATTATTTACTGTCATCATGCCAAAGAAAAAAATTACTAAATCAGTTATTAAAACTACAATGATTAGAAATGTGTTGAAAAATCTTCTCTCCGTTAAACAGAAACTGGGGAAAAATATATAGGGGGTCTAATAATTCAGGAGGGCTAATAATTCTGACTTCAACTGTATATAGGCTAATTTGGTCTATTTGAAGATAATTTTTTTTATTTACAAATAGGTATGTTGGAAATCTGTGTAATAGCACATTATTGTCTAAGTAGATTTTAAAGAAGCATTTAAATCGACAGCACTTATTTGAAAAAAAGCTCTTCATCAGTTTTATGTACGCTTGTTTCTGCCACAAAATAAAAGTTTCTTAAAAAAAAAAGTAAAAGCTAATTTTTCCCTTTTGAGTTTATAGTTTAAAATTCTGAATCGTTCTTGCAAAGTTAAGATAAAGAGCTAAGTATTTTGGGAGAGAAACTTCAAATTTTAAGAGATCAACTCTTTTTTTTATTTTTTTCTGGCTATTTTGGCTTTTACTTTTCCACATTATTTCCACACCTTTTCCTCTTCTGAGTTTGCTACTTACCATTCTGTTATTTCTAGCATTTTTAGCAAATTATAAAGGGAGAATTATGATAACTTAGATGTGCTAGAACTCAAAAGTTAAAATTACAGATTTTGATTGTTTCATTTCTGAATTCTGAATTTTAAATCTCACATCTAAAACACAGGTGTCAAACTCAGTTCCTGGAGAGCCACAGCTCTGCACAGTTTAGTTCCAACCCTTATTAAACGCACCTGATTAAACTAATCCACTTGTTAAGTGTAGACGTATGGAATACTGTTTCCAGGTCCAAGCCGCTACTCATTTGAATTGAGCAAATATTAGTTTATGACCTTTTTAGTCATATCTCACAATAAAGAGAATTTTATATAAAATCATGGTGTACACAACAGTCTCTGGACTTGCTGCATCACAGACACCAATATTTTAACAATTTATAAAAAAATATTTATAGATATATTATCGCGATAGTGATTTTTGAAAGTATTACATCACTTTATAAACGTTTAATAGATTAGATTAGTTAAGATTCAACTTTATTGTCATCACACATGTACAAGTACAAGGAAACCATTATTACCATTTGTTGAGTCTCCCCATACAGTTTGATTCAGCTCTTGGACTCGGAAGCTGTTTCGTGTGACATCACACTTAACAAGCAGATAGAGTGCTTTAGTCTTGTTTAATACCTACAGATAGGCATGTTGAAGCAAGGCTGGAACTAAACTCTAGGAATTGAGTTTGACACATTGATCTAAGACTTCATATTTTATATTGTGCAGTAACATATTACAATCTTAGTCTTTATATAATTATACAATTTTAAGTCTTCTTGCAGTTTGAGTTTCAAACTTGGAAATACAAAAATTAAACTCACAATTTTAAAAAAGAAATTGATTGGTTAGAGAAAGGGTTGCAAATCTCTTTTTACTTTGCACTGTGGTGAAAACTTCTATTCATTTGCATTGTGATGAAAACTCTGGTAGAAAGTTTCCATTCAATGATGTGTGTGCTTAAAAAAATAAATGAAATAGTTCTATCCCAGTAGCAATACTTATTTAAAATGTTTATTAAAACAAAAATTAATTAAGTATTACTTCCTCATAATAATATTAGCTTATTTAAAAATACATATTCAATCTTTTAAAAAAAATATATATCATATAATATATATTATTTAACAATATATATTTATAGTATATTATTTATATAAAATGAGTCATGGATTTAGCCAATTTGAGCCACATTGGCCACCCAAAAGCACTCTTCTTGTCTGATGGCACCTGCTGTCTTTAAAACGCAAGTGTCCTGTCAGTTGCTTCAGTGATGAATTGCATCTTTAATGGATGTGGTGTGACCTTCTGCTGTCAGAAAGAGGAGTTAGAGAGATTTGATTCCTGATTTCAAGGACCGGGAGGTGGTTCTGGAGACTCGTGCAGATCGAGAGGGCAGAGCAGCTGACAGGAAGGAGTTAAGACCAGGGGTGAAGTTACTCACGTATCTTTCTTAAGTATGGTGCCACCTGTCTTTCGCATTAGTTCCAGTGTCCCCGACTGCCTCCAGCACTGCCACTTTTCCGTTAGACGCTTTTAGAGTTTTAAAATGCAAAAATTATACCATTCAACCATCTCTGAGAATAATGTTTTTATTATTCATTCATACTTTTTTTTCTCGGCTTAGTTCCTTAATTAATCAGCGGTCCCCACAGCTGAACAAACCACCAACTTATCCAGCATATGTTTTACGCAGCGGATGCTCCTCCAGCTGCAACCTAGCACTGGGAAACACCCATACACTCTCATTCACACACATACACTACAGACAATTTAGCTTACCCAATTCACCTATAACGCATGTCTTTGGACTTGTGGAGGAAACCGGAGCACCTGGAGAAAACCCATGCAGAAATACCAAATGTGTCCCAGTCGAGGATTGAACCAGCGACCTTCTTGCTGTGTGGCGACAGCGCTACCCACTGAGCCACTGCGCTGACCAGTTTTTTTAATTTTTATTTACTTTTTTTAAAGAAATTAATATGATAATTCAGAATGATGCAATAAAATGATAATGAACTTTAATTGTCATAGAAGAAAAATGCATTATTTCCAAAAAAAGATGTAGTTGTACAACTGTTAAAAAAATAAAGAAAACCTATAATAATAATAATCAAATTTCCTGAGCAGTTTAACATATCAGAATGCTTTTTACAGGTTCATGTGAAACTGGAGTAATGAGTGCTAAAATATTAGCTAACACAGGAACAAACATAAAAAAAACTAAATAAATTAAACTCTAACTATTTAATAGCTCAAGTGAGCATTAAGCTATTACATAGTGAGAGCTTGGATTGACAGTGTAAGGTCCACCCAGTTGGCCAAATGACGGTGTCCACTGGTGGATGAAGGTTCACTGCGTGTTCGGCCTTTCCAGTGCGCAATGTTGTTTCAGTTTAACTTATATCTGACTCCAATTTTAATATGAGGTGGTTTAATATATTTATCTTTGGTTTTTATCTGACTCCATTCATGAAGATTATATCAATAAATAATTTAGATGAATGTTAGAACCTTTTGTCTTTACTCGTAACTATTACATTTGTTCATTCGGATGCTCATGTCGCTCAGAGGAATCGCCTCAGCCAATGGTGTCCCTCACAGTCACACTCTCATCAGTCTTGAATATTAAACAGAGATAATTGAGTCAGATATAAACTATAAACTGAAACGACATTGTGCACTGGAAAGGCCGAACACGCAGTGAACCTTCATCCACCAGTGGACACCTTCATTGGACCAACTGGGTGGACCTTACAATAGCATTTCTTTTTTTGGTCTATCTATCTATTTATGTGTATATATGGAGGTGTGTATGTAACTTCTTGGGGGTGGGGGTGTAGATTTATTTATACACGTCTGCTTGTATGTTTGTATTGTTTTTCTATGTATGTAATGACTGCAGCTGAGGGCAAGAGCCCAAGACAAATTTAACTAAACTTTTTTTTTTTTTTTATTTAACCCTAACTGGAACAATAAAGTTTTACCTTACCCTAGCTTACCTTACCTTATTTTAAAATGCAAAAGTAGAAAATAGTTCTTTCAATTTGCAGTGTATCACTTTGCAGAATATTTTTGAGAAATGTTTGCAGACTTAGTAAAACTTTGTGTCTTAAACATAAAAAATATAATCGACCCCACACATTTGCACAGTAGTGTATAAATGAATGTATTTACTTGTATTTACACAGATTAAATCCAGTACATTTAGGATTTTTGCACATTTGTAAAAAAAACTAAAACTAGTGAAGTCAAAAATATGAAATATTAAAAACTTTTGAAAACCTGATGAAGAATTGCATTACTAAGTGTCCAATTCTGCAGGCTATTGAAGTAGAAGCTCCTATTTCATGCGGCGCCCACAAAAAAGGAATGGGTTTTACAAGTCCTCATTCCTTCTCTCTGAATGAAGTGGGTAAGAGCTTCTTAAAAATGTTTTTTATTGGTTAGAATAACTCAGTGGCACATCCTAAAAGCTAAAAATTCACACGTTAGAGTGTGTTTGCAAGAGTATCAATGTATGTCAAGCTAAAGTCAAGCTATATGTCGGTTTAAGCGTTTCATGTTTAACGCTTGCTTCTTTTTTTTTTTTTTTTTTTTTTTTTTGAGAAAAGCCACATGGCCAATTCATAGTATGTGCATGTGGTGTGCCTGATCATAAATAATATAGTTGAGCTCATTATTGTGTAAGAGCGTGCTGGAAGTGTAAGGGAGTTCAGTGTCTCCGCAGGCAAGTACGTGCTGTGAAGATGAAAGGCAGCCATAAAATTACAAAGGAAATCATATGGAGTTACTCAGCTCATTGAAATATCTCTGATAAGCTTAATCCTTCTTTAACCCTTTCATGAGTCATTGACGATAATTTGATTGCCTCGCCTCAATATTTTTGCATCTTTGTCATTCAGTGTGGATGAGCAAGACAGTCGTGGTAGGTGTAACTATTTTATGAAATGTAAAATCAAACAAATTTCCAAAAAAGCGCAATGAAGTGTCAGATGCGTGGTGTTCATAAGGAGGAGGTCTAGGTAATGCTAGGTAATGATTTTCACAGTAGTCATGTCACAGATGTTTTCACACTGCATGACTATCTGAGTTGGCCTTCTGTCGGTGCTGTGTTTACACTGTAGGATGGATCGGCGACAGGAGAGTTCACACTGCATGACCTTAAAATATGAAGAATCACAGACAACTTTGTCTGAACTACATCTCACAACCAAACTAAAGCGAGAAGTGACATGGAAACAACGCAAGGTCACGTAATATATCTTTCGTTATTAACTAAATAATGTAAACAGAAGGCTTTAGCTTTAGAAACTTGTCACTCACCTGATTTTTGAAGAGAATTAACAATCTCTTCTCAACTTTTTTTTTTTCGATCAGATGACACGTCAAACAGACATAGTGCTCCTGCCAAATTTACACTAGTTTTTCCTCTATTTCTTGGGTCTAAATAAACTGAAAATGAGCGCTTTTAACTTCTCCCCCAGCCTCTCTCTGACCTGCAGCTACCCGTACAAGTGGATGCTGCTCTCCCATTGGCTGTAGGTGATCGCTGATGTTATTTTCAATCAGAACACATTCACACGGCATGATTTGAATTGCAGACAGCTCCAGATATTTAGCACGGCAAATATCTCACCGGCGTCAACGACTCATCAGAGTTTCTCTCATATCGCGTCCTTGATAGTTCATACTGTGTGATTGTCACTCAGGTGAACAAGCACCGATTTGCCTGTGATTTCAGGAATTTGTCGGCGATTTCTCAAAACCTGTCGGCGAGTCAAAATCAGGGCTAAAATCATGCAGTCTGAACTCGGCATTAGAAGTCTGGTGGATGCACGTGCTGGACTGGAATGGGAGCACAGTAGCTACTTTCCATCCAACTATTTTTATGCGCATTTTGAATATGCTCATAAAAAAACGGTTGATGGAAACGCCAAGATGTGCAGACATTTTGCAAATGCGCATGAAAAATATATGCGCATAACTGAGTAGGATAAACGTTTTATTTGATAAGAAAAGATGTGCATGAACTATGATGGAAACACTTTTACCAAACAAATTCCAGTATGTGCATTAAAAAAAGTCATGTGATTTTGTTATAAGAGATCATGTGATAATAAAAATGTGTGCAAATGAACAAACCAGCAGTTTGAGCACAATGAAAACATCTGAAATTTTGTTTTGATCATTCTAAAAAGCCTTAACCCTCTCAGTATTAGTGTTATTATATTATTAATGACCTCCAGAATCAAGAGCGTCTGTGCTCCCCGCCTCACGCCTTCAAACGCCACCACGTGTGTACTGTGTGTCAGGATTGCCTTCTGAGGCGCAAGTCATTTATTAAATGAAGAAACACAGCTTCTCTTATTGCCGCAATTTCTATTTTTACTGTTGATATTTGGTGCCAGATAATCAGGAAGTGACAATTTTGTTCGATTTGACGCTGCTTTATTTGCATGTCTTTTATACGATAATCCAATTTTGCACATAAAGTTAATTTGCATTTTTGGATGGAAACATAGCTAGTGGTTCATGTTGCCTAGGCCATGGTGTATGAAGGGAATAGTGACATTATCTTCCGTGCTTCTCCAATCTATATCAAGTAGGTATCGCTGCAGCCCAGAGACCTCCAAATTTGAGGAATTACACCTCAAGAAGGTTGGGTGACCTCCAAGTAGGAAGGACTTTTAGGACGGACGAAAGTTTGGGAGGCAGTGTGTCAATACGATTGACACAACATGAGGTCGAATAAATTTTTTAAAGTGCGAAAATTACTGCCGAAGATTTCGTATTCAGTGTGCAGTAACCTTTAACCATGAAAAGAAATTCTGACACAGACAGAAGCCTTGGTTCAATACATACTCTCTCTACTTTGTGTGTTTCTCGTGCTCTTCTATCATCTGTAGCCTGTCTGTTGTTGTCAGCATCCTGCTGAATGGGCACAGGTGGTAGTGTGTGTATGGCACAGTTCCCCCTTTGCCAGATGGGGACTTCCTTGGCTGGTCTCTGCTACTCATAGGAATCACCAGCTGGCACGTGACTGCTTTCGTTTGCCAAGGGAAAGTTCCTGTCCATCATTGGTCTGGTGGATGTGGATTTACCTGGTTACCTCCAGGTTTTGCTCATTTTAGAAGGCTGGCTCATCAGACGTTAACAGAGCAGAGACATTTGTTACCTTTAGCCATATTTTTAGTTTTTGAGGGAAGTGACTCTGAGGGCATGCCAGATGTTAGATGCTTCATTAGAGAGTGATAATCCATTCTCATGTGTCCTTAAATATCCTAAACTTTGCTATGAGAGTGTGTCTATGTGTGTGGTGTTGACGGCCAGCCAGCGCTCTGTCTAGGACGAGATGTCTTCGTTTCCCACGGGAGAGAGTGCCGAACGCGGGACAACCCCACCATGCGACATAAAGGTCAGGAGAATAACAGCTGTGCTCCTGTGTCAGCGCACACACTTTCTCTGAGAGCCGTCTGCTTGGCCATTTACTGTGTCAGATAAATTTAGATGTTTTCTCGAGTGCAGAACAGCAAAGCTATATCCACCGCTCGCTCAAGTGAAAGAAAGAGGGCTTTGTGGGTGTATTTCCCCCTCGTCTGCGGCCTTCGTAGCGTTCTTTTATTAATATGCTCATCTGTGATTTACAGAGTGATGAATGGCGAAGGCTCGGAAGGATTGATTGCACAGGAATCATCCACTTTTCAGACTGAAAGTGTCAGAGATTTGTTTAGTTTGAGAGCTGATCTGTGGCCGACTGTGTTTTATGTGCCATAACAATGAAAGCATGTCATACGGCTGCCAGTTAAATCAGGCAGCTCTTTTTTTGGCATAATTATATTAATACCAGTATTAACGTCAAGTCGCTTTTTTGGTGAAAATAGTTATTTTGGTGTAAACAGATTTTTTTTTTTTTTTTGCAGTTTGTTTGAAATTTATTTTGTAGTTTTTTTTGTTTATATGTTTATTTTAGTTTTAGTTAATTTAGTTTGAGGTTTTTTTTATCATCATTATATTAATGCCAATACAACATCAAGTCCCTTTTTTTTCTGTGAAAATATTACATTTTTATTTGCAGTTTGTTTGATTTTTTTTTTCTCTTCTTTTTTGTAGTTTATTTTTATGTTAAGAAAATTCGATTGGAAATTCTGTCATCACTTATGCTGATTTTAGACTGCATGATTTTAGCCCCGATTTTGACTCACCAGCAGGATTTGAGAAATCGCAGACAAATTCCTGATTTCACAGGCAAATTGGTGTTCATTCACGTGCGTAACAATCACACAGTGTAAACTATCAAAAATGCAATCTAAGAGAATCGCTGATGAGTCGCCGATGCCTATGAGATATTTGGCATGCTAAATATCTGGACCTGTCGGTGATTCAAAATCATGGCGTGTGAAATGAGTTCTGATTGAAAATAACATCTGCGATTACATACAGCCAATGAGAGAGCAGCATCCACTAGTATGGGTATTTGCAGACCAGCGGGAGGTTAAGGGAGAAGTTAAGGGCTTCTTTTTAGTCTATTTGAACCCAGAAATGGGGGACAAACTAGTGTAATTTTGGCAGGAGCACTTGTATCTGTTTCACATGCCATCTGAGCAATAACAAAACCGGGTCGAAAAAGAAAAAAAAGTTTTGAAATTGCTAATTCCCTTCAAAACCCTGGTGAGAAAAAGAAGTACATTTTCTACCCCACTAAAGGTTTCTTTCTCATAAGTTAATACCAAAAGATATACCACATGACTTTGCGTTGTTTTCCAATTCACTTCTCACGTGTGTTTGGTTGTGAGACATACTGCAGTTTGTGAACTGCATTTACACTGCATTGTTCAATTGACTCAATTCCGATTTTTTTTTCCGTGCCCTCGTATCTGCAGTGAAAGCAGGTAGATCAGATTTTCACCCGTCAATGCGAGTCGCTTGTCATTAAAAACTATAGTGAATGGCATCAAATCTGACGCTTTCATTTCAGAACAGACTTCCGACTTTTTTTATATTGTCATGTAGCACAAGTATTTTAACATGTTAACGAGAGCGAAAGAGAGCATATCTGCCACGGAACCAATATAAACTAATATAAAACTATTGCATATATCACATGCATAAAACACGCCATGAACATTACATTAAAATGCCTACTGGTTTAAAAAAGGCCTAGATTAAAAGAAGATGGCCAAATAAGAATTTTTCTGTAATAAACTATAGTAAAACAACTTGTCAAAAAGAAAAAAAATTAAACCCTACAAACAGATTAAATACAGGAACAGAGAAAAGTGCACTCTTTTATGTCAGTCAGC
Source organism: Danio tinwini (assembly GCA_903798205.1). Taxonomy (NCBI): domain Eukaryota; kingdom Metazoa; phylum Chordata; class Actinopteri; order Cypriniformes; family Danionidae; genus Danio; species Danio tinwini. The sequence goes on along the minus strand of CAIGQZ010032545.1, from coordinate 14,513,743 downwards.
GCGGCTCTTTTTTTTTTTCCCTAGTCATTGCTCCTTTGTCGTGTGCTGTGTAAATGCAGACAATTGGATACAAGTCACTTTTAAAAGATGATGTAAGCTGATCAACAAAATAATAGGATACAGTCACAAAATCGGAATTGACCATCAAGATCTGCAGTGTAAATGCAACCAAAGTTGTCTGCAATCCATCTTGGTGTGAACACAGCAGCGACAGAACATCAGATAGTCATGCAGTGTGAAAACATCTGTACTAATGTAACCTCTAAACTACTTTTAAAAATCATGCAGACTGAACTTGGCATTACTCAACCTTCACTTGTCACAAACTTGTTTGCGCTTCTTTCTTCTACTGAACAAAAAAAGTTGTTTTTTTAAATCTTAAATTTTGAGTGAATTATCCCTTGAACTGTGTGCATCTAGTTGCTTTTAAATGCAACAGTAAAGATGCCACAAATCTGAGCTAGGAAGGGTAGAAAAAGAGCACCTACATTAACTCAAACAGTTACAAAGTACAGCAGCAGTTGCCTGAAAGCGAAAAAATCAGTCAGAAGAGTGGGCTATTAAGGATATTTGACCTATAGCTGCGCAGTTTCATTCCCAGTCTAAAACCCATCTCTGATGTGGCCCTTCAGCAACTCTTTACACATAAATCAGCCCCTGGAAAACAATATTGCCTTGACTTTAGGATATCGTTCTGACATCAGTTCCACATCCATTTTAGTAGCACACAGGATTGTATCAGTATTGGGCCTCAGTAAATATTGATCAAGCTATCTCGAGCCCAATAAATTTCATAAAGCAATCTTAAGGAGCTTCTGGCCATTCTTATATGTGGTGGAATACGGGGTTGGCAGGTCTATTTCGAAATCTCGCAAGATAAGACATGCAAAGAGACCAAGAAGATAATGCAGTTAAAGCATCCTGTGTACATATACCCATCCAATCCCCTCTCGCCTGTGTTTTCTGTCAACCATTAGCTTCTCGGGGGGGTGGAGGTGCATTAGGCTGCCTTTCATCTGTGTTGGCACTTAAGTTTGAGGGTCGACTATGCAGGCAGATAAACACACTACAGACCTTTGAAATCTGCCCCTTCTCTATCATCAATTACGAAGATGTAGTTTGGTCTGTGTGTGTGTGTGTGTTGAATGAGTTGATGTGTATATGAAATCTCATGTCTTCTCAGATAATAAAAAGCTCATGTCAGTGCACTTGTTCATATTTGACCTTATTATTACGTTTTTCTTTGATTTCTAAAAACAGAAATCAATATTCACTCTAATTACTGATGGTCTTATTGGGAATGATGGTGTTGTTTGGTTTAGTGTGTAGACGCTAGAGGCTATGGTCTTTAGACTCCTTGTTAGAGCAACCGACTTCCCTGCGGAAGGTCACCAGTTCAATTCCAGCTCCCAGGAGCAGGTTGGGTGGTGTAGGACCGGCGGGGCTGTATTGGTGCCGTGACCCGGATATGGGGGGTGAGTGTAGCAGGGGCCAGCTAGTGAAGTGCTGTGCAGGTAAACCTCACTCTTTGGTCCAGGCTATGGTCTTTAGCCTCCTTGTTAGAGCAACTGACTCTAATGCGGAAAGTCGTCGGTTCGATCCCAGCTCAGAGTGGGTTGGGTGGTGTAGGACTGGTGGGGTTACAAGTGCAATATAAAAAATAGATTGTTTTTCTGATCTTGTTTTCTGAATGTAATAGATTTGTTTTGATTCATAACACATTTCATTTTTAGGTGATGTCACAAAGCCCTCTTGAGGCCGAGACACACCAAGCCGACGGGTGGCTGTTGGGCTTCGTCTGTCCAGCTAGCTGGTTTAGTGTGTTTCACATGTCGCCTGTCATCAGGTTAATGTCAGAGCTTATTGGCCCAATTCAGATTATAGAATTGGTGTTGTATCGTCGGCTAAAGAGGCTGGCAACGAACTAGAGCATGAGTGTTACATAGCAAGCAAACAATTCAACCAAGAAGGATCACAAAGAGGCTAGCTGTAATTTCACTACATTTCTCAAATATTTACAAATGATATGGATTATTAGATTTTCAGACATATTTGCAGGAGCCATCCCTCCGTGGTAAGTGATAATGCTGCTAAATGCTGCTTTGTTTTCCACTTTGTTTAGTTTCCGTTTGTCAAACGAGAAAACAGACTACATCCTCTTGCGCAGGTGCAGAACATGGCTCTCATTTCAGTTGGCTTTCATCCATTTGGTGTGTTCACGTGTAGCTTTTTGGTCCAGACACAAACTAGAGGTGACAACAGAGTTGGGATTTGTTGGTGCTAGTAGTTTGGCGTGGGCTTGGTGTGTCCCTTTTTTTTTAGAAAGAGACACATTTTCACTCAATTCCTTTCATTAAAATCTGAATGATACAAATGTTTTTCTTTCATTTGAGAAATATTGTTATTTTAGTATCATTAAGCAAATATTGTACATTTTTATTAATTTTTTGTTTTGCTTTTTTTGATGTAACTTTAAAGTTTTTACAAAGTCTACATTATTTGCAAAATTTGTATTTTTAATGTTATTATTTTAGTTTTAGTTATTTTAATTTGAGATATTTATTAAAAATCCCAAAATGGCAATAAAAAGTTTAGTGTTAGTAATTATTTCTTTTAATGTTGGTTAAAAGAAATCTCTTATTCTTACCACAGTTGCAAAAATCTTTTGCAATTTTTTTGAATAAAAATTCTGATAACCTAATATCTTTGTCTTTGTATGAGCGGCATCTTGGCTGCGCTCGGGCCGAGGACCAGGTGTGCTCGGGATGCTCTGGTGTGCTTGTTGTTTTGTTCGCGGCATGGTGTTTTTGTTCTTAGCGCTCCAGTCTAGTTGGTTTCAGTTTTGGTTGGCGCTGGGATCGGAAACTTGCATGCCGCATGTGAGTGCACAGTAAGTTTTGTGTTTTGTATCGCATGCTTGTGTCTTGCGTTCTGTTTGTGTTGGTGTTGTGTTTGTCACATAGTTCGGTTAATGAGTTCTCTCATTGGCTGCGTGTTCTAGTCCTGTTTTATACTTGAGACCATGGCTTGTGTCATGTGCTTTTGTCTATTGTCTAGCCCCACCCTTCTTGTTAACCCATTATTAGTTTATGTTCACCTGCTTGTTTGCCAATTGTTTCTTCTTTATAGTCTCCTCACGTCTGCTGTCATGTGCCAGTTTGTTGTCTCTCCAATACCTTGTATTTCTTTCTTTCTTTCTTTCTTTCTTTCTTTCTTTCTTTCTTTCTTTCTTTCTTTCT
>CAIGQZ010032545.1:14489987-14510494 GCA_903798205.1 Danio tinwini | reverse complement strand
TCTTTCTTTCTTTCTTTCTTTCTTTCTTTCTTTCTTTCTTTCTTTCTCTCCTTTTTTCTTTCTTTCTCTTCCTTTCTTTCTTTCTTTCTTTCTTTCTTTCTTTCTCTTTTCTTCTTTCATTCTTTCTTTCTTCCTTTCTTTCTCTTTCTTTCTTTCTTTCTTTTTCTTTCTTTCTTTCTTTCTTTCTTTCTTTCTTTCTTTCTTTCTTTCTTTCTTTCTTTCTTTCTTTCTTTCTTTCTTTCTTTCTTTCTTTCTCTTACTTTCTTTCTTTCAAAATAACCTTCTGGTTCCAAAACCATCAAAATATTAGTAAAGTATATGTATTTTACCAATCTTTTTTTATTATCGACTGCACAATTCTCTTACATTATTGTTTCGAAAACCGCTCCATACATACATACTCTGTTCTTACTGAAAAAGTTTTTTTTTCTCATGTGATATGATTTGCATGCAAACCAAGCCAAACATGTATATACTTGTAAACAAGCTTGGTTGGACATTCCTTTCCCTTTCACTTGCTCGACGTTTCACAGGCACCTTTGGATACGTTAACTTTTTTTGTGTGTGTCCCCATTTCTAATGTAAACACCCTGACACTGTTTGGAATAGGAACAAATCTTGTGTTGCTGATATAACCGAGTAGGTCTCCCTCCTCACTTGCTCTCTGCCTGCTGCCGATAACATCCCAGGTTGACCACATTTCTATTTTTATTTGTTTTGAAACCGTAGAGAAAGGGCACCCTGCGTAACGCTCCAACTTCAGCATACTGTTAGCGCTTAAGCATGCCTTCCTCATGAGCAACGGGGATGGCAGATTTCCTTAAAAAGCACGTGTGGTCTAAATTAATCTGTTTACGTCTTTTTTTTTGCCCTTTCTGAACCTTCACACAGAGCGGTTTACCTTCCAGCAGACCCTTCCCCTAAATGGCAGGGCTGAGAGTGGCAGCCATTACGGCTACATGGGAGTGTTTACATAAAAATCTAAAGCACGGCTCCAAATGTGTATCCCTGAGCTGTGACCGTGTGTGCGAGTTTGTGCAGGACAGAGTCAGCCTTGTTTGCGATATTGTGATTTTTAGATTTTTTTTTAACACAAATCAGTCATCTGTGCTGCAGAATGTGGCACATATTTACCCTCCTTTCTGGCTTTTAACTGCGATTAGCACAAGTTGATTGGCTGTTTGGCAGGTCCATAGATGGTCAGGCTGTTCCTGCATAAATGGGTGATTGTTGCAAGTTGATTATTAGATTAAGCCCCTTCCATGACCTTTCGCCCTCCGCAGTTTCCTCTGCTTGTTAACATCGGATATGCAACAGATTGCCATCTCTGGACTTTTCATTCAGCACTCGGATAGGAATCCAGTGTGGTGTTGTTTCTCCCATATGGCCTGTTAGCGTCTCCTGTCTGTGTGGCAGGGATCAGTCGCTGCCTGCAGGGGCCGTATTAAATCAATCTGTCATTCACATTCACCGGTTTGCATACGGCTCCATCATACTGCAGTAATCCAGGTTTTAATGGCCTCAAGCAGAGGAGAGGAGAAAAAGAAACGGATAAAAAGAAAGATGTGAGAGGAAATGACAAGACAATGAATCATAAAGCAGGTGTTAGACTTCAGAGGACGTGTATCAGGGTTTCCACTGTGCAATTTTGCAAAGCAGCCCAGTGTGACTCTGGGCCAACTGATTTTTTTGCCTCTGCCTTTTAAAGGGATAGTTCACCCAAAAATGAAGTTTCCTGTCATCGTTTGCTCACCTTCGATTTCATTTAAGCCTGTATGCTGTAGAAAACATCCATTAATAAACAATTTACCACTTTGCTGGTGTCTTTTTGTTTATTTATGCTTTTAAATTGTGTTTTGGGACATTTCTGACATCTCTGGTCTGCATTTTACCAAAGTGACTTATTTTGACAATTAGTTGTTGAAAACAACATAGTCAAACCCAAAATTATTCATATCCCTATATACAGTAGTTAACATTTTAATTGGATCATCATCTTTCATTCTTGTCCTAGGGCATAGGGCTGGGCGATACAGCAAAAATAAATATCATGATATCATGTTTCATATAATTCGGTATCGATTATTACTGAATATTTTTTGCAATCCATTTAGGAATATTAGGATTTTTTATTTTATTTAACCACTTTTAATTTATCAACATTACTAAGGCAAATAGTTTTAATAGTCAAAAACAAAAATGTTTAAACAAAAATATCTGATCTCTTTATAATAAAACAAACAAGTGAAAAAGTGTAAATGCTAAACAAAAGCAAACTTTAAGGTGTCAATAATAATGATACAGTAAACCTCAAACTCTGTAAGCATAACTAATTATGATAATCAAATCTGAGCTTTCAAGTAAAGGAACCAGCCATCATTATTCGAATACATATTGCAACATTACAAATTGTGAAGTTGAATGACTATATTACCCAGTATGCTAAATAAATTTTCAGTTGGGGTGCTAGTGGCTGGGATGCACAAGAAAAGAAACCAAAAAAGCTACTCTGCTTCCTACATCCTTTTTTATTAGCAATCTCCTCACTGCTGCTATATAGCACTTATTTTCATGTGTGTTGTTATTCTGACCTGAAGTGGCGATGACTCAACCAAAACGTGAAAGGCGCGAGCGCATGGTTTCCTTCAATTTTAGTGCACTTTGCGTTGCATTCGTGCTCCCCTATCGTCTTTCTCTAACTAGGCGACCATCAACTGTTTTCTCAGAGGATGACAAACGGACAAATCATTGCTTTAACTCTGATACAAGTTTATGGAAAAAAGTAAAAAAGCACTGCAGTTTGAGTATCTAAGGTAATTAGTCTGCCGTTATTACTGAAATGTGTAAATTCCATACAAAGTGTGAAGCTGATTGGTTAGTTCTACTTGCATGTATTCCAATGCGCTCGCGGCATACTAGGTGTGTCTGGAAAATGTGCGTGTCACTCCCTATTTGTGCCGCAAGTCATGCGCCTCCATTGAAAACGGACCTCCTGAGCTTTTTTGCATTTCTACCAAGATGCGCACTCAGCAGCCAAATTTTTATAAAAATTATAGCTCTTCATACCAAAATTTCATACCAAACTTTTTTTTGATCGTTATTGACAAGGGTGTATGGTCAATAAATACTGATGCCGTTTTTATCGCCCAGCCCTACTAGGACAATTTTGAAAAACATGTTCCATTCACTTTAAATGTTAACTACTGTATGTATGTAAAAATAAATGGTATATGTTGATATAAGTCAGTATATTAACAGAAAAAGTTTACATGACCAACATAGACAATGTTTTGTTTTAAACTACTAAAAATGTCAATAAAAAGAAGCAATTATTTTTTTATATAAAAAGTTGTCACAGCAGATAACAATGTTCTGTAATGCAATTCGAAAGCATAAATAAACAAGAACAAGCTAACATGAATCACAAAATACTGGAACTCTTAATTAACGGAAGAATTGACAGTGCATATGCAGGAACAAAAAATTGAGGGCTGTGTTATGTTTTTTTTTGTACAGACTTTAAAGAAACTGCTGTGTTTTGGGACAGTGGAGAAAGTCTTTCATGTGTAACAGCAGAGGATGGTTTTCCAGTAAGAACATTTTGTTTCGCACAGCCGTCGCCATTGGACTGACTTTACTGTAACAGCAGGCCATGTGGTCAATTGAGGATGCAGCCGTCGGCATGTGCCGATTGGGCTTGAGAAAGTAGTTTAGTGTTTTTTTCTGGTCAAGCAATCAGACAACAACACGGATCACTAGGAGAGCTCTTGGTGTTCCTGTGGAGAATTTAGCGCAACTTCAAATATGACTTTTCATTATATTAATAGATATGGAATCATGCTTTTATGTGATAAACAGTGATAAATCATGCAACCACAGGTTTAGTGTGGCAGATGTGGACATTACCCAGCATCAGATAACCATTCCTATACTGTAAATTGCAAAATTATAAATGTGTTTATAACTAGAACAGATGTGTATGTTTGGAATATGTACGGAATGTTTGTGTAAAAATGTGTAGGGCGATGATCTTGTCTGTTTTATTTGATTGACTGCAGTGGAGGAAACTAATGTAATGTTCACTTATACAATGACTCACCTTGCATAAAAGTTGTTTTGGAAAACTAAACCCAATAAACAACTTATTCCATATCATCGTCATGTCCTAATGAAGGCAGTAGCTCAAAATCTAATCACCATAGAAAAATCCAATTACCACACAGGCAAAAAAGAATGAATGAAAAATGTGCACTACTAAGCTTTATGAGGAGAATAAGGACAATCACTATTATTATATCTATATAAATCCTTTATACTTGGTTGAATCCACAGAAAATAAATGTCTAACCGATAAATGTCTACACACTCTTACAGTCTAGGGTGAAGTTATGTACATTTGACAATAATGTCGCCCAAATATCATGTAATAATAAATGTAATGAAATGAAAACTGAGTGATTATGAACTGCTCTTTGCATCTTGTACAATGTGGGACCACTAAATATATTGTTCGTCATGTTACAAAAAATGTTAATGTTCTCTTAATATTTCACTTTAATATACACTGACAACATGCCATACTGTCACATGTCAAAATGAGCTCTTCTTTCTCAAGTGGTGAAATGAAATGTCAATTACCAAACTGCCAGTAGCACTTTTTCTGGTAGCATTGGGTGGCCAATTGGCAGTGATGTAAAGTAAAAAATTACAAATAACCAAATTACTGTAATTGAGTAGTTTTTCCTAGGAATTGTACTTTACTAAGTAGTTTTTAAAATGTGAACTTTTACTTTCACTTAAGTGTGTTTTTAGTGCTGTATCAGTACAGGGTGGGCCATTTATATGGATACACCTTAATAAAATGGGAATGGTTTTCTGAATATAGTTTCCTGAAAAGTGGATTGGTCGTTGTGGGTCAGTTGAATGGCCCCCAAGGTCTCCCGATCTGACCCCCTTAGACTTTTATCTTTGGGGTCATCTGAAGTCAATTGTCTATGTAATTTATTAAGGTGTATCCATATAAATGGCCCACCCTGTACTTTTAATCCACTATTTTCCTTCAACCTGTAGTCACTATTTTTTACTTGTATATATATTTAGTTATATTTAATTGGCTAAGCAGAGTAATCAGTCTGGTGATTCCCATCAAATCGCGTGTAGAAAAAATGCAGATACAGTACAACCCCAGGACACAGACACTTTATAAATGCAGCAAACATGTAGTGTGGAAGCATTAAAATTGTTCAAGATGACATAAAATCGTTACTGAGAAATGAAGGATGTTTACTGTATGAGGACAGAAATCACAGAATGGCCTTTAACAATACCTAAACTACCTACAAAATGTTACGTACAGCTTTTATAAATCAACTTGAATGTTATTTTACATTTATTTTAATGAATTGTGCCATAAAGGACACAATTTTTACATGAGAATCAAACTCCTTTCCACAAATTAAACTCATGGCATTTTTGGTTTAAAATTTTCTACAGTTTTACTTTTATTCAGCAACAGCTTCCGTTTTTTTCCAGACAGCATAAACGTGTGTTTGGTGATGATGATGATAATTACAACGACAGGCGTATGTGCCTCCAGTAGTTCACTGTGTGTGTGTGTACTCACTTTGAAGATATGTGTGTCTGTGGTCCTTTACTGACTCGATGGGTGCAGAGAAGTGTCAAACAGCTGAGTGTGTATGGCTTATCTTGACACAAAAAGTCCTACACCACAGTAATAGTTTGATTACATCGTTTACATGTCTGTACTGCACTTCAATAATGTGACTGAAATAGAAATATTCCACATGTTTAATTCGATTAGTGTTTATGACGATTATGGCTTTAAGCATATATAAAGTGCTCTTTCATCGTATGTTATGAGCCATGGTTAATGCGTGTGGCTGCAGTTGTAGCGGCCTCTGCTTTTGAACGTGGCAACCAATAATCTCCGGTGAAGAAAAAATAGGTTACGTCACACTCACCCACTCCAAACAAGTAACTCACAACTTCAAGGCCAGCCTGTTAGGTGTGTGCAAAGCACTTGATGTGCGGTTCTAATCCAATCCTGCCTCCAATCTTTAGTGCTAAATTTAGGCCCAATCCCAATTCTATTTTTGTACCCCTACCCCTTCTCCATGGCCCTTACAACCGAGGGTTAAGGGGAAGGGCTTCAAAACGTACCCCTAAGAATTGGGACAGCACTTCAACACCTGCACACGTCATCATATGTCATCGCGGTCTCTTGCTTCATATGAGATCAGACGATGGCGACTGCTGTAGTTATTCCAGTTGTGCTATTTTTTGGTATTTATCTTCAGGAAATCACTGAAGGCATAGATTATGTTATCATAACGATCTAATGTGGCAGTGAGATCGTAACTGTACTGTGTATTTACACAGTGGACATATTCATCTAAACACACGAAAACAACACTAACATTATAGCAGACACTGTAAAAGGCTCATTCTCAGCCACTAGACTTTTCTGACAAGGTTTTCAAGTGTCATCGAGTGTCAGAATGTTGTGGGACTGCTGTACAGGAGTTATGGTTATGGATTATAGATTGCGAAATTTAGCTCCTTTTTTTGCGTTTTTTTTATAAAAGCATGACGGTAAAACACGAATGCGGTTATGAATGTATTCAAACATATGTTTGTTAGTCGTGAAAATTTGGAATAATGACAAAAATTATTAATTTGTGCATCTCCTTACTTCGGGGTTCAGCAATACTGCCGTTGTGGCAGGTATATTCTGGGAAATTTTCTTACCCCTTTGTTTTAAGTATGCTCCTGAAAAATCTTTGTTCGAAGGGGTGTATACCCCTTGCCCTTAGCCCTACGCCTTCAAGCTAAAGAGAATTGGGACACCACTACCCCTTGACGTGAACGCGCAAATCGAGGGGTAAGGGGAAGGGCTAAGTGGTAGAATTGGGATTGGGCCTTACCCTCATGCTCCATCGAAACATCACAATTCACCAGACAACTTTTCACCTCGACGAGAAATCTAGTCACTATTTAGTCTCTCGATCTCATAGCTCGATCTCGTCACATCCCTATAGGGAACTAATCTTTATGTTTGCTAATGATCACATGATCATTCAGGAAATATTCCAATTAACGCATTTGGCACTCAAGAAACATTTTTTTACTAAAAGTAATGTTAAAAAACATTTTTTTTCATTAAAATTATTTCTTCCTAGATTCGTTAATACATTTTTACAGGAAAGCATTGATTTGAAATGTAAATCTCCTGTAAGACTGAAAAATGCATTGTCCCTTTTAATCACTTTAATGCGTCTATTTCATTAATAACAAAAACAACCCAAACAATAAAGCTAACTGCAGTTTTTAAAAAAGCTCCACCAAGCCATTAATATACAGTTTTGTAAAGCATAGAAACCAAAGGATCAACAAAATGTCCTATTACTCCTTGTTTGTTGCACTTGTGACTGTTTAAGACATTAAGGTTTTCGTATCATTTATCATGTCTGGTTAGAATCAAAATGTGACTAAATTCTCCAGTCAACTCAGCAGCCTGGGAAATTGGTCAGAGGAATGTGAAGAAAAATGCTCCTCCCCATGAACTCTCTCTCTCTCCCTCTCTCTTCTCACTGTCTGTCCATGCTCTTCTTCATCTTTGATTCAGGTTAAAGAAAGTTGAGTACGGTCATTATGACCAGAGCATTATTTTAGCCCTATGTGCCGTAGGTGGGCTCCTGGATTTGAAAAGACCCATCCAGCCTCTATGAGCCGATCTGGTAATGCACTGCTATGGAATGCCATTGAAGTTGTTTTTACCTCCCTTTGCTAGCATGTGATATACTTAACAATGGTTTAATGAACTATAAAAACTTCACCAGCTCTACCTGCTTAAGCGCTGAAAATATTTCTGACCTCCTGGGACGCTTTAGAGACCTTTCATTTAAGTTGAGTATAAGAACTCGTTCAGCATATTCAGCATTAGAGATTTTTGAAAGTCTTCCAAATCTTGTTCATCTGAAAGGTGGTCAACCTCCGGTTCACGGCTTTCATAAGAACTGAATCACTTGGCTTTGAAACAGCAGAACAATCCCACATAACTTTCTAGCTTAAGTTGCTTTCCTCCTTTTAGCTTGTAGCTTAGAAAGTGCAACAACACCAGCTTTGTCATTGTTCACTGGGTTGTATGGTAATATCAGAAAGTGGGACCGCTCGCCTATACAGTATGTACGTGCTCCTGTGAACGTGCTCTCTGCTGCTGCCATGGAAACAGACACTTCAGAGTGGTGAACTTCAGATTTTTTTTTTCCCACGGGTATTGGAAAGTGCCGCATGCTAGCGTGTTTTGCCCCTTCGTGAGGTAGTGCAGTGGGAGGAAATGGTCTCTCAGGGGAGGGATGTAAAGTTAGACAGCGCCACAGCGTCTTTTTAAGTCTATCCTCGCCGCCCCAAACACTGCATGTGATTTATGGAGTGAGAGCGGACGGGGCGGGTCACGTCCTGGTGGACGGGCAGAGGAAGGAGGAGAGAAATGGTAAGAGTGAAGGATTGGATGCACCAAGCAAGAGTGTAAATCTAAATCAAATCACATATACCTTCATTGAAAGACATTTTGTGTTATGAGTGTGACGTGCAGTCATTTACTGTAGAATGAAGATTACTCTCATGTCATTTTAAACATGTACTGTATGTCTAAAATGAAACAAAATGTGCTCAGGGGTAGCTTAAATAATGTGTCGGTGCTCTTTAGGTAGGGGATTCATCAGAATAAACAGCAAAAATCCGTCCAAGGCACTCGATAAATGTGTAAAAAATATTAAAAAGCCTTTATTGACATGACTATTGCTTAAAACTGCACTTACGCGTTTCGGCTAACAACTGCCTTCATCAGAGTATCAGTGATCAGGTGCGTCTGAAGTTTCTTTTGAATGCTACGCACTCATGACTCATCAGAATATCTAAACAATCCTAAAATAATATATTGAACACAAGGTCAACTCAACAATCGTCATTAATTCAGCATTGAGGGATAATGCATGTTATACAACATATTTCTCAAATAATACAACATAGAGATATAAAAGTAACATGTACTGTATGTTTTTTTCATGAGCTGAAGACAAAAAGAGAGAATGTTTCCTGCTTTTTCTGGCCAAACAATAAATGTTCAAGGGATGTTTCTGAATATAATTGTGGAGCCAATTGTTTAATCTCAATCTCATGTCATTCCTAGCATGGATGTGTTTTTTTGAGAGTCTCATTGCTTTTTGTGTTTATACAATTAATTTTAAAGTGTTTAGGGTTAAATAGGACTGTGAGGTGCAGTCGATTACCAAAGAAGGATGATTACTCTCGTGCCATCTAAACTCTTATGTCTTTTTCTTTCGTTAAACACAAAAGGAGACAATTCTGTAAAATTTTTATCAGTTCTGTGTCCATAAAAGGTGTACAATTAGTTTGCAAAGATATTTTCACCTGCGTTGTTATTCTGACCTAAAGTGACAAACGCGAGTGCATAGTTTCCTTTACCATTTTCTATAGCGTCTCTCGTAACGAGGCGACCATCAACCGTTTTCTCAGAGGATGACAAATGGACATCTATTGATGCAGCTCCGATGCAAGTTTATGGAGAAAAGTAAAAAGCATTGCAGTGTTTAGTTGCGCTGTGTTTGTTTGAGGTAATTAGTCTGCCGCTACTGAAATGTGTATTTTCCATACAAAGTGTGAAGCAGATTGGTCAGTTATACTTGAATTAATTGAAGTGTGCTTGGGGCATTCTGAAAAATTCAGATTTTTTTAATTAGGTGTACCTGGAAAATGCGCACGCGTCACATGTGCACCGCTTGCACACCATATGCTTATTGGCATTCCTTCCAAGGTATGCGCTCAGCAGCCACATTTTAATAAAACTATAGCTTTTATATCGAATCTTCATACCGAACATTTTTTAATTGTTATTGACAATGGTGTTTGATCAATAAATATTGATAACGATTTTATCGCCCAGCCCCACCAATTCAAAATATCCCTTTAAAGTCTGCTGTACAGACCAAACCCATTCAACCCATTTCTGTTGTCTTTAGCAGACAGAGAATACATTTTGAAAATGTTTCCACACAATGAGATTTAATTGGGTTCAATGTTGTTTGTGCATTATATTCTGTGTTCCATATAAGAAAGCCATAAAAGAAATGAAACCACATGTGTGTGAGTGAATAATGACAGAATATTTGGGTGAGCTGTACCTTTAACCAGTGGGAGAATGGGACAGAAAGCTGTCTTCCTGGCACTCCATGTCTGTAATTGTAGCCCTGGTATTGTGCTGAGAAGAGCATATGTGTTTTCTTCATTTTCTTTCTCCTTTTTTTTCATGTAGTGACACACCCGACAATGGAATCTCAGATGGTTTTGACCAAATCTGGCTTCCCAAAGAAATTACACATTTGGCTTGAAGTCGCAATGAAATAATTTTTTTTGCAGTCAAAACACAAGCATGGCATTCAGCACGAAGGAAGCAACATGGGTGACAGTTTCATCAGGCATCTGTTTTTCCCCCCTGAAGGTTGAGTTGGAAGAGAGATGAAAGTAGCAGTGACAGCTATTGGGTTTGTCGCTCTGCTGCTCGGCGGTGGAGTTGATCAGTGAAGAAAACACACGCTCTCTCTCTCTTTTACAATGCAGCCCTTTGTTTTGCTGTCAGCATCCAAACGTCAACCATTTTCTAAATAGTTTCCAGGTTATTAAAACGCTTCCAGACCGTGTCTGTTCAACGAGCAAGTTTTGCTTTAATTGCTTGGCATCCGTCTCCCGGATGGGCTGCGGGCATCCTCACAGGCCAAAGGCATTTCTCATCAGGGAATGCTGCTGTTTCATTGTGCGACCACTTCTGTGAAAGGGACCCCACAGACATTGTCTTGCAGATATTTATTTGCAACTTTAGGCTAGTGTTTTTGTCCTTGTTTGACTTGTTGTCTCTGATTTAAACTTAATCAGGTTGGCTCTTCAACTCCGTACAGAAGATGATGGACTTTCATGGACTGTTTCAATCAGCGTGAGTCATGTATGTAAATTGGATATTTAAAAATATAACTTATTCCTGTAATGGCAAAGCTGAATATTTCGGCTGTTATTAGTCCATATATCATCTTCCAGAAATGGGTGTAACATTCAGATTTGTTTCGCTCAAGAAACTTTTCATATTACTGTTGATGTTGAAAAAGGGTGTGTTGGTCAATATTCTTGTGGAAATCAGTCATCTGGGTTCTTTGATTAACAGCATTTGCTTGAAATAGTAGTCTTTTGTAACTTTATGTTATTTTGCTGTCACTTTTAATCACTTTAACGTGTTTTTGTTGAATAAAAAGTATCATTTTCTTTCTTACTGACCAAACCTTTGGACTGTATTTCATGGAAGAGGAACAATGAGACTTTGAGATTTGTAAATTGGCATTTTTAACTCATTTTACTTCCATAACCTTTCCCAGTGAAACTGGATATTTAGTTAGAGCAAACCTGAACTTTGATCCAGCAGGAATAGATTTGATGGTGGATGTTACATGTCTGAATTTTATTTTTAAAACAATACTGTATACTGTTTCTAAATATCTTGTTTGCTCTTAACATTCATAGAAAGGGCAAGTTAATCATTTAGATTAAACATGACAATTTTGGTTTCAGAATGATACACACATGTTTTTATTTATTTATAAATAATCTTTTAAACAAGGCATATCTTCATCCACATGACAATACACAAATACATTGTAATGCATATTAAGGGCTCAAGGAACCAACAGGCAGAGATAATGAAACTTTTATGCCAGGTTTACACCACAGAATTAAGCATTTGTGCAAGTAAATTGCATACAGCACAAGTCAATGCAAACATGGTAGCAACGCTGAATGACCATTCTGTGGTGCGAATGACGCAGAATGCATAACACGTTTGCTGCAAACATGCAGAATTTGTTACATTCACATCTTCCACATTTGATGTGAACCCAGCCTTGTTGGCCAATTAGAAAGAAGAAAACAGCACGAACGCTGATGTCTTGAGACAAAAACTTAGGTTGTTGTGTCCACATGACCACACTGTACCCAAAGTTTCGAAAAATCTTCATCCTGGCTGAAGTTTTCAGCAAGCTTCGGGTTCAGTCACCCAATACTCCATTTTTATGTTGACAAATATCGAAAAGTGCGGTTTTTGAAATACCCATGTTCATGTGAACAAGGCCTTAGACACATTTAGACCTCGATTGAGAAAGTAAATTTTTTTTTATTTATTTCAGATTTGCCTGTAAGGCCCCATGTATATTGGTATTAGGCATGGGACAATAACCGTTTTTAAGGTATACCGCGGTTTGGAAAAGTCATGGTTTTAAAACCGCCAACATTTTCTGTAATATCATTCCTACGATATATGTAAGATTTTTTTTACGTTTTTGTTTAGTTTTTTAGGACAACAGTATCTCCAGCAGAAAAGATATCCAAAGATGCCCTTTTAAATTGTAAAGAAATCTGTGTTTTTGAAACTAATGAAGACAACAGAACTCAGTGATTCATTTGAAATATTTAGCCTGATTTCTGTTGTTCCTCTTCCAAAATATTATAAATGTTTCTCAATATAAAATATATTGTGTTTAATGGGGAAAAAAGTTTTTGTTTTTTACCCTGACATTTAAAAAGATTATATTTTAGAGCAGTAATCACAATTCTGAGAAACCTAGATGTTTTTATCCAAGGTTATCATACCGTCAGAATCTTATACCGGCCCATGCCTAATTAGTATAGTATTATGTTTCCGTCATAAATGATGCTAAATGCAGTCCAGTTTTGATCACTTCCAGAGGTAGTTGAAAACACATTTGCTGGGATTGCTTAAGCAGTGTAAAAACTATGTTTTCACAAAGCCACAAAGATAATCTACTCATCTCACATGAAAATTGTTAGCTATGGTTGGTTACTAGTACTCATTGTGTTGCTGGTCATTTTCATATTGTTAAACTCTACTCAACTTTTTTGCATAGTCAAAAGTCTGTCACTCATATGCTTGGTAATTGCCAACTGTCATTAAAAATCAATGGCATATTCATGTGCTCTCACATTCTCATGTGCAATTGAGTATGTTTACATGGACACCAATAATTTGATTTTAATATGATTAAGACAACACTCTGATTAAGATACTACCATGTAAACAGCAAATTTTGATTACCTTTATTTGACTAAAGTCATAATCGAACTAAACAAAAATCTAATTAAGACATGTGTAGTATGCAGATTTTAGTCGCATTATCGAAGTGCAGTACAGACATGTAAACACCCTAATCAAACTATTACTGTTGTGTAGGATTTTTGCCGCATTTTGTGGATAGTCTATACATACATGGTTGTTTGACACTACTCTCTGCACCTACCGAGTCAATGAAGGACCACAGACACCTGCCTTGTGAAATGCGGAGCTTTTTTCCCCCATATGGCGTGCAGTATCGGATTCCATTAAAACAACACTCTTCCCCGTACTCGCATCCAATATCTCAGTTTATCACAGGGGGCATGCATGAAATGTTCCTGAATGAAAGTGAAACAGCTGAACTCCCTAAGAAACACCCTAAGTTATTGTTAAAACGTGGATAGTACGGGGACACAATGATGTTAATCAAATTATGTGCTATAGCATGTAAAAAGGGATCGGATCATAAGAGGAACATTCAAAAAGCAACTCATGTAAACACCTAAATCATATTATTGTTTTATTCAGATTCAGATTACTCTATGTAAACATAGTCATTGTTGTCCATGTGACCAAGCCTGTAATATAGTATGGGGCATTAAGTATTTCTTAAAAATCCAAAAGCTTGAATACATCACATTTGGGAGTACTAATTTATATGGAAGTTTTAAAAATTTTCCCGCCACTACTTAAACAGGCCAATTGAGACTCTTTTTTTGTGCAGTTTTAGGTAAAACATAAATCTTCTAATTGAATTTACATCACCACATCCAGGAAAAACAACACCATGCCAGTGTTATTAAGAGGAAATGTTTTCCTGGCACTTCCTCTTCCTGTTGTTGTTTCACACCACTCTGCTTGAAGTGCTCCATAAATCACAATGTCATCATTTAGTTGCAGATCACAAACTGAGAAATTCAGCTGCTGAAATGTTTTTAGGCATTTACTTAGGGGGAAAAAATGATTCTTTGTGGAATATAAATCAGTCTTTGAAAACTCTGAAATTACTTCGAAATGAGCTGTGGTTTTTCATTTGCTAGGATTCGTGGTGTTTGTTCACTAATTCAATAATTTAAAAGAGTCTTAGCTAAGTGTTGACGTAATTTTGTTGTCGTTTTTGCTTTTCATTTTACTTTGTCGTTTTTATAAAAATTTGAGTTTTTTTGTCACTTTATTAAATGTTTTGTTTGGTTTTATTAGATTTTGTAGGCATATTTTACTGTATTTTTCATTTATATAATTTTTTTTTGTTTTTTGTCACTATTTTATTCTGAAATGTTTTGTTTTATTTGATTTTGTAGGAATATTTTACAGTATTTTAAATTTAGCTATTTATTTAATGAATTTTTTGGCTTTTGTTTAAATAAGATGCTGGAAAACCGACTCGAAAGTAAACAGATAAATTGGATTTTTCACAAAATTACTAATGTATTTTATTTACAATTTAATTTAAACTTTTGCGTTTATTTAAATGCGTAGTGCAGAGCTGTGAAAATACAGCAGTAACTGACCAATCAGGTTATGCAAGCATAGAATTTGCAATATATTTATTTTTATTTTGCATTTGTGTAATTTCTCTGTAATTTATTTACGAATTCATTTTTTTTCTTAGGATGTCAGAGAAGTGCCGTTTTAAATAGGACTAAACGACCAATCACTTTAGTTTCAGAGAAAAAAATAACCATTAAAAGAAGATTTGTTTCTTGTTTTTTTTTTATTAATACATTTTTTTATGAAACAGATGCGATTGGGAAGGCCTTTTTTCATCCTGTAGGCCTATCTTGAACTTAGTAAGGATAAAAATCTGCACACAATTATATAAACGTCACTTTTTTGACTCACTTGCATCATTCTTGCTCTTCCACAACTAGTAAAGAAGGTAGAGCAGTATGCACTTTATGCGTCCCACTAGCATCCTATTCCCTTGTTTCCTTCTCTTAAAAACACTAATCTGTACTCTTATCCTCTTACGGTTGTCGTCGACACTTTGTTCCCTTTCAATTGTTTTCACAGCTGAAGCGAAAAGTACAAATGCATTTGTCCATTTAATGAACTGCAAAGATTAATATCAAGGGCGGATGGACCAAACTGTACACTGCAAAACAGCTGATGAGTAACATTGTGTCTCACCTCTATTACTTAAAGCAGACAAGCAGATGCTCTACTGCTCCCTAATGACTGAAAAGACGTTACGTATCGTGGTTCTGTGTCCCGGGTCATTGCTTGAGTAAGCAGGTCCTGAGATGTCCAGTGACGTCCCCTGCATTAAGGAGATGATCACGAGAAATGCTGGATGAAATATAAGCGGAATTCAATTAATCTTCGACCTCTCTGCGCTACTCCAGTGGGCAGGATTCACACCATGGGCTTTGCACAAATCCAGTTATTTCTGGCACATTCCTTCCATCTTATGCTTTTTAAAACTGCTAATTACAAGCAGAATGGCAGCTAGGATTTGTGGTGTTTGTTGACTAATTCGATATGAAAAGAGTCTTAGCTAAGTGCTGACGTAATTTTGTTGTTGTTTTTGCCTTTAATGTTACTTTGTCATCTTATTTCACTTAATTTTATTGTGTTTTTAAATGTACCTTAAAAATGCATGGTTCCACACATTCATCCTAACACAAATCAATTAATTTAACAAATTTTAAGTGGATTGAACAGAAAAATTAAGTTTTCCTCAAAAAATCTTAATAATAATGTTGTTTTAGCTCATTTTTAATTAGTAGTCTGAACAAGCAGCAAAAATATTTTTTTAGACTTTCATTGTAATAGGACAGACATAGGGATGTAAATTAGGCCTGTAACGATATCTATTTATTGTGGTACAATATATAGCAACAAAATGTATTGCCATAAACAATATTATTGTCATTTTAAGATCATTTTGACACTTTAATAGCATCATTTTGCAAGTACACTCTTCCAAAGAACAAATATTTTTTTATACTTAAGAAATTTTCATTTAATTATTGTTATTATTATTATTAAATTATTTTTTCTAACAAAAATAAAAGCAAATTCAAATGCCTAAACATTTTAAATAATAAATCAAACTCTCAAAACAACTACTCAACTGATAAATCATATGCGCTTAAACGGTCAAATCAAATGTATTTGATATTTCATTTTCATGATCAACTCAGTAGAAACCTGTAATGATTAAATAATAAATCAAATGATCAAACTGACATCGCAACTGATAAATCACATGCAAATGAGTAGTGCCAATCAACCAGCCTGGGTGGAGCCTTAAGGCGACAGACTTTGGTGACTGCTACCAGTAGTGCTATGACTTTTCAAGGCATAATTTCATATTTGTGTGCCCTATCGCAAGACGTAGCCTTGACTCATTTGGTGGTTTCTGTCTTAAGTGCTTGTCTTTTTTCCTCCCTTGACTTAACTTTTAGCTGCTCATTTACATTTAGATATATTTTATGTTCAACCTCGCTCATTTTAATTTAGTTAGGAAAAAAGTTTCATAAATTATTGTCATTTCAACAATTTAATAATTAGGTATTAGAAGTAGAATTTGAAAACAGATATCTTAAACAAACGAATAATAATAATAAATGTTACCAAAAATACCCAAGGTAATAAGAACTAGAAAAACTGTAACATCTATTTTCAGTCATCAGGGACCCACATGAAAATATATTACAGTAATTTATAGTAAATACTGTAGTGTTTTTTACTTACACTGACACCTCCAATAGATAGGGATGCTGCACACTCACTCAGCTTAAATGTGGTTAGAATTAGTATTTATGTATGGGCGATGTATATTGCACCACCAAAAATTATCCACGATAAGTCAATATATTGATTATTGTGATAGACCTAATGGGAATCAGACTTGTCTTCACGATACCATATGGTATCGATACTCTTAACCAGCAGTACGATATGTTCCAACATTTCAAAAAATTATGTAATACGTTTTCAATTAAATTCGATTCAGTGGAATTTTGAATGATATAAATATATTGATATTAAGACATAATGTAATGCCTAATTTACAGAACAAGTTACAAATGCAAATAATGTATGGAATATGATCATTAAATTGAATTCTGTGAGAACTGAGAATCATCCACAACAAGCAAAATGCTCTTTAGTTTTTTTATAATAATAATATAGAAAAATAAACAGTAGGTAACACATAAGTAAATGATAAATAAATAATACATGATCCTTAAATATGTGTTAAATTGGCTGCTAATGCTGCTTTGTTGTTAATGAGACCTGCGATCGATGAGGTGGAAAGGGAATTATAAAATTAGAATGAGAGGAAATGCATAAATAGACTGAAGTATGTGAACAGTGGCTAACAAAGTGTCTAAATAAAAGTGTGTCTAAATATTTGTGTGTGTCTGTTTATTCACCAACACACATTATGGTTACATATGAAAGTCAATTTCTTTCTCATAATGCGCTAATTTATACAGGTTTCAAACTGCTTCAGACTATTAATTCTTAACATTTGTTAAGATAACTTTTTAATAAATATGCAAGTTATTTTTTTTGTGAATCAGTCAGCACTAGCTCTATTGCCTGTCTGTTTGTGTCTTCTGAATGAACACATTCTCGTGATGAATGCATGTGTGGGTGAA
Source organism: Danio tinwini (assembly GCA_903798205.1). Classification (NCBI taxonomy): domain Eukaryota; kingdom Metazoa; phylum Chordata; class Actinopteri; order Cypriniformes; family Danionidae; genus Danio; species Danio tinwini. The sequence continues at coordinate 14,492,671 of CAIGQZ010032545.1, read as the reverse complement.
CGTCAGATGAATTTCACTCTGTTTTCTGATCCTGGAATAGTGTAAGCGGAGATGCCTGCACACTCCCTCACTCTCTCTTTTTTATTTTTTTTTTTAGTTTAACCACCTATTCTTGTGTGGCCCATTCAGGAAATTGGGCTGTAAATAAAGACAGGCCTAGATTTCTCCATCTCTGAAATAGCAGCAGATAAAAGCTTCTGTATCATCTGGATGTCGGAGTAATCGTGCTGAACGTCCTCATGGGACAGGCGCAATTAGCTGGGTTGCGTTCCACAAATATTATACAAATGTTTAGACGGAGGAGCTCTTTGAAGTGGAGTGAGCAAAATTCAACCCTCATTTGTGCAACGGTGAACTAGATTTGTTTTGAACGTTCAGAGTCGCCGGTTTATTTTAGAAGCACTCGCAGACGTGTTTATATTTGAGATTTGGACAGATTCGATTAGACATGTTGCAGCATAATAATGTGCGTTTTATAGATTTTAGTCTTTTCTCAAGCAAATAAACATGTACTTTTGGAATGCCGTATTTCTTATGTTAGCAGACAATGATTTTTATCTGGATAGATTTTAAAGGAAATATTTTTAAATGGGAATCCTTTAAAATTTTTATCAAAAGTGTTCAAATTGTTTCAGATTTTTTATGTTATATATCAATGCTATTCAATTGGCGGCCCGCGGGCCGAACCCGGCCCCGAGGCAATTTTTACCGGCCCTCCAAATAGTGGGACCAAGACATTAAAAATAAATTTAGTTCAGTCGAAATACGGCCACTATGGTTATGAAGTAACTTGCGCCTGTTCAATACAGCATGAGCTGCAGAAGCTGCGCAGAGCGTGAGTCAGCTGACATTAAGGGAGTGGCGCGGGCAGCCAAAAGTATTTGGATATGTTTGTAGAAAAGGCCTTTTGTACTATGCATTGATATCGTCAATAGGGATGCAATGATTAGCCGATTTCACTATTAACTGTGCTTTATTTCGTCACGATTAATCGTAAAGGCTTCTATAAGCCGCATTTCTGTTACACAAAACAAAACGAAAATGCTGCAAAGTTATGCCAAGTTGGCAACTGTACCCTAGTTAAAGTATATATTTTCAATATATTTTTTATTATATATTTTTTATTTTTATTTGGCTCAGTTTATTTTTGGCTTTAGTTTTATTTTACGTTTGCCATTTATTTTAGTTGACTGGACTAGAAATGACAAGAAAATACTATAGTAGCTGACTGATCTTGAGCAGAGAGCCAGTCAAACCATCGCTCATGTTGTGAACATGCAGTGTATGAACAGGTCATTATTTAAAGTATGATTTAAATCTCCTAACTGAATTATGATTTTGAGTCTGTTTGAGTCTCAGAGTGTGACTAACATATATTTTAATGACTCCGATATCGTTTAATAGATTAAGTTATTCATTAGGGCTGTGCGATATTATCGATACATCTAAATATCGCAATAATTTTTTTACGATAATGTATCGATAGTCCAACCTCAAGTATCGATTCAAGTTGTGCCAAATGACCTCCTCCGCTCCTGTAGATGTCGCTAACTCGCGATCAACAAAACGCCAAGTAGTATGGGATCAGAAGTAAGCAATAGTGAGCATGGCATAAAATATAAAGGTGCCTCCAGCTTTTAGAGCTAACGTGTGGCTGCACCTTGGTTTTAACGCTATTAGGGTTGGGTCGATAGACGATGCCATCGCCGATGGCCTATAGACATCATGATGCTGAGGCAGCATCACCGATCCTCCGCACCGCCCCCATTGCAAACGCGCTCGTGAAAAACACATTCAGGCCCCGTTTACACTGATACAGCTTAGTTTTAAAATGCCATTTTAGAACGAAAATGATCCACATCCAAACTGGTATTTCTGAACAGCCCTCCATCTGCTGAAAACGCACATCACGTGACCACACATACACAGCGGAAACATACACGGTGGAGCTTTTTTACCAAGCAAGTGTGTGGACGCCATAACGGCACGGTTCACTTTGCCTAGTCATGACAGATCGAGACCCGTGGAAAAAAGTGATTGACAGGTGGTAATTTGTGTGTAACTTATCTTTGTTTATTTATTTATTTATTTATTTATTTATTTATTTATTTATGATTTGGTTTGAGTAAAACAAAGGCCATGCAGGTCAGGTAGTTGAAACGGTAGGCTACAAATAATTAATTTGCTATGAATTTATTAATTATTCATAAATAATTAATTCACCTCCCCCTATGACGACGATGCCAAGGTCCATCGCCATGTTTCACATTAGACATCGATGCCAAATTGGTCAACGTAGCCCAACCCTAAACGCTATACCAGGGAGTACTGAATTAGACAAAAAATAAATGCCATTTGTAAGCTTTGCAATATACATAGTTCTCTGTTCAATCACACTGTGCAGTTTTAGTGAATTGGAATGGATTGAAAATAAATTGGAATTGGAATTTTAATTTGTCTGCCAGCTTTATCAAGTTGTCAAATTGAATGTGACACACATACTAATACAAACTATTGCAATATATCACTATATTTATTGTATCACAATATTTCGTATTGTGACCCAGGTATCGTATCGTGAGGCCCTTGCCAATACACAGCCCTATTATTTATGTGTAGAATGTAGTATTTCCTGTATGTGTGTGTGTGTGTGTGTGTGTGTGTGTGTGTGTGTGTGTGTGTGT
>CAIGQZ010032545.1:14444779-14479424 GCA_903798205.1 Danio tinwini | reverse complement strand
TGTGTGTGTGTGTGTGTGTGTGTGTGTGTGTGTGTGTGTGTGTGTGTAAGTGTGTGTGTGAGGTGAACGAGTCCACATCTCAGAGTCTCCACAAATTAAAACTTGCTCAAGCAAGAGGGGTCTGCTTGGCTTGACGTGGCTTGGCTTGGCTAGTCTGACCCCCCACCTTAAAACACACCCACACACACACACACACACACACACACACACACACACACACACACACAAGCAAACATGTGCTTGCAGATTTGGTTTTGTCGCTTCGTCTGCCTTCACCTCTTTGATTGATCATTTCAGAAGCCTCTCAGCCAGGCTGAAATGAAGCTCCATTGGGCTAGTTTTTAATGTTTTCAACCTTGTGTGTATGTGTGTGTTTGTGCTTGCTTTTGTCACAATGGGCTGATTTCCAAAGCAGCAAAGGAATTCTACAAAAATCTCGCCTTATGGAACTAATAAAGAATCAAACCAGCTTAGCATTCCAGTAGCCTTTAATACTGTAAAAGCATGTGGAGAGGGAGGGTTGATGTCCACGCCATGTAAACTTCTCAGAGCAACAACTTGCTGTTACTAGATTGGTATAAGATACACTCGATCTAGGGCTGGGCCGATAAACGATATTATATCGAATCGCGATAACATTTATGTCAATAACAATGATAAGCTCTGTACTTTTTTACTCTATGTTGATCTAAGAGCCAATCACACAGCAGAAATGTGCAACAATAGGAATCTAAAAGTGTGTTGATATTAGAGATGTAACAAATATCAACTTACAACTTACAAACATTAACAACTTATATCAAAATATATATCGTTATCATTCAATATGGAAAATAATTATTAGGATTTCCATTTTGCCATATCGCCCAGCCCTAACTCAATCATCTCCTAAATATTTAAGCCATTAAGTCAAACTGGAAGCTGTTGGCAATGGACGTGGTCTCGTCGTAAGGTTGCGTGTTAAAAAATAATGTCTCTTTTCTATATTAATCATGTTTTTAGATTAGTAGTATGCCTGCCTTGGTTAAATATCAACAAATATGGATGTTATTGGCACAAATAAAATTGATAAAGCGATGTGATTAAGCAAAAAAGATTAGTGCAATATGTTTTACATTATAGTCTTTCTACATGAAGATTTAATATCTATTTTATTTTGTTACTTGTAATTAAATTTACTAGCAAGCTCTTAAAATTGGGGTGCACTGCGTTTTACAGTATGCACACTTAACATGTACTTGTAAAGTGTACTTATCTAAGAAAGTACTGGTTATATAAGGTAACTACATTGGTTAAAGATAGGTTCAGGGGTAGTTTCAGGTATTTTCTTACCCAGTCATGCCTGCTAAGTACATACAATAGTATGTACATGAAAAACTGGACTTCTGAAAATTGCTTTTTAAAATTTTTAAGTATTGTATTTATATTAAATATATGATTATACTTAATGATGTTAGTTTGAGTATGAATACAGAACACAAAACATTAAAAACTATTTAAAATGTATACTAACTGATACTAATTATAATAAAAGTTTTTCTATTTTATACTGATAATATATAATATATATGTTATAAAACTGGGGGTGACATGGTGGCTCTGTGGTTAGCACTGTCAGCTAACATCAAGAAGTTTGCAGGTTCAAGCCTTGGCTGGACCAGCTGACATTTCTATGTGGAGTTTGCATGTTCTCCTCGTGTTTGTGTGGAATTCCTCCGGTTTCCCCTTCAGTCCAGAGACTTGCGCTATAAGTAAATTGGGTAAACAAATTGGCCATAGTGTATGAATATGAGGCATCTCCTGCGTAAAACATATGCTGGAATAGTTGGTGGTTCATTCCGCTGTGGCAACTAATGATAAATAAGGGACCTAGCTGAAGGAAAATGAATGATTAAAAAAGTTTAAAGCCTAAAACCAGATGCATTTAGACTTGTTCAGTTTTGTCTGAAATGTGACCCAAACCACCTTCTAAAGTGGTTTGAGCAATCAGTCTTTGGGCTTTTACATCTGCCGTTTTCATGATCAGATAGCTTTCCAATCATAAAAAAATGCATTAAAGTGACCAGTTGTCAACAACACAGTGTTCGTGTCAAATTAAATGTACCAAAACGTTTGTATGTAGGAAGCATATTACAGTAAATTCAAGTAAATTCACTAACTTAATGTTTCAAATTACTATTGTAAACTAAAATATGGTTATAATGTTCCATTGGGTATATGGGTATTTTTTTTTATTGCTGACAGCTGGGTAAAACATAATAGTTAGAAGCATAGTGGTGTCTACATAGCGGTACACTAAAAAAAAAATTATCATCTGGATTGATAAACTGATACAAACAAATTACGTTTGTTTAAATTCAGCCTATAAAAATTGCTTGCAATCACTTTCCTTAAAATATTTTGTAAATCCAATGAATCCTTTTTGTCAGTGAATATGGTTTTAAAACTAATAATTGATTCTTCATTAATTAGAATTGATGAATTATGATAAATTTAGGGGCCATGCTGTAATTATTAAAGAGTTTAATAGCATCAAATGATTCTTGATCTAAAATATGCCTGACAACTTCTTTTCATGTCAAAATACTTTCTAATCCTGTGATTAAATCGAATAAACTATTAAACCATATCTCAATTAGTATTTTACATGTCAGATGGACAGAGCTGTTCTCTCTTCTGTCCGTTCAGGATCATCATCTGAATGTACATCTCTCTCTCAGGCTCAATGTTTGTTTGAAGCACAGTGAGAGTGTGATGGAGAGAGGAGGGAGGCAGAGACAGCGGAGGTTGTCAGTGATGAAAACAGCTTGTCTGTTTATCAGAGCATGTGTGTAATTGCTCACAGAAAGAGACACTTTGAAATGCCTGAGATGAAAAGGAAGGGGAGAAAAATAGGAAAACAAAACCAGCCCCCCTGCTTTTCCCATTGGCTGTCAAAGTTGGCTGTGGTCCTTGCGCTATAAATCCCAATGCCAGCAGCTGGAGACGAGCGAGAAATAGAGAAACGAGTCAGAGAGAATGACTGTAAGTATATCTGTAATGCATATTCATACACAGACTTTTCATTATGGGCCTTTTGGTTTGGTTGCACCAGACAAAATACTGCGTTTAAACTACTGTACACTGTGAAAATTTGCTGGGTTCTACACAATCAATTCATGTTGGGTCAACATGAAGTAATTAAGTTAACTTATTAGTTTTTTACAAATTTAGGTGGATTGAAGATAAAACAATTAAGTTGTCCCCCAAAAAAACTCAAGAATTGTGTTGTTTCAGCTCATTTTAAGTAAGTAGTTTGAACAAACAGCAAACATACTTGTTTTGAGTCTATGTGTGAAAGTTAATTTGATGCTAGTAGTTTTATGTTTTATTTTAAAGAGCACCTATGATTAAAATTATCTTTTGTAAGCTGTTTGGACAGGACTGTGTGTAGGTGTAGTGTGTCCACTGTCATATTGGTGTGATATAAAGACAATAAGTCTCTTTTCTTAAATTTCCTGACTTTAAAATAGGATCCAAATCCCTGCCATTATGAGGCCCACCGCAATGTGATGTAGGAGTGAGGTTTCCCTGCCCAGCGAATTGATTGACAGTCACGTATTAGCATGTCTCCGTAGTAATGGGTATAATCATATCCACAAGACAGGACGTGCATAAAACTGGGATTAAAAGATCTGTTCAGCTCGCTGTGATCATCAGTCATCATTAAATGTGATCAAGAATGAGTTTTATAAGTTTAAAATGTTCTTAAAACAGTTTGTAATGAATTACAGCAATTTACTTCAGCTTATCACCACAGCCACGTGTCAAAACAATTCTAAAAGAAGATGCTTCAATCCCGGTTTGTTGACATTAGATCAGGTTTATTTTTTACATTAACATAACAAATATCCATACAGCGGTGGATATTAACGTGTATCTTGTCACGTTTGCATGCAAAAACAGTGCAAAGTTAAACTCGCATGTTTTGTGTGTATGTGTGCGTGCGCGAATGAACTTTGTAACAACATTGTGTGTGACTCATCGTTGCAGAAAGGCTTGAATTAACTCCACAAGGAATACATCAAATAATTATTGGGAAAGTTCTTACTGTAGTATTTCTCACAAACATTATGTGAGATCTGCTTCCTTCATGTCTGTCACTGTGCTGTTTATCTGATGCGGCAGAGATTAAGGCACACTTTGACAGGCACGTGGGAACGGTGGGTGGGACAAAAGCAGCTACATAGTGTTAAGAGCAGAATTCTAACGTCTAAAGGGTATAATAAATAAGCTGATGGGTGTTTTGAGTTGAAACTTTACAGACACATTCTGGAGACACAAAAGACTTAACTTAAATCTTGAAAAAGGGGTCAAACAGGTGATTTAAAATCTCAAATCTTAAGAATGGTCAGCACTGATAGACTCAGGCAGTGCACTGACATAAAGTACTTCAGGTGTCCCGAGTTTAAGTCCCAGCTCACAGACGTTTTCCCGATCTCTTTCTTAAATTGTTAATGAAAAAAGCTGAAAATCTCAAGATCCCTCTTTTAGTTGAAGCTGTTTCAGTTAATGCATGAACAAATCTTTTTTTTTTGGTAAGCAACAAGTGTAATCTTTTGAATTCTGTCCAGGTTATCTGAAATTCAAACAAAAGTTGACTAGGCATACGCCAAATAAAAAATCAGGGTTGAAGCCAAATATATATTATAAATATATAATAAAGATCTAAATTATGCAACAAATGTTGAGGAATCATATAACACCACCAGCAGTCTATATTAAGATAATAAAGTAAAAATGCAAATAAAGTTGAAATAAAAAAAAAAAACGTTTAACCCTTTTTTAATTTTAAAATTGACTTAAAGATAATCCATCTCTCCATCATAGTCATTTGCACATTTCATTTACCTGTTGGTCCGTCTGACCGAACACAAGACCCAATTCATTCCCTGCAGCTTGATTTCTTCCTGTTTCTGGCTTTGATTAAGCATTGTACTCCGTTCTCTGTTGCCTTTTCTCTGTGTGGATGGGATGAATGGCCAGATTTATAGGCAGTATATCATCATCACAATTCAGCCTTTGTCTTCTGAGCCAGATTTGCTGGTAGAAAGTGTATTTCTCTGGATCTGCTGCCAGTGTTGGCCTGTTCAGACCACCGTTAAGACACACTTTGGTTTGATCAGTTTTTTTTTTTGCATGTTTTATTATTATTGTATATATAAATGATAATATACAACATTTCAAGTAGATCAAAAAGGTTTTAATTTTTATTTTCCTAAGATAAGAATGGGTGTTCACTAGTTTTAGGACAACTTTAAGGTTTTGATGCACTTCATATCTTAACTACTGTATATATGCTAATATAATATATATTTACAAACAAGCTTATTTATTTTTGTTAATCAATAACGTTATTTGAATGATATTTGTCTCCTCCTAAACTAGCATAGTGTTTATCTATACGTTTTCGTTATACATTTTCAAAACATTTTGAACTTTCAGATTACACCGTAAAACCCAACAGTCAACTTTATCAAATGAAATGAGTGTAGTTAACTCTAAATTTACTGAAAGTTAATTCTACTCATTTGAAAAGAGTTTTAAACTCAGTGTTGAAGTTAATGAGTTAATTAAATACCTCATTCAACTTAAAGTAAGTTCACAGTACTCATTAGTTTTTTTTTTAACCTTAAACGATTTGTAGCAATCGGTTTCCTCAAATGGTTTGAGTTGCCTTAACTTATTGGGTTTTATTGAGTTCTCTTCATTTACTAGGTTTAACTGTGCTCAGATTGCTTCGTTTACTCAAATGGATTAAGTTCACAGTACTCATTAGGATTAGTTTTAGAACTTAAATGATTTGTTGCAATCGGTTTCCTCAAATGGCTCAAGTTATCTTAACTTTTTGGGTTTTACAGTGTAGCGTTCATAGATTTTACTTTTGATTTTTTAAGCTAGCATTTAACGTTTCATAATAATTCACATTAGGGCTGCACAATATATCGTTTTAGCATCAATATCGCAATGTTTGTATTTGCAATAGTCACATAGCAGGATCTCAGTGTGAAGTTGTTCTTGAGGTATACAACACTTCAGACCACATCATAATTCAAGTCATTTCAGTTTAACTATAATAAATCGAAAGTTTATCAGTTGCGTGTGTTTTTAAGGCGTGTGACTGTGTAAGAATTTTAAGCAAGTTTAGGTATTATTACATTTTGTAGCTTTAACAAAGATTTATTTTATTTAATTATTTATATGATGAAGACTAGACAACTTTATTGTACATTTGATTATATTAGTTCTGTACCTGAATAATGTTAGACTATTTATATCATTGCTCTACGTTATTTATCTGTGCTGTTAATAGGTTATTATGTTTTTTGCTGATGCACTCCTCTACAAAATCATCCAAATCAATATAAAAGTATTACTTATTTCCAGATAAAGCTATTCGTTATTAGGTGAAATATTGCATTATTAATTTGCAGAAAATAAGAACATTGCAGTTTAAGTTTTTCCAATATTGTCATTTTACCTTTTGAAAATTTGATATTTACGTTTGATGATTATTTTATAAGAATAATAAGTTTCCAGCAGCTTACATAAACCATCGTTTGTACTTACATAAAATTTATATGAATGCATTCTTTTAAAAAATTAAATCGCTTTAAATTGCATTCAGGGTATATTTTGTTATCTTTTTTTAGAGATTTAACACTTAATTTTTTTTCTACATATTTTTGATTAATCATTTAATGAGTCAACAAGTTTTATACATTTCCAAAGGCTTTTTTTTTTTTTAAATGTCAGTGCGTGTTTTATTTTTCAGTTATTCTTGTGTGTGTGTGTGTGCTTAATGCAGTAGAGCTCAAGCTGGTGATGTGTGTTATTGAGTGTCATTCCTCACACTGAGCTTTGGTTCAGCATGCAGTCACTGAAGGGCTTCAGGTGTGTCTGCAGGAATTTCAGCCTTCAGGCTCTGAGTGGCTATGAAATTTGCCTGCGAGCTGCTGGACTAGGTTGTGTTTTTGTAGATTCTAAACACACTCTGGTACACAACGGACAATGTGGGATGGCATTTGCATAATTATTATATTTTAAATTGTATTGACAAGTAAAATAATTTATTTATGTTTATTTTAGAATTTAATTAATTATTTAATTTTATACACTGAATAAAATTAAGTAACATTTACACTAATTGAATTAAATTTAATTGCATATAAGTTTGAGTCTTAATAGTAATAATACTAATATTAGTTGTTAATTATTTCCTTATTTTCTTGATAACTATTTTTAAGTGTTTTATAACGATTTCTTTTCACCTGAATTTTATTTAATTTCTTTTAATTTAAAATGTTTTTAATTATAATTAATTTCATTATTCTATATTAATTCCATTCATTATAACATATAAATAATCATTTGTTCATGTTGTTTAATTATTATTTCAATTTAATAATTTTTTTATTTTGTCATTTTATTGTTGTTTTGTCAAACTACAGCTATTCTAGTTAACAATAATTGCATTTAATGTAAGCCATTGTTATTAAGTCGTTTGTTTTTGTTGTTGTTTATTTTGTGTAGTATGTCAAGTCGTGTTTTCACTGAATAAAATTAAGTAACATTTACACTAACTGAATTTAAATTAATTGCTTAAGTTTGAGCCTTAATAATAATATTTATTATTATTATTTTATTTTATAATTAATTATAATTAATTTCATTATTACATATATATTCTATTCTTTATTACATATAAATAATAATTTGTGTTATAAGTTTGTTGTTTAATTGTAGCCAAATATATTAGTCATTTTTTTAGAATAAATATAGAGAATACAGAAAGAGCAGAGCAGCATGAACATTCTGCCAAACCTTTTTCTTTCTTTTTTTTTTTTGCATTAGCCTGAGGTCTAAAACAACATTAGGAGCGAGTCGTTGATGTCAGCCTTGATTCCTGTCTGAATCCGCCTGTAAGCAAGATCAGTGTTGGACAAATGTTCCCAGTGTAATCTCCGTGTGTAGTGTCAGAATCAGAAGTGAACTCATTTCTCTCCATCAGTATCCGTGATGGATCATCCGCTCTTTCTCTGAAGCCGTTGTTAGCAGCTCTCGTTTGCGTGAGATAGATTGATCTGACATCGCTGATCCCGTTGCCAAATTTCTCTTTCACCACCTGTTCCTTTTTCTATTACAGACAGATAAAAAAAAATGTCTCGCAGCTGATTGAAAATGAACAGTCATGTGTGTATGTGTGAGAGACTGACTCTCCTTCATTGTGGAGCTGTTGTTGTTTATTGGCACCTGGTGAGGATTTTTTTCTCAAGGTGTGACTGCAGATGCTTTGTTTTCTTCATGTGGATCAGAGCCAGAGTAAACCCTTACCCTAGTACATTTGATCGACTGTGACTTTATTGTTGACTGTAGGCGATATAGTCAAGAGGAGGAGTTCAAATAAGGCCAATAATAATAATGATGATGATGATGATTTGATGGTTTTGCTAAAAGTTTTAAGTATGCTGATATTGTTTTGGTGCTTTATAAATAAATTCAAGTTTATTTGTATAGCGCTTTTTACAATAATTATTGTTTCAATGCAGCTACACAAATCAATCAATTAATCAATCAATCAATCAAGCCTTTATTTGTCACATATACCTCCATGTATTCACATACACTGACATATAGTGAAATTGGACACCCCCGACCATACATTATTGCATTACGGTCAAATTAAGTTGAAGTTACAATCAAATATCGGTTATTATATACAGGCATAGTTAACCTACAATTTTATAGCATATAGCAGTGGTTCCCAAAGTGGGGGTTGGTGATTTCCAAAAATATTGTATAAAAAAATTTTTATGGTTGTTAGACTGTTGCATTTTTTTGTGTTGTCAATAAGCTTGTTTATATAGTTTCTATTGGTGTGTGTGCACCGTTGTGTGCAATGTTTGTATGTTTATAACCACCCCCAAGGCTAGAGGGGGTGGCGAGTCACAGGAATTGTTATTTTGGGGGCAAGCGGAAAAGTTTGGGAACCCCTGGTATATAGGTAGGCCCACACAGAATCTGCGCGCACAGAAATCCACAGGTTTTCACAGATTTCCACAGATTTGAGCCCACCGTTGAGTCTATTTACTTGTGTTAATGTGTGTAAATTTATATTTATTTAGTTTATAAATTAATTTTAGTGATATTATTGACTAATATGAAGTTTGTAAAGTAATATTTGCTGTCTTTTAGTAGATATATTATATGAGAGACTTGTTTACCAAAAAAGTGGCTCTAATTGGATTTGCATTGTAAACATTAAATAAAGTTAAAAAGGTATTCTCTTTTTTAACATTAGTAAGTTGCGGCATATGTTTTTGTCAAATGACATCAATTAGTTTAGTCATTTATTTAAAGTAGTTAAATGTTTAGCAAAGAACACTTTAATTTGTAATAGGAATTTAAAAAAATATATTTATTATATTATATATTATAAAGTAATATACATTGCAAGGCTCAACAATAAGGACGATGATGACCTGATGACCTGGGGCCATCATTTCTGGCCTGATCGGGCCAGTGATGCTTTGTCACTAAAGTTTCATTTATCTGCAAATTTTTGTCAATTGCGTGCAAATACAGTCTTCGAATAGAGAAACAGTTTGTGCTTTTAAGCCTTTAAATGCTATCTTCTCTGTGATGTTGTAAAAATTATATTGCTTTTCGGTTCCTCTTATCTGATTAAATGTTGTGGGCACGTTGTTTTTTTTCCATGACTTGGTAACAACCAGTACAGCGAAGACACGGCAACATGACGGCAACATCAAATTATGAGGCTAAAAGAAAACATCTGTTTCTAACGTCTTGGAAGCAGACATTTACGTGGGGACAACACAAGGAAAAAAATAAAGTGATGTTTTGCACAAGTTTGCCATCAGTTTTGCAAGTCGGACACCTTTTGTTAATTAATTTCGAACTGCAATAAAATACCTGCACATTTTCCATACTGCTCTTTTTGTTTGCATTACACTTTGGATTTTGCTCATTATACATTTATTAACACTTTTAAAATATTTAAATAAAATTTTTTTCTAATTATTTAAAATTTGCGAGTAAGAAACAGCTATTAACCTTTGTTTTTGTAAAAATTTTGGCAGGGCAAGTAAAAATCAGAACCACTGGCCCGATCGGACCAGTAGAAAAAATCCTTAGCGTTGAACCCTGGCACATAGGCATATAAAATATTGTGAGTGCATATTTGTGTTATTAATTAATAATAATAAAAAATAATATATATATATATATATATATATATATATATATATATATATATATATTTTTTTTTTTAAAGAGTAAATCTTGTTAAAGAAAACATCTAGTTCATAAATGTGAAATTTTAAAACATTTGAAAATTTGAGTTGGTAAGCAGTGCAATTTTGTTTCTTTTTTTAATTACTTACTTTTTATTCATAAAGAGTAAGGCTGCAAAATATATGTTTTCAGCATCGATATCGCAATGTGATCATCCGCAATAGACACATCGCAGCATATGCAATGTTGAGTCTGGATTATAGTTTAGCATTTGCATGTGTTTTTGAGGGATGAGGATTTTAAAAGTATTCAGGCATAAGAAGTTTTAACGTTAATACTAATTATTTTTATTAAATTATTTCTTCAATGAAGACTACACCGTATTATATTTACATGTGATTATTCAATTACTGTACCTGAATATTGTTAGACTCCGAAAATGTCATAAAATTCTTTTGTATGTTTTTCTCTATTGTATTGATCTATGCTCATAGATTGTTGTTTATATCTTATGCAAGATTTACTCCCCTACAGAATCATCCCAATCAATCTAAAATGATTCATTCTTTCCAAATAGAGGTATTCAAGTTATCTGGTGAAATTGTATTCATATCGCAGAAAAACTAAATATGTTTGATTTTTTTTTTCCAATACCATGCAGCCCTAATATAGAGTATAAGTGTGATAACAATATGATTCAGGTATCAGTCACTGCAGAGCGGTTTGATGGAATACAGTCAATGTTTTTATTTCTAACCCAAAGTCTGTCATTATATGATATTTGACATGGAGGGTTTAAATGTGGAAAATTCAGTGTAGTAATGGCTGAAAGACTTTCCAGGTACTTCTGTCTTCTATTAACACAAAGAGAGGGATTTGTTTGTGTGTGATTTCCTCATCTGACAGTCAGAGGTGTCAGTATTTGGGCTGGTAGGATGTGTGTGTGTGTGTGTGTTGTGTGTGTGTGTGTCGGGTTCAGTCATTGATTGGGAAGCATGAATGAATGTGTAGATGCTGCAGGCGGTGAACAGTGTACAGGCTTTCATCAAACTCCCAGAGGAGAAGCTGCTCTGCTTTAAAGTGAGTGCGGATAAACAGTCACACTACGACACAAACACACACATGCTTTTGTTTGTTTGATGTGTAGTATGGCTGGACCATGAAGCGGGAAAATTGCCACTCAATTTTATCAATGTTTCTATTTTTTTTTGTTTTAGTTGTGTTTTTTTTATTTGTTAAATTTACTTTATTTGAGTTTTTGTTTATGTCCTTTTGAAAATGTCTTAATATTTTTAAATATATTTATTTTAGCATTAGTAATATACATAGTTTGTATCTATTCTTGTATCTATTCATGGTCTGTATACCTATTATTCATAAATAGATTTGTTTATATTACTCTACATTTGTACATTTTTTTGTAGATTTTTTGTAAATGTTAGTAGTTTAGTTTAGTTTTGATCATATTTATTTAGTGATTTATTTATTTTTTAACAATATTCTCTATATATTGTGTTTTATAGTTAGCAATTGAAGTTAAAGCAAATATTTAACATACATTATTAAATATTTGTAATATACTAAGTCTCCCAGGGCCATTTATATGGAGTTGATATTTAGCCGGACCATGTTGCTGTTTCGTAACATCTATTTTTTACGAGATGGGTCTTTAGTCCATCGCTCAACTCCTAACTTTGAGGACTAGGGCATATACTCTGTGGACAATTAAGCTTAGCCAACACCCGGAGTAAACCCACGAGAACACAGGGAGAACATGCAAACTCCACACAGAAATGCCAACTGACCCAGCTGGGGCTTAAACCAGAGACCTTCATGCTGTGAGGTGACAGCGCTACCCACTGTGCCACTTTGCCACCCCAGTATTTGTAATATATAAAATATAATTACAATTTTTTTGTGATGCTACAAACAATAAATTACATTTGAGGTGAAATAATTCCAATAATTGAACTAATTTACATAAATGAATCAAACTTGCCAGCTAAATGTGTCTTTGAAGATGTAAGATTTATTGATATAAAAAAGTATAGTATCCATTCATTCATTCATTCATTCATTTTTCTTTGGCTTAGTTCCTTTATTCATCAGGGGCCGCCACAGTGGAGTGAACCACCAACTTATCTAGTATATGTTTTACACAACGGATGCCTATCCAGCTGCAACCCAGTACTGGGAAACATCCATACACACTCATACATACACATACACTACATAGCGCATGTGTTTGGACTGAGGGGGAAACCGGAGCACCTGGAGGAAACCCACGTGAACACGGGGAGAACATGCAAACTCCACTCGAACCAGCGACTTTCTTGCTGTAAGGCGACTGCTAACCACTGAGCCACTGTGTCACCCTCTATATAGTTTTATAGCTAGCTATTGATTTAAGTTAAAGCAGATATTTAATATTCATTATTAAATAATTGTAATATATAAAATACAATAACTTTTTTGAGTGATGCTGCGAACATTAGGAAAAATCATGTTTGATGTGAAATAATTCAAATAATTAAACAGATTTTTCATAAATTATTCAGACTTGCAACCTACAAGTTAAATCATACGCTCATTTCTTGGAGTTTTCCCCTCTTATTTTACAGCAACCTTTCTGTATGGAGTATAACCTTGTATAGTAAAAATGCACATACACTCAAAAAATAATGATAATCGTTTGTTCTACTTACTTTAAAAGCTACTTATTTAAAATGATGGAAAACAACCCAATTCTTGAGCTTTTTCGGGGACAACTTAATTGTTTTATGTTCGATCCACTTAAATTTGTAAAACTAATAAGTTAACTCAATTTTTTCCTGTTGTCCCAACACAAATCGATTGTGTGGAACCCAGCGTTTTTTACAGTGTACGTGTGAATAATCTTCACACTTTTTTGAACACTTAAAAAATGGCTTTTGCTGCTTGTTGAAACTACAGTATTTATTTAAAATAAGTTGAAATAACACAATTCTTTTTTTTTTGGCACAACTTAATTGTTTGAGGTTCAATCCGCTTAAATTTGTAAAATGTATTTGTGTAAATGAATTAGTTAACTTAATCAATTTTTGTTCGCACAACATGAAGGGATTATGTGGAACCCAGCATTTTCACAGTTTGTACACTGTAAAAAATGCTGGGTTCCACAATCCCTTCTCGTCGTCCTAATGCAAATCGATTAAGTTAGCCTAAAATTGTAAAAACTATTAAGTTGATTAAACATAAAACAATTAAGTTCCCTCATAAAATGGAATTGTGTTGTTTCAACTCATTTTAAATAAGTAGTTTCAACAAGCAGCAAAATATTTTTTCATTGTAGTCTGATCAGTTTGCAGTTTGATCATGTTCCAGAATCATTTGTGTTTGTTAGTTGATCTGGGATGGGCATAAGCTATCCTCAGGGGTGATCCATGTTTGTCATAAACACCTCCATGTTGTTCTGAGTCACAGCCGTTTTTCTTTAGCTCTTATTGTCAGTCTCCGTATAATGATACAGTGCAGTTGCCTGAAGTCAAGCTCTTGATTCGGAGCTTCCCCGGCCCCCGTCTGGTGTAAAGCGGGTACTGCTCTGAGTGTGTGAGGTCTCCGTCTACAGGGAAGACAAAGGGCATATTTTTCAGTTTGGAGGCCCTTCAGTGGCTGGAGCTCAGCGGTGCTGCTTTGCCTTGTCAGTGTCACAGTTGAGGGAGAGAAGAGAAGCGGGTCTGGGGTGGAGAGGGAGGGGGGTAGGGGGTCCAGCCGTGCCTTTTCACTGCTCCTATGTTTCCCCTGGCTGTGTTCGTGGCAAAACATTGCACAATGGGGGCTTTTGTTTGTTGGGGGGGTGGAAGCGGAGGCTATTCTGTTTCAATCATTTCTGGAAGTTCTGTGTTTGCGACGTGGAGGAGGCCTAAAGCTTTCCTGTGGCTGTCTGTTGTTCACTCTCTCTCTGCATTTATTCCGTTTTTCTCTTGCTTCATTTCTGTTTTTGATCTTAATGTTGTCTCCTCCTTGGCTTAAAGGCACAGTTTGTCCAAAAATCAGCAATCTATCACGATTTGCTCAACCTGTATGAGTTTTTTTTGATCTTGTGGAAAACGTAACAGGAGGAATTTCTCACTCTTTTTCCATGCAGCTGTGATTAATGGGGGGTAGGGCCTTCAAAGCTTCAATAAAGCAGATAAAACATCATAGTGTAGTTCTTTATTCCAAACAGGGTTTAATAATAGATAGATTTTTTTAATAATTGGGTATTAATTGCACCAAAAAGAACAATAATGCCCACAAATTCAAGAAAATTGCCTGGCACAGTCCAACTAAATCTATTACGGCTGTCACAACATAAAAACTAATAAAAAAAGTGTTATTTCATTACAGTTCAGATCACTCATTATTTGACATGAAAAATAAAGGTGTTTGCATGTCCTATACAGTGGTCCCCAACTTTTTTGTCACCACAGACCTGTCAACACTTGACATTTTTGCTCCGGCCCATCAACTGTTTTCTCAGAAGGTGACAAGCTGACAAAACATTGCTGCAACTCTAATACAACTCTTATTTATGGAGAAAAATAAAAAGCACTGCTGTGCTACTGAAATGTGTATAGTGCTCGGCATACTGTAATTGAGTACACCCCATTTTGAAAAGGAGTATTTTTATCAATTTCTCAGTGAATATAGGCAATGTAATTTGGTGCATTTAAACACAACTGAATTATTAAACAGATATATATATAATAATATATTAATATATATAAAAATATATATATATAAATATATAAAATAATATTTTAGTCACCAAACATATTTAGAAATTGAAAGATAATTGAAGTATTGCAAAATATTGAAAAAAAATTTTTTTTTAACTAAATTATAACATAAATTTGGGTGTACTGGTTTTTGGACTGTTATTTTGTTAGATAAGCTCCAGATTTGGCTTCAGTACTGACTAATCTATTGTATTTGGACAAATATAATATTGTATAGCTTCCTATAAAAAAATTATTTAAAAGAGAGATTTGTGAGGGGTGTACTTATATATGCTGAGCACTGTAGTCTATAGAAAATATGAAGCTGATTGGTCAGTTCTTGTCTCGTGACTCTCGTGAATGTGTTCTTGCAGCATGCTGAAGATAATTTCAACTGGGTGTGCTGAAAGGTACAAGCCGCTTGCCTTAATTAAAAAATAACGAATTTGTGTGCAGAAAAGATGTGATGTGTGAAAGGCCGCCATCATTTGCGATCTCCAGCAGTTGATCTTCTTGCACAGACATGCTGGATTCACCTGATTTGTTGACAAATAAGTTGCAGATTCATTCCTTGGCAGTTTGTGGGACCTTCACTGGGCCTTTTTCCCTTTGCAAAGAAACTTTGAAGAGACGTCTGTTTTTTCCTCATTTTGTTAGCTTGTAGATTCAAATTTCATGCTCAAGTGACCGAGATGTAACCCAAAGAATGCAGTAATTTTTCAAAATTAAAAGATTGTTCAGACTCAGATAATAAATAAAACTGAAATAATTCATGATTTCTTGTGCGGTCCGATACCAATTGATCCCTGGACCGATCCCCGGCCCGTAGGTTGAGGACCACTGCTCTAGCATATGCAAAAGAATCAAAGTGGGCTTACTTCAAAAACCAATTTGTGAAGTGGATTAACTTAATTCTGAATCCTTGTGTCATAATAAGCATTTAGATTTTCATCCTAAATGGCATACTCTTCACAGTTGCTCATCTATGACATCAGAAAACATTGTACATAATGCATGGCAAATAGACCACACTGTAAAAATGCTGGGTTCCACACAATTGGATTCAACATGTCCCAATGCAAATCGATTAAGTTAACTTAATCATTTTTACAAATTTAAGTGGAATAAACATAAAACAATTAAACTGACTTAAAAAAACTTAAGAATTGTGTTGCCTAAACTTATTTTAAATAAGTAGCTTGAACAAGCAGCAAAAGTCATTTTCGAGTGTACTTTTAAGCTTTAGTTGTGCTTTGCTTCCTTTTTGAAGCCTCCAGTCTTCATTTCTTGCAGCTATATGAATGAGAACCACCCTTTACATTTGTTCCACATCAGAAAAGTCAAGACCTTTTGAATAACACAAGAATAAGAAAAAGCAACCGAATGTGGGCAGACATGTGGTGAAGTAAAGAGGTGGCCATCTGTCCCACTCTGCTTTTCTACCCCCTCCGCAATGAGCGGCCGTGTGCTTCTAACCCCTTGATTCCTCCTTTCGTGCTCCGAGCACATTTCACCTCTTCCCTACACAGAGCTCTCGTAAAAGCTCCTCCTTAATCTTACTAAGGGCTAATCTGTTTTGGGATAGGGGGGCCAGACGGGGCTTAGAGCCACCAGACTGGCTGACTCACTCCGTCAAACTCCCGCCTTCCCTCTATCCCTCCATCCATCCATCCATCCATCTATCCATCATCCAGACAGGAGACACCTGTCTGCTGCAGAGATCAATTCTGCTGCGGTGGTGGACGGCCTGTCTGAATCACCCAGCTATCCCAGCCTCATGCGCATCTTGTACGTAGTTGAAAGTGCTTTTTGAATGGGCTGTAATTAAAATATTTTTATGATAGTTGTTGCATATGTAAACATTATGATTTCCACTATTTTTTCATTCATGTATTGCATTCACAACATATTGTGACGATGCATATCACTGATGTAAATGATATGCAATATTGAGTTAGTTTTGAGTTAAGTTTTAACTGACCTAAAAAAATAAATGTCAATTCCGACATCATGTATTCACACGCGTCATATCCAACCTGTAAGATTTTTCCAGCATAGATAGGGATTTTATTTAATGTAACTTGAGATTACTGTCCTTCCATTTAAAGTCCATTTCCCTAAAGCTTAAAAGAGCTAAAAGGTCATAAATACATCATAAAAATAATCAAGTGAGCAGTCTAATCCATACCCAAGTCGTTTGGAGAGACACTATGGCACTATATGATGACAGATCTACATCTACTGTACATTCTAGCATACAATCAAATGAGTGTGTAATGTGTGAGAACAAAATGAGTAAATGTTAATTTAAGATATCTTAAGACAAACAAACCTTTTAAAGTTTAGAAATAGCCATATTTATTCACTTAGCTAAAAGAACTGCAATGCGTTTAAGCATTTAAAGTGCGTACAATTTGCATGCACACTTTGACAAGTGAAAGTGCGCATATTATTAAAATCACCATATCGTGTTTTAGTAGGATTATTACAAGATTTTTAGATCAAACAAATGCTACAAGAGTCATGCACGTATATAGAGCCTTTGGATTTGAACATTATAATTAGGGATACAATGCTGAATAATGAGATATTCAATACACGATACGTTATTTTAAATAAAATGATATCACCAACATTATATGCTTCATAGGGCGTTTTCACACCTGCCTTATTTTAGTTCGGTTGAGTCACGAGAGAGTTCGTTTTTCCTTTTGGTGTAGTTCATTTGGGCAGGTGTAAATGTAGCAATCGCACTTCAGTGTGCTCCAAAAGCAGACTAATAAAACGTACCGAGACCTCCTTGAAGACGTGGTCTTGGTACGCTTTCAAACCAACCCTTGAGCGGTTCGTTTGTGGTGGGAACATGATCTGAACTAAAACAGACCCAACCGCAAAAAGTACTGTGCATTTTTGGACTAATCCAGCTGCCGTAGTCTGATGCACTGTCATGTGTGGGGTGTGGAGAAAAAATATTTGTTGACAGCGCTTTACCAACAGTTTTAAACCGAGAGAGACAGAGAGAGAGGGAAAAACATCACCTGATGTATCGTTGGTTATATTTCCGGAAGATGACCATGTCACAGTTTAGCTAAATTAATTTACGCCTCCTTCTGAAGTGACTTGCGATTCGCCTTCGTCGTTTGCAATGCATTAAAACTTTGTTTTCCAGCCGCTTCATTCTCGAAATCTATAGTTTGTCTAAAATTATGCATACAAACACTATATGGTATACTATGACCAGGGATACAATCAGCCAGCGCAGTCGTCACTCCACAGTAAAAACATTTAATGTCTGCCGGTTTGTTTACTTGCGGGAGTTCCATCTCTCGCATATTAATTCTGACCAATCAAAAAAAGGAAAAAAGTTTAGGAAATACACTCAATAACATCTGGCAAATGATTAATGTGAATTTAGTCACATGACTGCATTTTGGTTCTTTTCAACTTGTTCGGACTAAAGCAATCAGTGTGGTGTAGAAAGGACTCAAAACGACAGATGTAAAAGCACCCATAATATTTATGGGGGAAAGAAAACATCACTGCAACTTCTGAGAGTGAATAGCCATGTTTTACTAAAACAAATCAGACATTTTAACAATGCAAGCAAACAAAATAAATAAATATCGCACCAGTTTGCTCTGTTTGTTTGAAGTTTGAAAACATCAAGAAAAATCGGGTGGGAAAAAAGTCTATAAGCAGAGTTACTTCTTTGCGGCCTATAGCATCCAAACTAAAATCATTTTAGAATTTTAGACAAGAAATCCAGCATGTTCATCACTCTGCTTGTTTTCTGAGATGTGTGTTGACATATAACTATATAGCCTGATGAGCTGAAAAGCTAATGACAGGCACACAAAAACACTTTAGTATTACTTGCTCATTTATTAGATAATTTCAAAATATCGTGCAGCCCTTAAATGACTGTTGATTTAAAAAAAATTATGTGTTAGATAATATTTAGCTATTTTTGTTTATAAAATAAAAATATAATATTGTATCATGAGTTAAGCATTAAATTGTGACTGTAGTGTATTCTTCTGAATGATTTTTGGTGAAGTAGAATCTGCATCCTGGTTTTTATTTCTGCTGTGGTTATTAGGTTAGCCCTTTCAATTTCCCTCGCGTCTTGTGGTTTATGGGCCCTGTAGTGGCTCTGACAGGAGAATGAGTGAGAAAGCGAGCGGGATATTGAGAGAGAGAGAGAAGTAAACAAACTGTGGAAAGAGGAGAATAGAATAATGATGTCACCGTCGGCCAATGAGCAGTGAGCACCAGAGAGCATTTAAGGGCTGTCAGCTGTCCTGCTCCATCCTCATCACTGAACACACACGTACACTGTGCATGGCTATGTTTGGAATGGAATACTCATTGCACTGTGTACACTACATGGTGTTTAAAAATAAATAAATAAATGGTTTAAAACTACACTGTAAAAAAGGCAGGGTTCCACACAAATCATTCATGTTGTCCCAACACAAATCAATTAAGTTAACACTTTTAACCAATTTACGTGGATTGAACATAAATATTAAGATGTCCCAATGAAATCTCAAGAATTGTGTTGTTTCAGCTCATGTTAAGTAGTTTGAACAAGTAAAAAAAATATTTTTTGAGTGTAAAACAGTGTAAACCATTTTAGACGTATTGTGTTACGGTGTCACATGGCTGCGTAACATTACATGGGAGTGGTGTCTAGTGTTATTCAAGTACCTTAATAACTTTAAAAACTAGTTTTTGTTTTACTTTCTTTAACTTTTTTTTTATCAATTTCGACTTCCATTTAACTCACAAATTTTGAATAACATAAGACTGAAGATAGGGTTGGGTCGATAACCGATGTCATCGTCCATAGACATCATGATGCTGAGCCGACATCGCGGTCCTCTGCCTCGCCACGCCTCCATCGCAGCAGCAACCCTCTCACAAAAAATACACACGGCCCCATTTAAACTAATACGTCTTAGTTTTAAAATGCCATTTTAGAACGAAAACGATCCATGTCCACACTGGCGTTTCATCTAGCATTTATGAAAAACCCTCCTTTCACACGCTGAAAACGCACATCACATGACCACACACACACACACACACATACACACACACACACACACACTCGGTCATGAGCTGAAGCATATGTGTGCGTCTGAGCTCCAGCAGTCAGCAGCTGCTTTGAGCACAAAACCCCAGAGAGCAGTGCACGTCGGACAGTTTATTAAGGATGCACCGCTGGATCGCGTCCCACTATAGTTGTTAAGCATGATATTTAATTAATTTTGTCTCTATCTAATGACTCTTCTGTCTTTTAAATCTATTAGGTAACGTGTCACAGCGTCAGTACACTGCTTCAATCTTTCGCTTTCAGGCTTGTACTTAGTAATTTTTGTTAAAACCTCAAATACTGTTGGTTGGTTCCTGTTGGTTGTGCACCTTTTTTACCAACCAAGTTTGTTGACGCCATTATAACGACACAGATCACTCTGACTATTCATGCTAGAGTCCTGTGGAAAAAGTGATTGACAGGTGGCAATTTGTGTGTAACTTATCTTTATTTATTTATGATTTGGTTATAGGTAAAACAAAGACCATGCAGGTCAGGAAGTTGAAACAGTAGGCTACAAATAATTAATTCATTATGAATTCATTAGTTATTCATAAATAATTAATTCACCGCCGGCTACAACGACGATGCCATCATCCATCGTGATGTTTCACATTAGACATCGTATGATAATTGGTGGACATTGCCCAACCCTAGTTAAAGATGATTTTTAAAAAAACTTTTTTTGTTTATTTAATTATTATTAGTAGGGATGTCCAGATCCGACCACGTGATTGGAAATCAGGCCTGATCACGCGGTTTCAGACTTGATCAAAATCAGATGTTACCTCCCAATCAGGATTTTTTTTTTTAACACATCTATGTGGTGGCACAGAGTTAGACCTCTTTCTTGACTTCACACAGAAACAGCAATGCTTGCAACATGACATCACTTTGTTTCAGAGACGCTATTGGTTAAATGCCAGCAAAGTAGAACGCGGCAGCAGCTTGAAGTGAAAAGCACGATTATGTCTGCAGTCTGAAGGTATTATAAAGTTGATGACGACAACATTGCCATAGCAAACTGTGAGATATGTAAACTTGGCTTTAAAGTCCAAGAGTGAAGAATTGATGTTGTTTGTTACTTGATTGTTCAAGCTATCTAACAGAAGTGCTCTGTTTGTTAACAGAATTGTTGAATGTTAAAATGAGGTAATTAAATAAAAATAAGGAACATCCTGGATCTGTTTCTTCGCTCTTCTTTATTCTTTTTATGTATTATAGAAGTATCGGATCGGGTTTCGATATCGGTATACTCAAAATCAAATGACTCCGACTCAAGACTCAAGGGCAAAAAAACCTGATCGGGACATCCTTAATTATTATGATTACTTATAATGTAGCACAAATTATTAATTGTTATTATTTGTCAGTTATTAATTGAATGGAACAAACATCCTGTGTAAAACATATCTCTTAGAGAAGACACAAATGTTAACTGAACAGGACGTTATGAGTGTTTTATTATTTGAATTGTCACATTTACTAAAAGGATTTGACATACAGTTGAATTAATTCAGACCATAAACCTTTTTTTCCACACTCGGCTGCACATGGGTAACTGCATTGCCTTATTTGTCTGTGAAGTTAATGAGGACAACCTATTATGAGGCTCATTGTTTACTACAGTAAAACAGCTGCTTTGTGTAATCAAATATTTTTAATCCTAACTGTAAGCCTGATAGTGGTTTTTCTGTCCTCCTCAACAACAGGGGGCAATAACAGGTTTAGTGTAAAGATACATTTTTAAGATCCTAAAAAGTTTGGCATTGTGAGAATAAATGCATGTCATAAAATAATTATAATGTTATGTGTTTAAGTTGTTATGTTGGATGAGACATAACATTAAGCGAGTCTCTAATGGTGCTGGGTGAAAATGAGAAAACATAACAAATGGATAAGTGAAACAAAAATAATAATTTATTAAACAGAGAATATCAAACAATGAATATATGAATTTAGAATGTAATTTTAAATAACCAAATTAAACTAAAAAACAGTATTGCCAAAACAAAGAAATAAATATAATAAAACAATATAACTAAACCCCAAACCACTAAACTAACTAACCAAAGAAAAATGCAGAAACAAAAGCGTAATCTTCAACGCATGCGACGCTTAACTAAACTTCTTAACTATTCCAAACCATAATTACAGATGTTGAAACTGCTCCATAAACTAACTAACACAAAAAACTATGCTGCTAACAATGACTAGAGTTCTCGTAAAGTACACACTGTTAGCCATCAGCAAGACAAGAGCTTATCATTCGACTTCCCAATAATAAATACTAAATTGAGCTGCACAAACTTATCTAATAAATAAAACACTTAAACGAGAATGCCTAATGCTCCGGCTGAACAGCGCAAGCGAAAGCCTTTTAAACGTGGCAGACCGAGTGTGTCATAATTGTGATTGACAGCCTTTTCGACAAATGGTTGCACACCTAGAACAGGACAGAGTACACAACGGAAGAGAAAACAAAACAGAAAACAAACACAAAACATACATGAAACGTAACAATAACAGATCTTTTCCATTTTTATCTCCATATGCAAAATAGTTTTTTAGTATAGTAGTGAGTAAATATTATAGTTCTAATAGTGTGAACTATAAAAAAATAATAATAATAATTATATATATAAATATATGTGTGTGTTAATTTTACTTGTAAATAGATGATACAAGGGTTGTTTTTTTGTACAAGTGACATTGTTTTCCCTGTTTCATTTTTGTTTTAGTTACCTGGAAATAAAAAAAAAAATACACAAGATTTACTTCATTTTTACCACCATAGAACATTCTACTATGGTAGTTTTGTTCTTTTTGCTAGTTTAAATTAATAATAATACATTTTTAAATTAATTTTATATTTATGTAATACCAAAAGTAATATAATCATATAAACATCATATTATTTATAATTATTCTTTCATTCATTAAATTTCCTTTGGCTTAGTCCTTTTATTCATCAGGGGTAGCCACAGTGGAATGAACCACCAACTTATCCAGCATATGTTTTACACCGTGGGGGCCTTTCCAGCTGCAACCCAGTACTGGGAAACACCCATACACACTCACATTCACACTCATACACTACGGCCAATTTAGTTTATTCAATTCACATATAGGCGACGCAGTGGCGCAGTAGGTAGTGCTGTCGCCTCACAGCAAGAAGCTCGGCTGGGTCAGTTGGCGTTTATGTGTGGAGTTTGCATGTTCTCATTGCGTTCGCGTGGGTTTCCTCCGGGTGCTCCGGTTTCCCCCACAGTCCAAAGACATGCACAGGTGAATTGGGTAGGCTAAATTGTCCGTAGTGTATGTGTGTAAATGAGTGTGTATGGATGTTTCCCAGAGATGGGTTGTAGCTGGAAGGGCATCCGCTGCAAAAAACACTACGCTGGATAAGTTGGCGGTTCATTCCGCTGTGGCAACCCCTGATTAATAAAGGGACTAAGCTGAAAAGAAAATGAATGAATGAATGAATTTGTATATACTGCATGACTTTGGACTGTGGGGGAAACCACTTGAACATTTAAATTTTTTAACAAGTTAAATGTTTAAGTATTTGTTTCATTGAATTGTTGTGCTGCTTTATGCGAATTTCAGTACATAATAAAACACTACATAATTAGTAAAAGAAAACACAAATAAATAATCACATTGTTTTCTACATCAAAATGACCCTTTCTAGTTTTCAGGTGAATAGTAAGCTTTTTTCGTGTTAATTTTGTGTTGTTTGTTCAAATGACCTCAATATTTCTTACCAGCTAAATCTTTTGAACAATTATTAACTCGTATTCCCCTCTAAATATCGTCTGTACCTTAATCTTCAATATTCCAGTATACTTAACCTGAACTTAGATAAACCTTCTACATAACAAAAGCTTTTCCTAAAGCGTTTGTTACGTGGCGAAATAAGATCTCCGCATTAGCTTTGATGTTGAAATTGGGCCTGTGGCGTTTTGGCTCTGGGCTTGAACCCGCGGTTCTGTGTCCCACTTATCAATAAAGACAGAATCTCATCAGTCCATTTCACATGAAAGGCCAGAAAAACAAAGCAGTGAAAAGCAGAGAGGAGGTGGATGTTGCTCCGCTCACTGAAGCAGCTGCTGAATCTGAGGGCGATTGTGCCGCAGGTCTTGTCCCTCTCCGAGAACAAAAACGGGCCACACACACACACACACACACACACCCGTTCTCTGCTCCTCTCCCAAAATAAATAAGGGCGCAGGAGAGGCTGTATATATGCGTGTGTGTTGTGCCAGATGATGAATAAGTAGCCACCAGTCGCCCTCTTTAAGTCGGGGACGCTGGCCAGAGGAACGCATGCAATGCCACAACCCAAAACTAAACCATACGAGATCAAGAGAACTAAAGTAGACTGACAGTATGTCTGTCAATAGAAATTGTAATAAAAAAAATATATTACTTATTTTATTTAATCAGTAGTTAACGATATTAGTTGACATTAAAAATAATAAATGCTATATAGTGCTATGTAATGCTATCGTAGTGTTGTTCAATCTTAATGTGAATTTCTGCATTTACTAATACAATGCTTAAAGTTTAAAAACTGCATAGGTATATTAATAGTCGGCCAAGTATATTTAGTGACTTTTTTATTTTATTTTTTACTAGTATTATCATTTTTTACACTTTTTTTAGGGTATCTGCTGGGTCTTAAAATGTCTTAAATCTCAAAAACTAAATTTTAGGCCTTAAAAAAGGGACGTGTTGTAGATTCTTTTTTAAACGGGACTTAATTTTCCTTTATGTATAGCAACCCAATCTGGCCAACACCCATCCAATAAATACTGTAAATAATAAAACTTTTAACTTATTTTTTTTATTTAAGAATGTACTTTTAGCTCTATTTACCATAATAGTTTAATTGTTTTTCTTATAATAACATTTGTTCCTGTACAGACTGTTGTGCATACATCTAGTTTATTGTAGTTTTTGAAACCTTTAAAACATTTTTTTCAACTTTTTTTTTATTTTTAAGAAGGGTTATGTTGAAAAAGTATGTATACATTTAGAGCTTGCTTGGTTTGACACAATATTTAAAATATTTTGCTCAATTAACATAAATATACATATTTTTTATTATTAAATTATTATTATTATATTATTAGATTCATTATTAATAATAAATTATTAAAAATGTTTAATAGGGCAAATACAAATCTTTTCCACCTGGGCCATTCTAAAAACTCTGTAGCGTTTAGCCCTGTATGAGTCTAAAATTCATAATGGTCTTAAAAAGTCTTAAATTTAACTTGCTGAAACCTGCAGAAACCCATATAACCAAATATTCGCAATCAATTAAGCAGTGGAAAATTGTCTCTGATTTACCCGTTTCGTTCTGTGAGCGTGTGAACTTTCAACACACCCACAGGTAATCTCATGTGCTCTAGAGACCCACAGAGACGCACCTATTGGGACTTTTTAAATTTTTTTATTTAAGCATACTTTTGCTTGGCTTCGCAGCTCCACGTGCACAGTACAGTCGCGAGAGTGAGAAAAACATAAAATAATTCATTCTTTAATCTAAATAACTTAGAAAAATGTAACATATGCTCAGAGAGGATGAAATGACTGGTCTAAACTGGCTGCAAAGTATATGTACACCATTAGTAATGGTTAACGCATTTGCCTTATTTAAATAATCTACACGTTTTATTCTTGTAATTATTCTAATTTTTAGAGATATTGTCTGTTATTATTCCTTTATCTCTGTCATTTATTTCTCATTTGCTGTATATGTTAATAATTTTATGATGTCAATATACTTACAACATATTTTATACATATCTAAAATGCTTTGGCATTCAAGCTTGCTTTGAACTTGAAAGAAAGAGAGAAACAGACTTGACCTGTCGGTGGGTGCACATGGCTCCTGAACAGCATAAAAGTAGCATAAAAGCATAAAAGAGAAATAGTGGATTTCTTTTTTTATTCACTCATTTTTTATTTTTTACTTTAACCCTTTGGAAAAAAACTGTGTATAACAGTGTCATAATAAATACAATTTTTATTAAAAATTAAACTATATTTTGTTTGTAGAATATAATTAACTATTTATGTGATGTGGGTATATGGTGTTTCAATCTGGCCACCACACCACCACAAGTATGATTTGAACCTGTGGGAAGCACTGGTGTTTATATTTGATCGTGTTAGCTAATGTTTACAAATGAGTGCAACCGATAAAACAATTTAAAAAAAAAACGTTCTTGAAGTTGTGTCTAAAAACATTTAGTTTATCATTAGTGGCAATATTTTTTGAATATATGTTTTGATTTATTCATCATCAAAAATTCAAAGTTTATATTAAAAAGTAATAATAGTTGAAAACTTGTTAATGCGATCCGTGTAAATGCATTGTTAAATGTAATCTTTTTAGCTAATCTCCACCTCAGGTTTTCAGTGTTATTTTAATACTGTACATTCTAATATTATGATGTGTCAACAGTAATAATCAAGTAAAATATGTTCTTTGGTCTCTCGCAACAATGAACAAACCTCTCTCCCACTTGATTTGGATTCTTTTTTTCATATTCCCTCATGCTTGTGCATATTACATGCACTCTGACATCCACAAACCGTTTAGCGCAATTTGGAGATTTGCTCTCCACCATCTGTCAGATTAGCAGGTCGCTAATGACCTTGTCAGTTTTTGAGGGTAAAGCTGCCGCATCATTTAATCTAGTTCAAGGAAGAGTCCGTTAAATGACTGCCGCCGTCATCCACTTTGAACATCAGGCCAAATATTTATGTGCTCAACACTGGATTACCGTCTCCTTCAAGTAAACATAAAATGTGAATGTGGCGTTTTAACTCCAGATGTTGTGCTAGAAAAATGTGTGTTGGTACGTTCATGCCAAGATGAAGAGTGTGCCAGCGGTATTGAAGTTGTTCTGCTGAGCTACTGATGACTGTTTGCAGAAACAGAGCTTGACTGATGCAATTGGTCGAACTCAGAGACTCTTCATTAAGTCTGAGAGGAGACAAGACCCTCGCTATGACTGCATGTGTGTGTGTGTGTGTGTGTGTGTGTGTGTTTAAGGAATAATTAACTCAATGTTCATCCTCATGTCAGTCCTATCCTAAATAACTGACTTTTGTATGTAGAACACAAAAGCAGAAGTTTAGCAGAATGTTCACGCTGCTCTTTTCTAGTGACCAAACTAAGTTAGAATGTTGAATGCTCTCATTATGTGTGTGCAATGATTATCATCTACCAATAAATTGGGTTTATCACTTTTGAAAGCCAGAGCAGAATGTATGTATCCCAGAGCTACACTGTGATGTAACAAAATGAGTTTACATTTGATCAAATTATTAATCATTCATAAAGACAGGCTGTGTCTTAATTCAGAGGCTATATCTTTTGAAACCTGCACTTAGAGATTGATTGTTGTGTTACATAAATTTGTATTAACATTTGTCATTCCTTTCTTAGGTCTAACATCAAATATTTGTTACAAATGATTCAAAGCTATTTTATTTTTAGTACTATTTTTCTAGGATTATGCTGGATGCTATTTTATAAATTTGGATGAAACCTTCTCCAGAACAAAACTAAATGTACAGAAACAGTTTTATATGGTCATTTATAACTACAGAATTTACCCCTAGAATTAAATGTTTGGTTTTAACCATATTTGCAATGGTTGTGAGTGAACCTCTGTGCATCTCTGCATAAACAGATGTGTTTCATAAAGATTTTTGCCAAGAAAAATGACAGTAAGAGCTGAGTGATAACAGGGCTTGAAATAACTTTTTTTTCTTTGTAGCATCGGTGCTCCCAACTTTAAAAAAATTTGTATCAACAGAAAAATGTAGTAGCACCACTGCAAATTGTAAATGAATGGATTTATTGTATTTAAAAACAACATCAATCAGGACTAACAAAACTGAAAAACAACTAACTAATCTGTTATGACTTATTATTATTTGCGCTATAATTTCAAAATAAATGTCTAATAATTATGAATTATTAATGATGACAATGATGTCAATAATACTAACAATTAATTTGTTTTACATTTGAATGCGAGTTATCTGCTATTAAAAAGTCCTACTGTAACACTATGAAAAACAAATCTATGGTTTGCATCAAACAAAAATGAAGCATTGCTGTAAGAAATTTCCATTTTGCACTACTGCTTTTATATACACGTGAATTTATTAAATAACATTTCTGCTACAAATCATAAACAAACTATTAGAATAAATCATTCAATTTATTGCTGAAAGCTGCAA
Source organism: Danio tinwini (assembly GCA_903798205.1). Classification (NCBI taxonomy): domain Eukaryota; kingdom Metazoa; phylum Chordata; class Actinopteri; order Cypriniformes; family Danionidae; genus Danio; species Danio tinwini. The sequence continues at coordinate 14,451,023 of CAIGQZ010032545.1, read as the reverse complement.
AGCAGTCATCAGTAACTAAAAAGAAAAATAATATGCATCTCAAGAAAGAAAGGGAAAAAGTCTCACTTCTACCACTTGGGTTCGGTCTGTGTCATTTTAAATGCATAGTCTCGTTGTGCGCCAATTTACATTTTTCTGTGTTTGTGGAAAAGCAGGCGAGTCAGCCGAGTCGTCCCAATTTATGAGCGGGGTAGAGGAGGATTCTCGCGATGACCACCCATGCAGGACTGTTCTTTGTCATGAGCCGCAGTTTCAGTTTAAACTTAGTTAAGGCGAGCTTCTTTGGCTATGATGTATAGAGTGTTAGATTTTACATTTAGCGGCCTTTTGCGCTGAACACGCAGTGAATGCAACGCATCGAGATTCGGGTCATTAAACAGCTGATCCACTCATTGCGTCTTCCTCAAACTTCAGCCGTTTGCATTTTCCGCAGTCACAAAAGCTCCCTGTCATCTGACAGCAGAAAGCCTTGAGTGATTGACAGCTAATACAAACCAATATAGCGGCAGGGAAGAACAATTCAGCACATTTTTAGAAAAAAAGTCAAAACAGGTCACACTGCAACCATTATATGCAGTTGCACAAATGCTCCCAAATATATTATGAGGTCGCATAGATTAAATTTCCGGGCACACATGCAACCAAAATGGTCGCGATTTCAAGCCCTGGATAAAATACAAAGATCAATGAAACACTTTAGAGTTTTATATGTATTTGTTGCCTCATTACAAACATGTGGCAAATTTCACAATATACAAAACATACAATTCAACAGACCTCATGCCTTTTCCGTATATCCCACATTTCGCATTATGACAATCTGTGAACACTCTGTGGCCATGCATTTTCATTTGCGGGATTTACATGAGAATGACCAATGATGTTTAAGGCTCACAGAATTGTCATTTCAATGTACTAAACTCTTATTATTCAGCTATGCCTAGGTATATTAAGATTTTCAATTAATGAAAACCGGATGTAAATCTCTGACTATTTCAAAATCCATGTTATAGTCCCAAAAATGCTTTAGTTTTGTTTCTGTATGAGTGTGTTGTTTTGTGTGTTGTTCAGTGCGCCGGGCAGCACTGGGGTATTTTCTAACTCAGCATCAGGCAGGCAGCGAGCGACGGCGCAGGGCTGCCAGGAAACACTGAGCATTTAATGAAGCAAATCTGGGAAGTGGAGTATTTTTAGCTGACTCTTGCGCTGAGAGGAAACACCTCCAAAAAGCAGTGGAAAACCAAAATAAAACTTGTCGCCACCCCCTCTTTCTGAATCAGCCAGACTGTGGTGTCTGTTCAATTTTCGAGAACTGGCTGGTTTGTAAGAGCCTGGCGCGACGCTGGCACTGAGCACTGTCTGACTGCGTGGATGCAGAAGACTACATACAGAGGAAAGCTGTACTTGTAGAGATAGTATGCAAAGCTCACTTTATTAATATAATTACATTTAAATCATACTACTGCATTTTTGGATGGACAGGTGCTTGTTTTTTTTGTTTAGTTTTAGGGAGGGGGTATTATTATTATTATTATTATTATTATTATTATTATTATTATTATTATTATTATTATTATTATTATTATTATTATTATTATTATGTGTGTTTTTAACCCCCAGGGGTCTAAGGGTGTTTTGGGGCTGTGGGGAAGTTTTGACATGACACTAACATTTGTGTTGTTTTCAGTATCTTAAAAACATATTAATGGCTAAAGTGTGATACCACTGTAAACAGCACAAGCTGAGCTACAATAATACCTAAGCAGCATGTATGTATGTGTTTGTGTTTTTGAGAAAGTAATGTTTATGCATGGTTAGTGAAAAACTAAAATTTTGAAGTCACTGAAACAAGGCCATTAAACACATAGAGAACATTAGTTCATAAGACTTTTGAAAAGACCTGAATAATGAGCTGCATAATGAGCCATCAGACAGGTATGCGACTAAGAGGGAAGAGTTTCAAGAAAGAATCTGAAGAAAAAATAAGTTTATATATTTTTTTTGTTTGCAGTTTATTTAAAATATATTTAACTATCACACAAAATAACTCGAGATATACCTGTGAGAGTCAGTACACTGTATAAAACTCTGTAAACTTACATATAACAAATCTACTGATAAAGTTACTTATAAATACACTTTACATATAACTTAAGGCATGCGCTTAAATATACACATGAAACATTGTGTACAGAAAACACATTCAGGGCAAAATCAACAATGCAAATATGAAGAGTGTAAGATAATAAAGGGTGTGTAAGGTTTGTAAAAGCATCATATGGTCTTAGCTGTACAGGTAGGAATCTCAGAGCCTGTGGAGCCATGTCAGCATCAGTTTCTCTTTACCGCTGATGTTTTTACATCTGGAAAAAAAAAGCAAGTTCATTACATAAACTACATTATTTACATTTTTGTGATGTTCACTGATACTAGTACTAATTTACCTAATAAACTCAGTTACCACATAGGAAATATAAACTGAATAGCACTTGTTTTGTAAACTACTGTCAGTATTTATTGTTCCACAATACCTTAGCATATGCATACTTGATGGGAGAACAAAATGCAAATAACAAAGAAACTATATTTTAACACTATCAACCACAAATAAGTTTACCGTACTCGCATAAAAAACATTATTAGTAATTTATAGTGAATAATGCAGTTGTTTTGAAACATACTATAGTAAAGTCCTTGACATATTTTTTTTTATTAATTCAATAGTTGCTGTGGTAATATAACCACTAGCCTATGGTAATATTAATTTACTTATTTGAATTGTTTTTTGTTATCATTTGTGTAAATAGTATTAGAGATTGTATAATATTTTAGTTTTGTTTTGTGCTTATAAAAACTGTTAGAAATAAAATATATAATTTTTTACAAAATCGTACTGCAATATGTTTTTACTCATTTGTAAGTCTGTATGAATAGCATGAAGCATCTAAAATAAATATGTTCAGTGGTTTTCATTTTCGGCTTTTTGGAGGAGTGTATTCATTTTAGAATGGATATAATTAGATTACATTTATTTATACATTTGTATGTCTTTATTTAGGTAAATAAAAATGTTAACCCTATTTTTAATGTATCTAGAAGTCTAAACCGTATGTTATATATATATATATATATACATAAACATATACATATATTTATATATATATATATATAAATAAATGTTAGATTAATGTAGTTTATTGCAATTCTAATATTTCCCTAATTGTCTTTTATGTATTTAATTTAAATCAAAATTAAATATTTGATAAAGTATTTTTAATCATTTTTAAATTTGTAACATTTTGTATGCACTGAGTATTATTAGTAATTATTTCAAAGCAATAATTTTATTTAATAATTCTCTTCATTTATGCAGTTTTTGTGCTACTGTTTATCCAATTCTGAGTTTTGAGTCACACAGTAAAAAAATTTCAGGGTTTCACTCAATTCATTCATGTTGTCCCAACACAAATCGATTAAGTTAAATTAACAAATTTAAGTGGAGTGTACATGAAACAATTAAGTTGTCCCCTAAAAAATCTCTGGAATTCTGTTGTTTCAGCTCATTATAAATGCGTAGTTTGAACAAGCAGCAGCAATAGCTTTTGCATGCATATCAATTAAAAATGTATGTTTAGATTTTTTCGTGAGTATTTTTTTTCCCATAACACATATTTTCTATCTTTGTAGAAGCATTTCAGCCCATATATGGAGTTCCTTGTTGTGTACATGTATTTACTTCAGAACACTGCATCAACAAACTCTCCACAATTTAATCCAGTTAGCTTTTTTCCAGCAGGTAATGGAGTGCATGTTGTTTGTGTAATCTAGAAGGTGGCAGAGCGGCTGATGGGATTGCCTTGCATTCTTCAAACAGAGACTCGAATTTCTGCAGATCTCAGAGATGTTAGCAAGTGGAATGCATCTTATTTTCTTCCGTCTCTTTCTCTTTCCATTGTTTCTGTGAAAGCGCCGCCACCAGTGACCTGTTTGCAGAAGCAGGCTGTGTGTGTCTGTTGGTTTTCCTCATGTGGTTCATGGGTCTTGTGGGATTGAGTGAGAGAAACATCCACCCCTGTGTGCTGTTGTGGTTCTGTGAGTGTCTCCAATGATCCCGAGTGGAATTGTGTTTCCGGATATGAGGATGTGGCTTGATGGAGCGAGGGGTCGGACCGCAGGTCTGCTTTGGGGTGGCGGTGGTCGAGCAGTGTAACCGGAGAGTGTTTGAGAGAGCACATGCTGAAACACACGTAAACGCTTTAGGCTCGCTAGCAGACTTGATGATGTACGGGATATTGCTGTTGAACATCCTTTAGAATGAGTCTGATTGTGGGTTTTATTCAATTATATAACCATCCCTGTAAAAAATGATGGGTTCCACAATATTGATTTGTGTTGGGGGAACATGAAGGAATTAAGTTTACTTGTTAGTTTTTACAAATTTAAGTGGATTGAACATAAAGCAGTTAGGTTGTCACTAAAAAACCCTAAATAATTGTGTTGTTTCAACTCATTTTAAATAAGTATCTTTAACAAACAGCATTTTTTAAAATGATGTAAAGCAGGGGTGCCCAGACTTTTTCTTATGAAGCACCAAAAAGCAAACTTAATTGAGGCTAGTGGGCTGAAGGTAATTATAGTTGCCATGAGTAATTTCCTAATTTAATTAATAACATTTACATACATTTATGTACAGTATAATTTTTTCTTTACATTTTATAACAAACTTATTACAATAAAAACAAAAACAAACTCATTCATAACAGAATGGAGTTACACTAGATTTTGCCTTGATTTTCTCACCGATGTCTTCTGCGTAGTGCTCTTATTTGTCGAGTGACAGTTGTTTATATATCATTTCAGCGTTGATATCGCAATGTGATCGTTCGCAATAGTCACATCGCAAGTATATGCAATGTTGAGTCTAGATTATAATTCATCATTTCGCAAGTTTGTTTAAGGCCTGTGGCTGTGTGAGGATTTTAAATGCATTCAGACATAAGAAAATGTACCGTTTGTGACTTTGAAAAAATAAATAATAATTAATTTTATGGACTTGTTTATAAAACGAAAAGTATGCAGTATTGTTTTACATTTGATTATTTAATGCTTTATACCTGTAATAAAAAATATCACAATGTGTAGTTTTTCCAATATTGTGCAGCACTAGTATTTACATTTTAAAAACTCATATTCATTTACCACGTTTAATTGAAACATTTAATTTCAATTAGCTTTTTTTAAGCTTAGCAATAACCCATCCCCCCCATTGGTTTTGATTTCTAAATTATTGGTAACTGAACAGAAACTTTTTTAATATTAGTTCCTACTACCTTTATGTTTTATGTAAGTAGAAAAAAACAGAACTGTCAAAACAACATTTAAGTAGTTTGTCATATCTAAACAATCATATTTAATTAAAACAAAATTCTAAAATTAATTGATCTAATGCTAATATTAATCTAATACTAATAATTCTTTATTATATATGTAGCTATAATGTAATATTAAGTTTATTGTAGTTGAAAGTAAAACTGAAAAAAATTTGCTAAACCTTGGCTTGAGCTAAGATCAGAATGAACATTTTAAAATAAAAACTACCTAAAAAGATTCTAAATATAATTCTTTTTAAATGTTTGTTTTGTCAAAGAGTAAAAAAAACAGCCCTTTTTTTTACTTAAATTCTGTTATTATTATTAATTACAATTACTAAATATAAGTCATCATCTTTTATGATTCCCCATGTTGGTCCAGGAACATTCTAAATGCACTTAGTCACTATTACTCGTTGTTTAGTCTTTATTAACATGTTGTCAAATAAGCGCAGTCTAGCCATCGGCTGGTGAAGAAGTGCATCTGTGATTGTTACAGTGCTTATACCCTCCCTCTACCCACACCACCAGGACTTGTTTACCACTTCTATACTTCAGTCAATGACATGCCAATCCTTGTGGTCCCACCCCCTCTGCTCTCAGATTGGTCCAGCTGTTCACATCCTGGCCCCGCCTCCCTTAGGATTTACTATCAAAACATGCTGTGCTGATGGTACGTTCAGACATTAGGCAGTTGAGTTACAATAACAGCAGGGATGATGAATGGATATTCTTTCTTAGGGTTTTTTGTTGTGTTAAGCATTTATTATTATTATTTTTTATTATATTATATTATATTATATTATATTATATTATATTATATTATAATATATTATATTATATTATATTATATTATATTATATTATATTATATTA